>JALMGJ010000005.1:81185920-81740920 GCA_023362775.1 Charina bottae | reverse complement strand
CCACAAAAACTCAGAGGTAATCCATTAATTGAAATGTTTTTAATTTATATATTGCTATTATAATTTGGGCTTTATAAATAAGATTTTTTAAAGACACACATGACAACAACAAAGCAGTTTAGTCAAAAGAAAAGAATTCAAATGTTACCAATAATCTCTCAAAACATCAAGTTTTCCTGCAGAAAAGCAAAATATTGCTTCTTCCTCAGACATAACAAGGCTGTCCCTAATCTCTAGGGAGCACAACCCCCTCAAGATGCAAGAAACGTGCCTTTTGTCTGAAGAAACAAAGCAACTATGAAGTATGACAAAAACACTGTTTGCCCTGATTTCACATTCCATCCAGTTTGTGATTCAGCCTTTGGGACAGTCTTCTTTCAGAAAGGTGAATGGTGAGTCAGTTATCACCTGACTACAAAGCCTTCTTAGCAGAGAAAGTAGGAGACGAATGCCCAATGGGAGGGGAGAAGGGCTGGAAGGATTTTGACTAGGAGTGAGCAGCCAGAATACTTGCAGACAGTGGATTGGGCTTGCTGGATTTTGGGGTGGAATATGTTCTGCAGAAATAGTTTAAGGGAAATCTGCATGTTAATCTGCAGAAATAGTTTAAAGGAAGTTTGATTTTCATCTGATCTCCTATTGTTAGCCAGAGCAGCACAATCAAATTAATCCAGTAAACCAGAACTAGCTTAGTAGAGATGTTTAACTTTTCTATTTCCCAGGTTAAGAATGACTTTCTGGCCTCTACTCAGACAATTACCTGTGTGGCCCTTAAATAAATCATGGGTCTTTGTGACATCAAAGATGTGACTTCATGATGGCACATAATCATTCGCATCTCCAGCATGCACTGAAATTCTATGCCACCTTTAAATGCTGTACCTTTAATGGCCATCTGCTTATCACCGTATCTAAAGCAAACAGAATGCAAGTCACTTAACACAGATGGAAGAGATTTTCCCAGCTCTGCTAAGGAGGAGCTGAATGAACAGGAGGGACTGAGGTGAAACCCAACATCAAAGACAAAAAGGTTGTCAGCACATTTAACTTCACAGAAACTCTTTGCCTAATAAAAAATGAATGACCTCGTTACTGCAGACACTAACAGTTCCCAGGGGAAATGCTTCAAGGCTGCAGACAGCACTTTTAATATTCACTCTGCAAACAAATGAGGAAGCCTTGAAATTATACCATTGTTGTTCTTGGCAAGCTGTTACAATGTAGGGTTCTTATTTTTAAAAGATTAAGAATTTGTGCAATTTACCTTTGGGCTATTTTCCTTTAATTCTCAGATTTAGTTCTGTGATGGGCTATCCCATAAGGTCTTTTCTAGTAGCCAACTTTTTTTTACTCCAGGCCTCCCAAGTGTCTGCCAGGGGTGTCTGTCCTGGATTATTTGGCTACTCACTCAACAGCTGGAGCAAATAATAGGCATTTTTACATTAAAACTGGCAGCACCCACAGGTCAATGGGTAGAAGGGGAGGGATATGCACATCCCTGGGTCCAGGTCTGTCTTGCTTTACATTAATCATTGCAGAGGTTCAACATAATGTTTTTGCCATCACCTACTGAATTAAGAGCAAGGAAGGTAGGAAGGAAATCTGTCCCCCTTTATAGAATCATAGAATTGCAGAGTTGGCAAGAATATCATTGGTCATCTAGTCCAACCCCTGTTTGATGCAGGAGCTGCTTTAGAATTCCAGACAAATGGCTAGCTGCATCTGAAGACCTCAGTGAAGGAAACAGACCACTTCATGAGGCAACCTATTCCACTGGTTGACAGCTTTTTTTTTTTTTTTTTTTTGGTCCCTTCAAGTCAGTGTTGACTCCTGGCGACTGCCTGGACAAGTCCCTGCAGTTTTCTTGGCAAGATTTCAGAAGTGGTTTGCCATTGTCTTCTTCCTAGGGCTGAGAGAAAGTGACTGGCCCAAGGTCACCCACCTGGATTCGTGCCTAAGGCAGGACTAGAACTCATGCTCTCCGGGTTTCTAGCCTGGTGCCTTAACCACTACTGACCTGAATTCACTTTCCTGTAGTTTCAATCCACTGGTCTGCCCTCCAGGGTGACAGAGAATAGGTCCCTCCTCTAGATGACCACCTTTAGATACCTGAGGACTGCATTGTGTCTCCTTTTAATCTTTGCAGGATAAATGTACCCAGATGTTTTAACCATTTCTCTGAACTCTCTCCAGCTTTCATGTTTTATAAAGAGCAAATAAGATTGACCTGGGTGTACTTTGCATGGGTAGTCTTTCATTCTGTAAGAATCATATCCAAAATTGCTTAAGAGTTTTGTTTATTTATTGATTTGATTTGATTTGAAAGAGATTGGCTGAATCACTGTTTTGAACAGAACTTTCAAAATGAACCGCCGACACAGTTTGAGGTGTTGAATCAAATCAGGTGCCTTCGAGTGCTTTGGAGGGAATGGTTTGGGGGTTCAGTAGACTTTCTGGCTTTGCGGAGTTTCTGACATGGTTGCACCTTTCCTGCCATTTATGGACAAAGTTGGGGAGGAGGATTTATGAGCTCTCTGATATTGACAAGAACAATTGGCCAATGAGCCATGTCAGCAAGACTGCCAGCCAGAAAAGCAAGTAGACAGAGGATGTAGTCTCTTCAATCTTTAACAAGGGTTTCTTTTTTAAATAGCTTTTGAACATATTTATTTTTAGTTGAACATTTTCTGCATTGGTTCAGCACAGCTGCTCTGTAGGCTTTTTTGCTGGACAATCAGAAGGCTGCAATGATGCACTTTCCTCATTCCTGCTCTCTGTCTTGAAAGAGGTACAAAGGAAATATTTCAAAACTTTATTGAGGGGAAACCTTGAAGCTATTTGGCTGATAGCGTGCAAGGTCACTATCTTCTAAAGCAGGGGTCCCCAACCCCCAGGCCACGGACAGGTACCGGTCCGTGGCCTGTTAGGAACCGAGCCGCACAGCAGGTGAGCGGTAGGCAAGCGAGCGAAGCTTCATCTGTATTTACAGCCGCTCCCCATTGCTCGCATTACCGCCTGAGCTCCACTTCCTGTCAGATCAGCGGCAGCATTAGATTCTCATAGGAGCATGAACCCTACTGTAAACTACGCATGCGAGGGATCTAGGTTGCACGCTCCTTATGAGAAGTCAGAATCCGACACTTATTTTAGTCCGCGCGTGGCCCGCCCATTATTTTATTTAGCACTTCCGATGGTTTCATCCCCAAACCATGCCCCCCCCCGGTCCGTGGAAAAATTGTCTTCCACGAAACCGGTCCCTGGTGCCAAAAAGGTTGGGGACCACTGTTCTAAAGGATTCACTACCCCTAATATTGTCATCCCATTCTGCCAAAAAAGAAGCAATTGTGGGCATGTTGAGAGCCAGTTTCGTCTAGTGGTTAAGGCAACGGGCTAGAAACCAGGAGACTGAGATATGTCTATGAAGGTTCTCAGTCATCCAGGTGGAATTGTCTGTAGCTTGAATCATGTCAACTGGATTTCTATTTTCTCAGTGGAAACGTTTCGCTCCTTATCCAAGGAGCTTCTTCAGTCTGAGATAAAAGGACTTAAAATAACATCTCAATATAACCATGACCTAGCCCCAGGTGTAAGGTCACACAGCTACCTAGAAACATATTTAGGATTCCCTTACTAACTTTGCTCAGACTGAAGAAGCTCCTTGGATAAGGAGCGAAACGTTTCCACTGAGAAAATAGAAATCCAGTTGACATGATTCAAGCTACAGACAGGAGACTGAGTGTTCTAGTCCCGCCTTAGGCATGAAAGCCGTCTGGGTGACCTTGGGCCAGTCACTCTCTCTCACCCCAACTCACCTCACAGGGTTGTTGTTGTGGGGAAAATAGGAGGAGGAAGGCGTGTTAGGTATGTTCGCCGCCTTGAGTTATTTATAGAAATAATAAAGGTGGGATAGAAAAATAAATATAAATAAATAAATAAATAAATAAATAAATAAATAAATAAATAAATATGTTTCTCCACTGTGACCTATAGGCAAGTTTGTTACTGTATTGAATATCGGACTGGTTTGAATTTATTTATATTTTTACCTCTGAATCTCAAATTCAAAATCAGATCATGGCTGATTTACACACCCCTGTTGTGCAGTTTGCATTTTGTTCCATACCTAGGATGAGTGTTGTTAAGAAGACATTCTTTTGAGAATGCTGGTATTGATGTGCACTTGGAAAGTTTCACTACAGCTTTTGAAAGACTATTTATTTGTAAAAAGTGTAGTCTACTTTTCTACAGTCCCCAAATGGGTATACCTGTACTGACAAATTAAAATAATTTACAATAAAAGCACTTTACAATAAAGGCCTAAATTCTGATGTCTTAAAATCCAACAAATATCTAAAATCTCTCAGTACAGGATGGAACAAACAGAAAACCTTGGCAAAATGTTCCAGAACTGATCACTGAGTATTTTTACAGTGCTTCATAATCCCTCCAACTGCAACCATTCCAGAGAGGATTTTATCATTCCCATATGCCAAGATAAGAAAATCAGGGCTTGAAGGTAGTAATCTGCCAATGAGTATCAAGAGAGTCATGATTTACCCAGAATCCACCATTCAAACCCACCCTTTAATATAGGAGTGAGGAACATTTGCATATGAACACCTGTAAGCCACAAATGGGAATGAGGAACGTAGTCAATTGCTCCCTGAATCAGTCAATAAATAAACGTTGGTTCAAAGGCCAAGCAAGCATTTTGGGACAGCATGTCAGCAGGGAGCGTGATGATAATCTGACATAGGCAGGGATACCCTTATGTGCTTTTCCCAACAACCATATCATTTCCTTTTTCTCTCACTGCCCCTGCGCTCCATTTGCCCATACAAACACATAAGCACAGCAGTTAGGCTTTGAAATAGTTTCTGTTGACACCAGTGGGGACCATTTTAGCAACAGTGAATCTTTAAAATTAACTAGAATGAAGACTATTTTAAAATCTTGCAAAATGGAAGAAAGATCCAATACTTGATCTGAGATAAAAGCTATTTACATTTTCCTTAGATGGAAGACGGGATAAGGCTAAGAAAAGGGGCAAAGTATTGGCCGGTTCTCCCCATGCTGCTCCAGGGTTGGATTGGAAGCCTCTTCATCCCCAAATGGCCCCAAACTGAATGCCTCAGCACTCACTTGGAAGACATTTGTAATTCTCTCAAAAATTATTGCTAACATTCCCACGAAGACTGCATTATGCAACCAGTACTAGTTGTGTTGCATTTAGTCAACTACAATAACTTGGCACTGCATGTAAAAAAACCTATTTTTTGTTGTTGTTGTTCAGTCGTTTAGTCGTGTCTGACTCTTCGTCACCTCATGGACCATAGCACGCCAGGCCTTCCTGTCCTCCACTGTCTCCCGGAGTTGACTCAAATTCATGTTCGTTACATCAGTGATGCTATCTAACCATCTCATCCTCTGCCGTCCCCTTCTCCTTTTGCCTTCAGTCTTTCCCAGCATCAGGGTCTTTTCCAGTGAGTCCTCTCTTCGCATTAGGTGGCCAAAGTATTTGAGCTTCAGCTTCAGTATCTGTCCTTCCAATGAGCAGTCAGGGTTGATTTCCTTTAGGATTGACTGGTTTGACCTCCTTGCAGTCCAAGGGACTCTCAAGAGTCTTCTCCAGCACCACAGTTTGAAAGCATCAATTCTTTGGCGCTCAGCCTTCCTTATGGTCCAACTCTCACAGCCATACATTACTACTGGAAAAACCATAGCTTTAACTATACGGACCTTTGTCGGCAAGGTGATGTCTCTGCTTTTTAATATGCTGTCTAGGTTTGCCATAGCTTTCCTCCCCAGGAGCAAGCGTCTTTTAATTTCATGGCTGCAGTCACCATCTGCGGTGATCTTGGAGCCCAAGAAAATAAAATCTGTCACTGCTTCCATTTCTTCCCCTTCTATTTGCCAGGAAGTGATGAGACCAGATGCCACGATCTGAGTTTTTTTAATGTTGAGTTTCAAGCCAGCTTTTGCACTCTCCTCTTTCACCCTCATCAAGAGGCTCTTTAGTTCCTCTTCACTTTCTGCCATTAGGGTGGTATAAGGACATCATTTCCAGTCTGTAGGAAGACATTAATGACTAAAGTGGTGTAAAAATGAGAAGAGAAGAGCATCTTTCAGGATTGGATATAAAAAATGTCCTGGGCATTCCTTCTAGCTAATACTGAAGTACCACTCCTAGCAGACTCAGATGCATGTAAGGATGTTGGGAATCCTCCAGATTATCCAGAGGATGAACAGTAGGGCACTGGGAGGACTTTCTAGGTATTCTAAAAGATGTGTATTGGCTGAAGGAGAAAGCTGACATAACAATCCTTCACCATCCTGTCATTAATACTGAATTTAAACAAGAAAAAGAATTTAGAAATGTTTTGCAAGGAAACATGTTTCAAGTAGCCTTCTTTAAGGGGTTAGCTGACTGACCCCTCCCAGTATAATTAACTCGGTTTAATTCTGGGAGACCAAGTTCACCACTATGCTAGACTGAGAAAAAAATGATGATCCAGGTTCAAGTCTATCCTTAGTAATGGAAAATCCCTGTTTGATTTTGAAAGGCACATATTAGAATATATTTTACTATTGTACCATTCAAGCTTCTTGATGGATAAGCTATAAAAATAAGGGAGTCCAGAATCCTGAAAAAAATGATTTATTCATTTATAGAAGCACTGCTCTGACTATATGCAGAAATAAGTCCTCGGCATTCAGTGGGACTTACATGAGATTGTGCTCTTTGGAAAAGTAACTGTAGTTCTGCCTAACCAATATGTATAATACAGTAATGCAAATATGTGCCGTTAAAAACAACTACAACTAAAAACCAATATGGATTTTGAAAATTGAATAAAAATGCTAATGAAAGTCAAATTATCTGCCAACTAGAAAGTATTTAATAAACAGGACCAAAGAGAAGAGGAAATTATAGGAACAATTCCGAAAAAGGATGGAATGGGATCCAATAGACCTATGAGGGAAGGATTAAGCCCCCATCTCTGGACCACTTGCTGCCCCAAGGCCTTGGGCTGAATACTTTAATGATAGGCTGCAAATTTGATGTGCATAGATATTGCATGCTAACATTTTCCCCCTAACATTCAACTGGAATCTGTTTCCCTGTAATTTATCCTTTATGTCCGAGCTTTCCAAACTTTTCATGTTGGTGACACACTTTTTAGACATGCATCATTTCACAACACACTCTTACAGCAGGGCACAAGGCAGGCACTAGGACCTGTGTGGAATCCTGGCAGGGCAGGTTTGGAGGCAGCAAGGCACAAGGCAGGCACTAGGACCTGCGCGGAATCCTGGCAGGGCTCGGAGGCAGCAGCAGCCGCAACACACCCAGGCACTGCAGCCGACACACTAACATGTCGCGACACAGTTTGGAAAGCTCTGCTTTATCTCCTCCATATTGGAAAAATGAAGAACAGGCCTTCACCTTCTTCAATGTGACATCCTTTCAGATATCGGAAGACTGTTATAATCTCTTCTGTCTGCCTCCCCACACCCCATCCCAGTTTATTCCTGTCTGCCTATCCTGCTGAACAGTTTCTGCGCTGCCCCTTCTATATGACCTGATAATGCCTTTTGTAACCCTCTTTTCCTAGCTGACAACTCACTGGACACCTATTGCTGTCAGGTGTTCAATTCTTTAACAATTTTTATATCTTCAATATCTTTTAATGTGTCCATCTGATTTTTGGTTATCTGCAATGGCTTTATCTGATTCTTGGTATGTTTGTTTTGTCCTTTAAAAGTAAAATTAATTAAATAAAGAGTTAAAAACTGAGTGACTCTGAAACTGCCTGGCACTTCTCAGTATTCTTTTCATTGGCTTGCACCCACAATGGTACGAGACATCAAATGGAAAATTAAAGGAAACAGAGTCACATCTCAAGCTCCTCACCCTCCCTGTGCTTAGGGGAAGGTCTAAAGAGGGAACATAAAGGTACTCAGATTGCCATGATTCCTGAGTTCCATATGATGACAACTTCTAGTAAGATGAGTTCCAAGTCAGGTGAGATGCTGCATCTGCCTTTAGCTGAACACTTGCATTTCCACCTTAGGTCGAAGAGAGGTCTGCAGCACATTGCCTTCCATGTTTAAGAGGGTTTTTCCTACATGAATATTAAAATACTATTAGAATGCTGATTAAATGTACTGATGAATGTTCACTTTGTTCTGGAAAAATTCTTCTCAAGTGTAGCCGCCTTCAGGATGCTCTGACTACCACACTGCCAAAGAACTGCTGTTAGAGAAAATCTCGGCCAAGCATAGTCCTAGGAAATCCCTGAACCCTCTTTCAGGAATGAAGGATGGAGGAGGGCGTAAGAGGATCAGTACCCTTGACTTGATACTAACCAGCGAGAAAGACTCATTTGTGAAAGCAGAAGTTGCAGGGAAGCCTAGACGGGGGTTGGCTTCCCTTCTCGGACGGTGTTTTTCAAGCAGTGGCTGAACAGCCATTTCTCTGGGATGCTTTTATTTAGATTCTTGCATTGGGCAGGGGCTGGACTCAGGAGCCTACGTGGCCTATTCCAGCCCTGTGGGTCACAGGATCCTGGTCCTCCTACGTACCGGCCTCAGTCTCAGCCTCATCCTCCATGGCAACTGGTGCCATCGCTGCTGCTGCAGAAAGAGCAGAAAACCTCCTGAAATCATCCTGCCTCCTGGCAGCTGACGTTCCCCTTCTCCCCTTCTGGCCAGCAGTTCTTGCCTTCACCCTGGTTACCGCTCTAGCGCCCGCCCCCCCCGCCCCCCCCAGTGTTGGTGGCGTTGGACTCCAGGGAAGGGGTGGAACCAACTACCTAGCCCTCAACTGGGGAAGACAGAGGGAAGTCATAAAGGCAACCCTCAATTTAAAACAAAAAGGCTTTGTTCAATATGCATATGGATGTGTGTATGTACTGTATGCCAGCTAGCAAGCTGCGGTGCTATCGGAAGCAGTACGTTCATAACCCACAATAATTGGAAGAATTAATTGTATGTAACTTTAAAGGTGGATGATTTTAATGTAAGTTTAAAGGTGGATGAATTGAAAAGCAATGGGGGGGAAGGCAAGGATCCCCCCACCCTCCACTGCCTTTCCCTCTAATCTATCAGCTCCTACACTGCTGTAAAAGCACACACTGACTACTACTGAAATATGATGTGGTAGGCTTGTGTTAGCTAGCCAGACTGAAACAAACAACACTTATTCTCCACACCAGTCAGTCATAGTCCTCTTTCCAATCAAGTCCATGATGCTTCAACTTCTCAGCGTGTGCTTAAATAGCTACTGGTTTCCTCTCAGCCTACTCCTTTATCACCAATCCATTCTCAGCCAATAGTATCAGGATTGGAACTAGTCCCTGTTAATCTACTGTTTTACTAGGAATGTTTTGAAGAAAAATAGCCCAGTCACAAAACAACTGAGCTAGCTGGAACGCTTGAAACGACATTGTTGAGAAGGCCCTGTTTGGGTCTCAATCCACTGTTTTGTCCTGAGCTCAAAACAAAGGCTACAGAATGCAAGTGTTTTCTTCTAAGCAGAACACACGCAAAAGAACAATTTCTGGTGTGGCATATTCCAAAGTTGGAACTCTTTGATCAGCCCTGGAGTGAGAGGATGGTCTGTTCCAGCAGACCCATAATTCTATGCCAATCACCATTCATTTCAGTCCCCAGGCTGCCGTGCTGCTCCCAGCAGATAATTCCATGTCTAAGCATAGACCTCCTTCAAGGGGATCTCTTTCTAGTCCCAGTTCAGAAGGCTCTTCTTAACGGTAAGCTCAATTTTTGAAATCCCTTTTCTATACAATTCATGGACTCTGCCTATTATAAAGCTTCCAAAATAGCAAAATAGAAAGTGTAAGATTAAATAGTTCTCTCTTTGTGACGGTAACGAACGGCTCCATGGCAGGAAGGTGGGGCCAAAGTTGGGCAGTGCCTGCGGCCTTGTGGCTGCCACAGTGACAGAATAGTTTAAAATGACGTGGAGTAAAAATAAGAAATAACGGAGCAGAAAAGCAACATAAACCATCTCGTCTCATTTCTCTGTTTTGTTCCATTCCATTTCCTTTCGGAATCTATTTTGCACTTTGTACGTTGCCCGTGTGCAGCTCGCACTGCTCTCTGTCATGCCAGTAGCTTCCCATTATTTCCTATGGACTTTTGTCCACTTTAAGATGACTCTTTTTTAAACATAAGCTGCAAGCAGTGCCCAGGGAGCTGTTTTAACCCACCTGGCATCTTTCCCTCTGGGAAGGAAGAGGATGGGCAAAGCATGAAGCTGCCAGTGCCTGAATATGCCCCCTGCAGGGAGTGCCTTCTCATGCCAGCTGCCTCGCATTTCTCCCCTTTGGGAAAGGCGTGGGACAGGGAAGCTGAATGGAGCTGGCACTCCAAGGTACTCCTGTCTGGGGCACCTTAAAATGGTGCTTTGCCTGCCTTGCACGGAATGGGCACAGCTGAATCTAGAAGCTGCCCAAAGATTAATGTTACGCGTGAAACTCACTTAAGCAAGAACAACAGATACGTTTGACTAAGGAAAACATTTCTCTTTAAAGCTATGTTAGCAACTGTTTGGCTTATTTGGGGTTTTTTCCCACTGTTTTTTTTTTAACCAGAAAAAGTTGCATGTCTGTGGAGTCAGTTCAGCCGCCATCCATGCAGCAGGTGGAATCTGTTTTGACGAATTGTTCTGTTTCCATAAAGTCTGTGGAGGCCTTTTTTTACTCCTGCTTACATGGTGCATAATTTAAGATGGCTATCTTAAAATGCAATTTCCATGGTTTTTGGAGCATGTGGGAAATGAATGCATCTTAAACTGTCATTTTCAAGCAAGTTTTTTTTAATTATTACTGAATATGCTATTTTTTGTTTTAACCACTATATGTGTTACTACTCCTATAAGTGCCTTTGCTTGTCCTAAGACTTCTCTGTAGGCAAACTTATAAGGTAGGTTTTTCTGGAATAGACCCTGCTTTTTCATGCTCCAGACATCTCTCTCAGGAAAAAAAGTTTCTAGTCCAAATGCATGTAATCTTGGCAAAATCATTGGTTTAGACCAATTACAAACAGAGTGGGGAACTGATATGAAACCAAAAGGGGCACTCAGATTACAGTAAAACCTCTCTTTAGCTTATTGGTTCCTTTGACTGCTCATCAGACACACATTTTGCACCTCCTCTGAGTTTAGGTATTAGAAACATGTTTGTTTATTTAATGTATTTGTAAACCATCCTAATCTTACAACTCTGACCACTGTACAACAAAGTTAAAAACAAGCCAAAGATAATGCAGATACTGTAATGCAACGATTGATTAAAAATACAACAAATGTTCAAAAGGAAGAAAAGTTCTTGGAGTAGGCCCAGGTTTAAACAAACTGGCCTGCTAACATGAAGAGTAATTTAATTCTTTGTTTGCTTCTTGACAGTCTACTTTTCTCTATGCACCAAACATCTGAGAGTGCTATATTCTCATGTAGTAGAGATTCCAAAGGAATATTCCATGACATTTTGTGAATATATAGATTTATCCTAAAATTCTGTCTAACAGAATCCAGGTCACTGTTATCAATAACAAGCAAAAGAAGAACCAATCCTCTGTCTCAGGCCAATTCCAGTCAATCAATCAGGAGGACAGTGGCAGGGCTAGCATTTTACTTGGAACCGAACTACTGTTTGCGTCTCTCACACACACACTTGTTAGAATGCAAATAGCAGAAGAGGAGGACAATCTAATGCCATCCTGTGGAAAATCCTTCCTCTGAAGCTGAGTTGGGAGGAAATCCTCCATAGATGCTTAGTTTCATCCTTAGATGAACTATCAAACTGCTCATTTTGTCCCCTTTTAAAATTAAAATTATGAGCCCTAGAAAAAAGTTTCAATATAATGTGGGATATCACCAGATGAAAAATTTGGAAGTTTCCATTTTGTCCTGCTTTCATCTCAGTTTATCCATCTCTGTGTGCTTAAGATAGCATTATTTATTTTACAATTTTTCAGAATATGTGCCTTTAGTATGCAAATTTCCCAAATATAAGCACTTACAAGCAATTTTCTCTAATACAACGATTTCTGTACTTTTTTCTAAGTATTACACATATTGTATAGTCGAAGTCTTTCACGGCCGGAATCCGATGGTTGTTGTGGGTTTTCCGGGCTGTGTGGCTGTGTTCTGGCAGATTTGGTTCCTAACGTTTCGCCAGTAGCTGTGGCTGGTATCTTCAGAGGACAGGAGCACAGCTAGAAGATTTTCTCTGTGCCCAAGTGGAGGGTGTGTGTTCCTGCTGGTGTTTATAGCTGCTGAGAGGTCATATACAAGAGATTGGGAAAGGGTTTTTAGTGGTGATTAGGGTGTGTGGTGCTGTCGTGTGTGGGATTAGCACATCTATTGTGTGAGTTGTTTGTATATTTCTGTGGTTGAGTAGAGTTCGTTGACCTTTTGCAAGCTGTGTTTTTCAGGACTGGCAGCCAGGTTCTGCTGATCTTTAGGCTTTCTTCTTTTTTATTGAAACTGTGTTGGTGTTTATGTATTTCAATGGCTTCCCTGTATAGTCTAACATAGTGGCTGTTGTTGTTGTCCAGTATTTCTGTGTTTTCAAATAAGATTTGGTGACCAGTTTGTTTGAGAGCATGTTCAGCTATTGCAGATTTTTCAGGTTGCTGTAGTCTGCAGTGTCTTTCATGTTCTTTTATCCTGGTGTGGATGCTGCGTTTTGTGGTCCCAATGTATACTTGTCCACAGCTGCAGGGTATGCGGTAAACTCCTGCAGTGGTGAGGGGGTCCCTTTTGTCTTTTGCTGATTTTGTTGTATTTTTCTGGTGGGTTTGAAGACTGTTTGGAGGTTATGTTTTTTCATTAGTTTTTCCATGTGGTCCATGACTCCTTTAACGTAGGGCAGAAATATTTTGCTTGAGGGGGGCTGTTTTTCTTCAGTTGAGTGCTGTTTTTTCGGTTTGAGAGCTATCATCCCATTTTGGCCCAGCTGATACTAACTGTGTATACGTGTTAGGGACAGTTAGGGAAAAGTTTCACCAAATTGTGCTGCTGTGGGAATAAACTGAACAAACTGCTGCTGTAACAAAAAGAATCAATCCTCAAACTGCTTCATTGATTTCTATGAAATCTGGCATATTTCAACTCCTCGTAATATTCCAGTTTTCCTGTAAATTTTATCCCATTAAGATGAACATCAAAAAAGAATGGGCAATTTAGTAACTGAGCATTTAAAGGAGTGCAACTTTAAGAACCCTGCATCAATTTCTATAAAATTTGGTCTGACTTCCCCCTAAATTTCTCCCCTTTTATATAAACAAAAATGTTAGGTGTTGTTAGACTATTTTCCCAAATGCTACTTAGTGAGAAGGCAGAGTTCCAATTTTCCCAATTTTTTTTCTCCCTAGCGTTTTTCCCACAGGTGCAGGCTCCACTTTTTCAGATCAACGAAAGGTTGATCTGTTGGTTGCAACAGGAATTGACCGACCAGCTTGTCGCCCGAACAAGCTGACGTCGTGGGCTGAGAGAGAGTGACTGGCCCAGTCACCCAGCCTGCTTTCATGCGTAAGGTGGAACTAGAACTCACCGTCTCCTGGTTTCCAGCCTGGAGCCTTAACCCCTAGACCAAACTGGCTCTCTCTTCCATTTTTCCCAAATAATACTTCAAAATTGGATCCAAACAGGGTGAGCTTCTCTTTATAGTTCATGCTACTTTCTGAGCTGATTATTCAGCTACAAAACAGGGCAGGTAGTCCTTGCACAGTCCTAAAATACAGGTTGTCGTATATTTGTTTTATTGGAAATTATGAAAAAATGACAAAGCATTATAATTTTTGTGATGTTTTGGGAAGATTGTACAGCTGGGCTTCAGTTAGAATTGTAATTATACAATATTTCCCACTCACTAAATATGGGCACTTTCCCTTTCCAAATCTCATCAATGCCTTTTTGTCTCCAGTTTAGGACAAGTCATGGTCTAAGACAGTGTTTCTCAACCTTGGAAACTTTAAGATGGGTGGACTTCAGCTCCCAGAATTCCCCAGCCAGCACTTTAAGAAGTTGTCAAGGTTGAGAAACACTGGTCTAAGATATCCCCAATTTGTTGCTCTTCAGATGTTCTTGGACATCAACTCCCCAAATCCCCAGTCCTCCTGGTTATTGGATATCCCAAGTACTGGGAGTAGAGTGCAAGGGATATTCTCTCTAGGAGGCAGATGATGCTCTTCAGACTTGGAATCGAAAAGCAGTGTTCCCTATATTTCCTCTCTTTTCTCTCACCACACAACTCTTTGTTGCCCCATCTTCAGCCCTATGTTTTATCCTTTGTCCTCACTTGGGAGCACAAGGCCCTATAATGCCAATTCTAGAAAAGAGAAGCAGCTGCTGCAACATATGCAAAAGAAAGTGTTGCTCTCAGAATCTTCTGCAGTCAAAACTCATCTAAAGTTGACATTGTCTCCTTTGATAACTTTTCTGCTGAGGTTGAAAACATTTTACTGCAGAGTTGCACACAGCTAGTAGCTTCCACCTCCCCTCCCTCTTCCCAGTATCATTTGCATCTTTAATTAGCTGTAATTCTGCAGTGCTCATTATAAAAGGACTGGGAACTATCAAGAATCCTACAAGCAGGGGAGTGGAAGAGAGAGAGAGGCCAGAGGAAAGTTCTAGCAACCCAAGATGTAAAGAAAAGAAGTAGGCAAAAGCATTGTTATCATTTAAACAAGAACACGACAATTATTTTAAAATACTGCTGTAAATGGCTACAACTGTACTTGCCAAGATAGCAGTGGTGTTTACTATCTGTTTACAGTAACAATATTTTTGATAATAAAGTGTTTTGAAATTCTATTGTAAATGATGTCAACATTTAAAAAAACATTTAAATGTAGAAAACACAACCTATTAAAATTATTTTTCAGGAAAACAGGATGAAATATTGATTAGATTTTCATAAGGAGATGAAGCTGGCTAAATTTCATGGAAACTGGTTACAGTATATTCAACATACTGTACAATCCTTTAAAATCTGATTGTTTTAAATTCCCATTACTTCATTTTTGGAAGCAGAGTCAGATTAAACTTGTAGCTACAATAGCTCCTACAACTGGGAACACCTATGTCAAATTTCAGACAGACAGGTAACCAAGTTGTATGCATAAAGAAAGAGTTATTCATAAGAATGATGATGCCTCTTCCTGAAGACAGTGAAACTGGGAGTTATGTGGTAGGTAGTCCCTAGTTTAAGAACGAGTTCCATTCCCAAGGTCTGTCCTTAAGTCAAATTTGTATGTAAGCCGGAACAGTATTGTTGTATAATACTGTATAAGTAGTATTGTGTAATTAACATACACACATACACACACACATATACACTTCTTAGGGGGGGCACATAATTTTTCCTCTCTTGCAAGTTTATTGACTATGCCAATTGGATTCTATTATTTGTAACAAAAATCATAACAATTCCTTTGTTCAGGCCTCCATTGATTGCCACGTTCCCAAAATGTTGGTCTGGACACATCTAGTTCTACCATTTTGGTGAACTTTGTTGTGGCCCAATTTCCTGTTTTAAGTGACTACATGAAAATGTTTGTGAACTGTGTAGATGATCAGACCAAATAACCCATTGATTTAAGGAAATCCAATGTATATTCAGGCCTATAAGTCTAGAGAATAAGATTCTGCAAGTTTGAAAGATGCAGGATTTATTTTCAAAGAATCATAGATTTGGAATGGACCATTTAGGCCCCTGAATCCATTTGGTGTGGGAATCCACATTAAAGCATCCCAGAAAGATGACTTGAACATAGCAAGTAAAGAGAAACAAACAACCTCTCTTAGTAATTTGTTCCATCATTGAACTGATCTAGCCTTTAGAAAGTTTTTCCTAATATTTAACCACAACTTGGGTTATCAGCACAGCTACCTGTTTATTAGATCTATGTCCCTCCTGATTAGTCAAGGCCTCCAGGAAGACAATGTGTGGTTGGACCAAGCAGTGATAAATTCATCCTTCAACGAGGAACAGTACTATTGGCCTTAAGGAAGCAGTGGTCTGCCCTCTCCTCCCGAAACCATCGCTGGACCCAACGGCGTTGGATAAATTCTGACCAGTCTCCATCCTTCCCCATTTAGGTGAAGATTATAGAGAAGGTGGTTGGGCTACACATTCAGAGGATCCCGGAGGAAATGGATTATCTCGACCTTTTTCAGTTGGGTTTTAGGCCTGGGCATAGTATTGATTGCTTAGTGCAGAAATCCAAATTAAAGCATCCCAGACAGATGCCTGTCTGGGTTCCACCTAAACTCATCCAATGAAAAGAAGCCCCCACCTCTCTACATTTGGGCTTGTGAGTGTGGGCCCGGAGGTCGAGGTGGATGACTGAGGCAGTCTAAATCAACTCTTCTAAGATCTTTTTTGCAAGTACTTTTGTCAAGCCAGCTATCCTCTATTTATACCTGTGCATTTGATTTGTTTCCTAACTGAAGAACTTTGAATTTCTATTAAATTTCTTTTTGCTATTTTCATTCCATTTTGCAAATGTATCAATAATATTTTGAATTTGTTGCTCTTTTGGGGTATTATCTATCACCCACAGCTTTGTGTCATCTGTAAATTTGATGAGTGTTTTTTCCACCTTTTCATTCAAAACATTACTGAAATTAAATAAAATTAATAAAAGGCTTCACTGCTAAGGCTAGTGGCACACCACTCCATTTTTTCTTTCTTTGAAATTGTTTATGCTTGTGCCTTTAGAATCTCTGCTTCTAAGAACTTCTACTCATTTTTAGCACTTTTTTCTCATGAACTTCTCCTGCCATGGAATTCTAGCTGAATTTATTCAAGTCTACTTTTATGAAGTCCAAGTGATGCACTTGACTACACTTAGTTTTAGTATTTTATAAAATCAAGTAATCCAGCATTATATAGTCATGTTCCATAACTAGTAGTTCCTTTGTATGTAACCATCAAATGGCCCTTGTCTTATCTGTTCAATAGATAACATTGGGGGTATCTGAAGAATAATACCAACTCTAAAATGACATGCTTCTAGTGCTATGTCACAGAATCATAGAATTAAAGGTTGGAAAAACCTTTGAGGTCATCTAGCCCAACCGCCTGCACATTGTCCTCCAGGCACGCTGTAGTTGATGATACTGGAAGCTGCTTAGGAGCTTCAGCAGAAACAAGAAAAACGTTCCTTTGACCAGTGAAGATTGTCTGCCAGAGAAAGGAAGGCGGTCTCCTTATTTAAATGAGGTTTGAAACCAGGTAAAAATAGATTTAGAAAAAAGGACCATTTATACAAGTATAAACAGAGCCTTTCAGTTGAGATTTATTTCTGATTCACAATATCATAGTGTAAGAAGCTGTAAATGGAATGAGTAGGGAAAAGCAGGGGAGAAGAGAACTCTGGATAACTTTATAAGAGTTATGCATCGTATCTGCTTAATAAATCATTGCTAAAACTCTTTTATTTACATCTGGTTGCCTCATCTGAAGTACAATTAAACAAATATTTTGCAGAGGTAACTATCTGTATTCTCAATTAGAATGTTTAGCTGGTAACATATGGCATTTTACGTAGTATTTTTGTGTTCTGAGGCTGTTCAGGAAGGAAAGAGGTAGGAAAAGAGATTGGATGGCATGGGAGGAATGGTCTTATGTTTCTCAGCGAGTACCTGACATTTTTAATTCAAACCATCAGGATACAAACCTCTGTCTCTCAAGTAAATCAGCCCTCATTGTACGGTTGGGTATAATGGTTAAAGCACCACAATTTAGCTCCTACTTTTATCTAAAAATGACAATGTAAATTCTGAAAATAATAGACGAATTTAGAATCTGATATCAGTTGCTTCATTATATTCAGAACCCCTTCCTTTCTCTTCATTGTTGTCATTTTATTATTTATTATTTAAATTTATATCACCGCCCATCTCCCCCAATGGGGAACTCTTAACATGTTACTATTAACATGTAACTTAGAAATAAATTCCAGTGGATTTGGTTTGTGAAATATTTGGGCAAAAAATCTGCATTGTAAACTTCTTGCATAAATTAAACTGTCTTAAGTGGCTCTCAGAAGTACCTGAGTTGTATATCCCAAATATAAGCAAACCTTTTAAGAACAGGGCCATATACATTTTGTAAAGAGAAGCAGAAATCTGCTCCTTTTCATTCACCCCACAGAACAGGTGGTCAAGAATATTACCTGGGCTGAAATCTCTCTTCCTGTGAACGGGATCATACATAGCTTTTGGCTCCCTTTCCTTCTCAAGGGCTGGTCTGGGAGTCTGGATGCATCTTCAGGCAAGGAAGCTGGAGAGGGACCATCCTGATCACCAAGGGGCGGGCGGGGTGGGGACAAATAGGTGTGGGTGGTGGACTTCTCCCTCTTCAGCTGGGAGGTCAGGATCTCCCCTGGAGATTCTGTTGTGTGTGAGGCACCACCATTCCAACGTTTTTCCCCCAATTACAGTTGCTTCTCAGTGGGGATGCAAGTGTGTTGGTAACAAAACAGTGTTTTTACACCAGAAGAAATGGGAGGTTTTTGAAAGGCCATGTGTATTTTCCTCACATAAAAGCAGCTGAGAGTTCCAAGTATTACTATTTCAGGTTGCTTTTTTCTTCTGTTGTAGGACGTGAAGGTCAGTAAGTGCACAGTAGTATGCACCCAACAACCACAACTCATTGAATTCTTCCCCATAAGTCCCTTTTCACCCCTCAGAACAGCAAAGTGTGTAGTTTCCAAACATTTTAAAAGAAATTAAGCTCTGGCCCAGATCCCATTAGATGAACAACAGCCTTTGCTTTTCGCTGTATTTTATTCCATTCTCAGCAGTCTCACACTCCTCCATGGCATGCACACAAGATACAGCTGCCCCAGTCACCTATTAAACAGCTAGACTTTGAAATCCACTAGTAAGAATTATGTCTCAAGATTAAAACACACTTCAGTTGGCAGTATACAGAAGCCACAATCACCCAAAAGAAATATCATAAAATCATTCTGGTGGAAAAATGGAATGTTGAGGGAAAACAGTGTCGTGAGGACAGGTTGGGGAGTGTGTCATGTGCCGCACTGGGGTGGCCAAATGTCACGGTACTGGGATAAAATACTCATGTAGATTGGCTACTAACGTATCTCTCTGACAGTTGATTCTGCCCAGTCTCTAAGAGGGCAGAAAATTATGTGGTATCCATCTTGACCAGAAGCTCTTGAGAATCTGATGCCTGGCAACAGCACACTGGGGTGTGCAGCCTAGCACAAACAACAGCTGTTTGAGTCCTTTGCAGTCTCACTGGGTCTTCCTGAGTGCCTTTCCAAGCACTTTTAGTTCCCACTGGTGTCTTTTTTCCAGCACTGCCTGAATGAAGGGATTACAGCAGTATGCCTGTCCTGGCACAGATTGCCCATCCCAAGCAAGAAAATGCCACGGATGTGATCCACACTATACTAGAAATTGGGAAGACTATGTCCTGCTTGAACGGGGAAATCAATTGTTCTGTCACTGTGGCTAGTGTTTCAGGAAAGGGCTGTTTTGTTTTGTTTTGTTTTGTTGTTTCCAGAGATCAGTCTGCAATATTTTCCGGGATTTTCCCCCCTTCCCTCTTGTCATTAAGCCATGCCTTGCAAATGATGATGCAGCCCCTATGTGGGCTGCAGGAAAGCACTTCGAGCAGGGCTGGAGTCGTGCTGGGTAGCTCTGATAGCAGAGCTAATGGGAGCGAATGGGACGCAGCGAACTGTTCTAATGATAGCAGCCAGGGAAGAGACAACAGTAAGAATAAATAAATGTTAACTATTTTCCTCTTCCAGACATTTGCATCTACTGCCATTAAGTTCATTTAAATAAGAAATAGAGGGGGAGAGGAATGGGGAGAGAACTAGAAGGGGGAACTTACTAACACTCTTAATAATGAGTGTCTAAAAATAAATTAGTATCTTGGGGTGCACTTAAGGCATTTTAAAAATAAGCATGATCTTGCCCCTCCAGACACACATATACCTCCTTTTCCTTTCTGAAAAGTGTTGAAGGGTTTTAATTTGGGCCGAGTAATTTTGGTGCAAACGCTTGGGCGCCTTTCGTTGGGAAATTGGGAGAAATGCAAACAAGAATTCACTTCATTAAACAGGGGCAAACACTAGAGAAATTGCACTTACTTATGGAAATGACTTTTAAACATGAACAGCATTTGCTTGCATTGCTTTGCGCAGGAATTTTCAAAAAAGATTATACATGTGAATAATTCACTGCAGGCCAATTAGACGATGGTTTTGTTTCTTCCTCGCTCGTTTCTGTTCATCTGCTTGCTCTCCTTCTGCCTTTCATTTGAACTGCCTGTTGCCCCCTAGCATTTTTTATTCAAGAAAATGAATAAACAAGCAAAATATCAAAGTGAAAAAAGTGAAATGCAAAGATCCTAAGGAAAAGTGGCAAAGTTCAAGAGAAAACCAGTAAAGCTCCCTATAAAATTGTCACTGAGTGATCATCTGAATGTACCACGGTTGGAGGGGGGGCAGGCAGGGAAGAGGAATGGTGAAATTGCTCTGCGGCAGTAGTAACCAGTGATTACCGATTATTTACCATCATGGCCTTACCATGATGTCCCCTAAACCCAACATCCAGCCTAAACATACTTAAGTAAGCCCCAGGGAATTCTGTCTAATACCACAGTGTAAATATAATTTGAGTAAGTCCAGAATCCGACTAGCCAGTGAACAACTCACACTACTAATAAATGTACTAAATGTTTCCTGAGACAGAGCAAGCACTAGAAAAATAGGTATGTGGATCAATCATGTTTGCATTCAGGATTCTTGAAAGCATGAAAATATGATCCGATTAAGGACTTTCCAAATTTCTTATACACAGTTTGACATGAAAATGTAAAATTATGGTGGTCTTCTGCTTGCCAAAAGAAAGCATTACCTTTTTTTTGCACATTCAGATTGTGTAACGTAAAATAAATGTGGAAAATATTAAAGAAATATGGCTACATGAAAAGCTTCATGAAGATCTGAAACAGGTAACAAAAAAAGGCGGAGTTACTCAACTCCTATTCAATCTTCTACAACAGAGCTTTCCAAACTGTGTGTCGCGACACGTTAGTGTGTCGGCTGCAGTGTCTGGGTGTGTCGTGGCGGCTGCTGCCCAGGATTCCGCACAGGTTCTAGTGCCTGCCTTGTGCCTTGCTGCCACCAAACCTGCTGTGATTCCGCACAGGTCCTAGTGCCTGCCTTGTGCCCTGCTGTAAGAGTGTGTCGCAAAATTATGCCCTGCTGTAAGAGTGTGTCATGAAATGATGCATGTCTAAAAAGTGTGTCACCAACATGAAAAGTTTGGAAAGCTCTGCTCTACAACAAAAAAAGTATGTCCTGTATACCACCAGGACACTGTGAAGAGCAAGATGAAGTGGCCACAACTGAAGCTTGAGATTGAGAGAAAAAAATGATGACTTTGAGACTTCCTGATGGTCTGTATGGATCAACAGAAGTCATTATTTCTCTATATTTTGCATTAGTCAGATCACACCTAGAATACTGCAACTAATTATGAGCACTATATTTTTAGGAAGGTTATCAACAAACTGGAGGATGTCCAAAGGGGAGCAACCAAGATGATAAGGGGCCTGGAGGAGCAAAACGTATGAGGAGTAATTAGTGACAATGGGGGTATTAAGCCTGGAGGAGAAAAAAACTGGGAAAACATGACGGCTGTCTTCAGATATCCAAAGGTCAGGCAGAAGACCAGGCAGACATGTACAATGTGGTTCCAGAAGAGAAGACAAGAAACAGGGATTTCAGTTTGGACATCAGGAAACTTTTCTGAATTGTAAAAGCTGTTCAACTGTGGAATTGACTGCCCTGGGAGGCAGCGGACTGTACTTCAGTGGAAGCATTTGAAGAAAGGCTGCCGGGGGTGCTATAGTACTGGATTCCTATCTAGGGGGTTGGACTAAATGATCTCCAAGGTCCCTTGCAACCCTTACATTTTATGGTTCTGTGATTTGAGAAATACCAGAGAATAGGTGAAGTGTCAAATGACTGAAGAACATATGTTCTCCCTATCATCAAATGGGGAGCAGGGGGAATATTAGAAAAAAAGTATCTTAACAAGAAGGGAGCAGAACCAACGACCCAGAATGGGGTCCCCTTCACAAAATATGTTCAAGCAGAGACTAAACTGCCATCTGTCTGAGATGCTTTAATTTGGATTTTTGTATTGAACAGGACTTGTTGGCCTAAAGATTTCTTCCAACTCTAGGATTCTGAGTTTCTAAGATATAATGGAAAGTGGAAGAATTGCAGAGGCACAAGAATAAAAACTCTAATTCAGGATAAATAGTCAATGAAGATTACGATGAAATCACAGGAAATGCCACTGAAGGAGCATCTCTATGCATAATACACCATAAATCCTACAAAAGTTTCCCATTAGCTTTTTCCAGGCCTCCTTTTTTCATCCACACAAAATAAAAAAGCATTATCAGTGGTTCTATCCCAATAATTTGATCAATAAATAGTTTGATCAATAAAACAAAAAGCATTAATAATGGCGCTAGCTAAATAGATTAATCAATATTACTCTGAGTATATAAATATTGTCCCCATTTCTTTAAAGCTCCTCAGAGGCTCTTGAGTAAACTTTGTGGTCGTGGGCTAAGAAGTCCTATTCTTTATGGATTGGTTAGAAAACCAAAGTCAAACAGTTGGTATAAGTGGGCAATTTTCTCAATGGAAAAAGGTGGAATCTCTCAAGAATTTGTGTGGGAACCAGTGCTTTTTAAGTTAGTAATAAATATTCCTAACTTAGGCTGGCCAAGTATGTGGGTAATACCAAACTATTCAAGGTGGTAAAAAACCAAAATTGAGTTTGAAAAGCTCCAGAAGGATCTCTTTAACATGGGACACCCAGGTGGCAAATGCTGCTCATTTTAAATACAGGTGGTCCTCACTTAACGACCACTCGTTTAAACTTATGACAGTGCTGAACGAGTGGTACTTACGACTGGTCCTCATACTTACAACTGTCACAGCATCCTCGCGGTCACATGATCATCATTTACAACCTTCACTGCCAGCTTCCGACAAGCAAAGTCAATAGGGAAGCTGGGAGGAGGTAACAAATGGCGACCACATGACGTTGCACTTAATGACCCCACGGGATTGGCTTAACAGTGGCAACCTGAACTGCCATCGCTAAGCAGCACACTCACGTGATGTCGTGTTTTACAATCATGTCACTTAGCAATGGAAATTCTGGTCCCAGTTGCCTTTGTTAAGTGAGGACTACCTGTAAATGTAGAGCCAGTTTGGTGTAGTGGTTAAGGCATCTGGCTAGAAACTGGGAGACCGTGAGTTCTAGTCCCGCTTTAGGCACAAAACCAGCTGGGTGTCAGGGAGATAACGGGCGGCGAAGGAGGGGGCTCCCTCCAGGAAGGGAAACACATGCGTAGTACTGAGAATCGATCTTTCCCTCCCAAGAGACTCAAGAAAGCCCCGCCCTAGATTCTGGACCCTATCTCTGAGCTTTCTCAAGCCGATTTAGTTTAGCTGGATTTCTGTTAGGGTAGTAGGATAATAAACCACTAGAATATGATTCCAGCCTCAGCGTGTTATTTCTACACTCAAAGTCAGGAGACTGGGTGACCTTGGGCCAGTCAGTCTCTCTCAGCCCTCGGAAGCAGGCAATGGCAAACCACTTCTGAAAAACCTTGCCAAGAAATCTGCAGGGACTTGTTCAGGCAGTCTCTGAGAATCGGACACGGATTTAAAAAAACCCTGTAAGTGTAGAGTGATGCATATTGGGGCAGAACCTGCTAACTTCACTTCTATTCTGATGAAATCTAAACTGCTTGGAACTTAACAGGAAAAAGGTATTGGGGTCCTCGTAGGTCTCAGTTACAACAGGACACCAGTGAAAGGCAAATTCCATGCTAGAAAAGAGTAGGAAAGGGTTTGATATTAAAAACATCTAAGGACTTAAAATCCTAGACAGCAAGCCTTGGCTTGCTCTAGCAGGGCTGTTCAAGTTTAGATGGGATGAATGACACCATTCCCTTCTAAAATTTAAAATCTAAAAAGATTCTAAAATCTCACAATCCTCTTCTTCAGTAAGTGACAATGTACTTTTCCATTATAAACAAAAACTGAAGTAAGAGCAAAACTTGGTTTATATATCACCAGTGAGCCTATGGCAGCAGAAGAATTTGAGTGCCAACTACTAGGCATAGAGTTGCTCTATCTTATACTTGAGGTTTCAGGCAGTATAATTTTAATAATTTTGCATATGTTAACAACGTATTATGTTAGGCTCATCATGCACAACTATGGAAACCATTTTTGCTATAGAATCACAGAATGTTCAGACTGGATTAGGCAATCTAGTCCAACCCCTTGCTTCGTGCAGGGATCCACTAGCCCACCCCTGACAGGTGGCCATCTGACCCCACTTCCAGTGAGAGGAAGCCCGTTGTGTTCTAGGGAGACTCTTCCACTGCATAACAATTTTAAGCTACTCTCTTACCTTTATATTACAGTATTTCATCATCTGAGATTTCTAAGAAGGACTTTAATGTTTGCACTAATCCATAACAGAAATAGTATGGATACGTATAAAGGAAAATATTATTTTGTCTTTAGCTACAACTTCCTTTCTCATTTCCTCCCTTTTATAGAGGGACATTAGTTCTGAGAGTGAGTAGATGAGAATATGGTTCTGTAACTACTTTGGCACATTTTAATTACTATTTTTCCCAAATTACATCAGGAATCCAGTATGTAGGGCCTGCTCAAGATCCTGCACTGGTAGGAAGTTAGAGGGCTGTGGGCTAGCAAGCAGGCCTCTGCACGCTGTCTCCAGAGGTGTCCCTGGCACCCTCACTTCTGGCATTTCAGAAGGCATTTAAAGTGACTTTTTCGACAGAGTATCTGCTCTCTTTTTTCTTTTGGTTTGTTATATTGTTTCAGGTTGAATTATTTTACAGTGGGTATGTATTATTTTTAGATGGGCTATTTTAAGGATGATTTTATTACACGCTGCCCAGAGTTGCTATAAGGTATTACAGATGGTCCTCACTTACCAACCACTCATTCAGTGACAGTTTGAAGTTACGATGGCTCTGAACGAGTGGTACTTATGACCAGTCCTTGAAGTTTGGCCGTCGCAGCGTCCCCGCGGTCACGTGATTGCAATGTGGGTGCTCGGCAACCGGCTCACAATTACGATGTCACAGCATCCTGCGGTCATGTGATCGCCATTTGTGACCTTCATTGCCAGCTTCCCCATTGACTTTGCTCATGGGAGGACACAAATGATGACCATGTGACATCACACTTAGCAACCCCATGGGATTCGCTAAATGACAGCAACTGGAAGTGCCGGAACTACCACTGCTAAGCGGCACTGTCACGTGATGTCGAGCTCTACAACCACGTCACTTAGCGATGGAAATTCCAGTCCCAGGGCTTCCGGTAGGAACATGGTGGTCTGAACAGCTGTGCTCGCGGGCTCCGTTGTTGTAAACTGCCCAGAGTCCCCCATTGGGGGAGATGGCCAGTGATAAATTTGAATTATAAATAAGTAAAACTGACAATGTGGCAATTTTTTGGGCTCAGGCAGGTTTTTCCTGAAGCCCAGGAGTGTTTTTCCGGAGAGAGGAAAACACTCGGAATTACCCCATCTGTCCTCGGGAAGGCTGCTTGCAGCCAGAAAATCGCAAACAGCGTTCGCGATCAACTGGTAAGAGCAGCCAGGAGGCTGGGGCGTCACCATTTCCAAGCCACGCTGTAGCCTTAAAGGGACATTAAGACCAGCCACCCCATTTCTAAATCACCCAATTTATTCTTCTTTTAAGTTTATGTACCCTAAGAGAGGCTTTCTACAGCAAGGAGAAACACGTTCTCTTGGTGCTTATCGTTTTTTTTGTGTGATTAATTTCTTTTAAAAAAATTATTTTTAAGTTTTGGATTTTGCTTCCCATCCCAATATTAAGGAAGGTTGAGAGTACGTAATCATCTCCCTGCTATTATTTTTGTACTAAATTTGAAGATTTTAGCATTTTCCTACACGTTGAATCTGCTGTTTTGAACTTTCAGCTTTCTGTTGCTACTTTCCCTGGGGAACTGCCTGTTATCATACTTTCACTTCTGTAAACACGTTTCAGAATTTTTATCTCCCACTTTCGCTGGTTAAGTACCTAGGGCAGAGCTTTCCAAACTGTGTATCGCGACACGTTAGTGTGTCGGCTGCAGTGTCTGGGTGTGTCGCAGCTGCTGCTGCCTCCGAGCCCTGCCAGGATTCCACGCAGGTCCTAGTGCCTGCCTTGTGCCTTGCTGCCTCCAAACCTGCTGTGATTCCGCGCAGGTCCTAGTGCCTGCCTTGTGCCCTGCTGTAAGAGTGTCGTGAAATGATACATGTCTAAAAAGTGTGTCACCAACATGAAAAGTTTGGAAAGCTCTGACCTAGCGGGTGTCATAATCTACTGCATGAGACATGGAGGATTTCATGCAGACTTTCTCAGATTTTCATCGTGACTTTAAGCAGATCCTTTTTGATTCCTGTTTTTATGCAAGGCATTCAGGACAATGTGGAAAATATGAGGTCTAAAATGTGTCATCTGGTTGGGGATGTCGTGGAAGAAATAGAAGAGCATAACGATAGAAATGTTTCTTCTAATAGCGAGATTGGGGCTTCTGTTGAAATGCTGGATGAAGATCGGCTAGTCGAATTGAAAAAATTAAAGGGACAGATCGAATTGCAAGCCATAAGTGAAATTGAATTGCTGATGGAATGTTATGGAAAAGAAGGGGTTATTATGTATGGGAGGCTTTTTGTTGAGAAGTCAGAGTTCTTAAGGAGGGCAGTTGGACTGTCTGACTTCTTTATGAAAAAAGCTCTGTGTGTATTGGGATATGTAAATGCTCTGGTTTATTTTGAAGTGGGGTAAGGGCTTAAAAATATTTATCTGGATTGCTTCTAGGTCTGGTTTGACTTCATTCATCTTTAACTATTTGGATTAAGATTAATAAGGTATAATAATAAATGCTTGGTTTTTAGGCTTAATATGATTAAGATTATTATAATTGTTGTATTATTAATTATAATGGCAGGCAATTTATATGCTTTTTAGTTTGACTTTTATTATAGTAGACAGAAATGTATAGAATAGTAGTAGGAAGGAAATAATTAAAGAAATGTTATCTTTGGGGGGAAGTTGATTAGGAGGCATATCTTCTTTTTCTTTTAATATAAGAGGATGGAGCAACTGTATTTAGTGATTTTTATAATATGCCAATGGAATGATTTATAGAAATAATGTGATTTTGGTTTAATATAGAGTAAGGGATTGATTATGGAAAATTTGTTGTATATCCTTGCTGTTAAAAGTTGGAAGTTACCTCTTCTTGTAATTTAAAAAAAAATTCTCTTGTGTTTTCACTCTTTTTTAGTTTTTTTTTCTTTTTGTAGTTTTTTTCTTTCTTGTAGTTTTTATCTTTGTCTTAAATCTAATAAAATTCTTATTAAAAAAAGGAAATTCCAGTCCCAGTTACCATCATTATCCAAGGACTACCTGTATACGAACTATATAAATAAATGTATCCATTTTCTCATATTAATTTTTAAAAATAAACATTTTAATTTGCATGAAGATATTTATCTGTAATGACTGAAATAGTTGTATAATTCAATTAAATAAAAAAAAAGTTTTGTGCACATTTTAAAAATGTTATTTTGAAAGACTGTTTTCTGGTCACTGTTGTATTTCCACCCTGTGAAAAAACAGTTTGCCAACCTTTAAAAATAATGATAAAACACCTTTTATCCCACTTTAGAAAGATATAAAAGATATTTGTTACTTTGCATCATGTGATGTAAATAGGAATGCTGCCGCTGTGTGGGAGCCTCTGTCCAAGCAGATTGTGTGTGGAGTCCTCGGTGCTCTCTGAGCCTTGTTGTTTTCTTGCAGACGTTTCATTGCCAGACTAGGCAACATCTTCAGTGCGAAAAGGGAGTGGGGTTTGCTCTCTGTTTATATACAGTGGCGTTGTGTGTCTTCAGTGTTATGTGAGGAAAACACTGCAAAGCACACGAGGTCTATTGGGCGGCTCACAGCTGTGGGAGAACTACCAGTAAGAAGTGTCATCTGCTCAAGCAATCTAGGGAGGAGACAGACTTTCCTACAGAGGCATTATAATAAAGTTGGCAGAGAGGAAGCCAAAGAGCCAGCAGGTTTTGTATTTCTCTGCTGCCACCTAGTGGTTGTCCAGATGTTTGCAGCCCAAATCTGGCAGCCCTCCCTTCTGGGGACCCCTTTCTCTGGCCCTGCAGCGACTGTGTGACATGTTAAAAGAAATCATTCAATGAAATATAAGCAGCGGGAGCAAACAGATGCTGCCTGTGGTCAGATCTGGACTTACCTCTTGCCCATCGTCAGAACCAGCTGGCAACCATTTCTGAAGGGCAGAAAGGAAAGGCGTGGCCCCCTACTGACCCTCCACTCACTCTGAAGGCAACCTCCAAAGGTATCTCCCCGCTCCAGTTCAAACGTGCACATTCCCTCCCAGGGTGGCCTCCAGGGCTCCTGCCCATTTGGGATACAGCACGTCAGTTTGCTGCAGGCTAACCTCAGCCATTCATTGGCTACTTTGCAGAGGAAGGACCAACCCTCCAGGGGAGGTGCTGCTCATCATGACTCTTGATGGTTCCTATACTTCCCCCCTGCAAGCACTGAGAAATAGCTCAGTGGTTAAGATTCTCTTTTAGTGCAGAGAAGGTTGCCAGAAAAAAAAAAAAGAACCTTTTAAAGCTCCTTGTTGTATCTCCATGTATCTTTCTGGGAAGGGAAGTTGTGTAAAGGGAAGATGGGGCAGCAGGCTGCTAAAGTGTCTCAGTCCAGACAGGATTTTCTTAAGCCAGGTTTGATTTGATTTGGTTTTATTCATTAAATTTCTTAAACTGCCCAATAGCCAAAGCTGTCTGGGCAGTTTACAATAAAACACACTAAAAGATACAATTTGAATAAAAACATATACAGTCAAATCAAATGTACAATGAAAACACCATGCAAACTAGCTTAGAGTCAAGCCAGCATGAGCCCAGGTCAGGAGCAGCTTAAATAGCAAGTGTGAATCTCCCTATTGAGTGAACTCTGTGGCGTAATAGGGTGGATGGCCATATTGGGGGCAGCAACACTTTCATCCACCATACAGCATACTCACACTGGCAGCATCTAGCTGACTCACCAGCCTGCCCCTTCGATTCTGAGTACTCTTGCCCTCTGACCCATAGTTCAAGGAAGGCTCCTTACTTAATCTTCAAATGTAATGTTCCTTTTTAGAAGGAGATGACCTGGTGAAAGTAGTTTTCACCCTTTTGGGCCAGCAAGCATCAGTTCCCAAGAAGCTTGGGCTGATAGTCAAAACTTTGCTCCTTCCACTGCAGGCAGTCATAGGGCACCAAGGCTAGGCCTTGAACAGACAACAGCCAGGCTTGTAAAGTCTTGGCTCTTTCTAAGAAGGCCCTTCTCTTTCTGCAGAGTGTAACAGCTTTTGATTGCAGGCAGGGGAATCTGCAGATTATGATCAAAAGAGTCAAGCTGGTGGCCACAACAGTGTGATCAAAGCTCCACCTGTTTTTATGTGTGTTGAAAAAAAAAGAAAAATAGATAAGTTGCATGTTTGTGAAACTAAAAAAAAGTGTGGGTGGATGAGTGGGGACCACAGGTACTACGGAGTGTGGGTGGGCCAGCAGGGGCTCCTCAAGGGAAAAAGCATAGTGGGGCTTCTTGGGAGAAAAACTGGCAGGAGCAACTTACGGGAGCGACTTGCAACATTCCCTGCCAGCTTCCCCATTGACTTTGCTTGTGGGAAACTTTGCTTGTGGCAGGGAAGGTCGCAAATGGCGATCATGTGACTGTGGCTCGCTGTGATGTTATAATTGTGAGTCAGGAACCCAACCACCTGGATCACGATCATGTGACCATGGAGACGCTGCGACGCTGGAACTCCAAGGACCGGTCGTAAGTCCCCCTTGTTCAGTGCTGTCGTAACTTTGAATGGTCACTGAACGAGTGGTTGTAATCTGTATGGTATGCGTGTGGTTTTGCTTATGTATTGGCTATGCAATTTGCTTTTGTGTGTGAAGGATGCATCTGTTCCTGAGGATTAGAAGAATGTTGCTATTGTTCCCTCATACAAAGGGATTGCTAGTAAGAGCAAATGCAAAAACTACAGAGGTATTAACTTGTTCCTGGGAAGGTGTTTGGAAGAATTTTGGTTGAATGGGTATGAGAGGCGACAATGAACAAACTTTGGGAAGGGCAGTGCAGCTTTATGATGGACAGCATGTGCACAAAACAGATGTTGTTCAGCAGGCCACTGAGAAAAATGTGATAACAGAAAAAATGTATTAGATATTTGTTGATTTAAAGAAAGTGTATGATTAAGTGAATAGGCTTGAATTATGGAATGCTTCATGTAAGCATGGAATTGAAGTTCAGTTGTTAAATGTGAGAGAAATGTGATATCAGTTATTATTAACAAAGAATTAATAATTTTAAAAACTCATAAAACTAAATAGGGCTCTTAAGGGACTTTCTAATGCTAGCTAGCAAAACTCATAAGCAGGCTGAATGTGACACCTCCGCTTTGAGGTTAGAGATCAAATTAAAGAGCAGAGCTTCTACTAAAAACCACATGCAGGAAATGTTAAGCAGGCTGAATGTGACACCTCTGCTTTGAGGTTAGAGAGCAGAGCTTCTAGCGAGCTGAATGTACCACCTGTGCTACAGGAAGCTTTGTGGTTAGAAATGAGACTAGTAACCAGCTATTGGCAACACTTCAAATAGGGAGCCTTCCTTAATAGGGAAAGAATAAATAAAATGGGAAGGGGAGATAAAAGTGGGTAGTGGGAGATGTAAACAAAGGCGGGCTAATTATATGCATATTAGGCGCTTCTGATAGGTTGTAAGCTCCAGAGTAACCTACCAATAGGTGAAAGGAGTGAGTGTTGAGTGACGGGTAAGAACTGTATAAATAATCGTGAAATCTTGTGGCTAGTGTGACTCCTCCCTAGTGCGACTTGTTTCCCAGCACGGTGGAGTTCACCAGCTTTTTGCAAACTGCTTTTAAAATAAAAACCCTTTTGTTTCCATTTGTCTTTTGACTTGACTCATATCTGACAAATGCAATACTGTATGCTGTAAGTGATATATGATGGAAGTAAAGCATGTGTGAGAATAATTGTAATGTTTAACAAACGGTTCAAAACCAAGCAGGGAGTAAAACAAAGATGTGTGATACCCCTTACTTGTTTAACCTGTTTATAGGTAAAGGTAAAGGTTCCCCCCGCACATTTGTGCAGTCGTGTCTGACTCTAGGGGCCGGTGCTCATCTCCGTTTGTTAGCCGAAGAGCCAGCATTGTCCGAAGATGCTTCCACGGCCATGTGGCCGGCATGACATTCGCGGAATGCTGTTACCTACCCACCGAAGTGGTACCTATTCATCTACTTGCATTTGCATGCTTTTGAATTGCTAGGTTGGCAAGAGCTGGGGCGAGTGCGGGAGATCACTCCGTCACACGGCGCTCGGGTCTTGAACCGCCGACCTTCCGATCGACAAGCCTTCCGATCGACAAGCCTGGCGTCTTACCCACTGAGCCACCACGCCCCTGTTTATAGATAAATGTAAAATAAATATTTGTGATGACAGTAGTTGCTTGGAGATATGAATGTATGTGTAATTTTGTATGCAGATGCTGGTGCAGCTGATACTGCAGATGATTCTTCAGGCTGAACAATTGACAGCAAATATAGTATGATGTAACAAAGAGTATAGATCTGAAAATTAATATATCAAATTAATATATCAAAACCAAGGTGGCCCTGCTTGAAAATGGAGTGAACAACTACAAGTTACAAATACTGTAAATGTCAAAAACTAGAATAAATAGATAAGCTTGTGTACTTTGTAGAATAATTACTAATGATGGGGAAATGTTAGTTAGTAAAAATGTGGTGAGTAGTGGGTGGTCGGTTGTGAGGAATGAACGTTTGTTGAAAAAAGCAAAATTGTGTATAACATTGTGTTTCTGCCTACTTTGTTACTAGGAAGTGAGAGTTGAGTATATCAAGATGAACATAAGTTTAATGTACTAAGAATGTGGTACTTAAGAGATTGGTGTTGATGTAAACTAGATTTGCTTATATTTCCCTTTCTTTTTCTTATTTCATGTCTTTAATTTATTTGGCTTATTCCTTCTTATTCCCTTTCTGCACTTTGCAGAATGTTGCTCATACAGACAGGGAATAGCATAAAGGGTATATACAGTATACCATCTTTTTAAATAGAGTTTTTAATTATCATGACTAACATTTTTTCTTTATTTCTTATAATATTTATACGCCACCAGCATGAACTCCTACAGTTTACAACTTATCCATAAAACTAAAACCACCACCATAAAACTTTGCTTTAAAACTATAACACAAACCCTTCTCTTGGCATCCACTCCCCGGCAACATTATAGATTAAATGCTCTGTGAAACAGTTCTATTTTTTCTGCTTTCCTAAAGGCCATGTGGGAAGGTGCCATCTGGATCTTTGGGGGCACACTGTTCCATAGGGAAAAATCAAAAACGGAGAACCATAATTGCCTAGCCCCCTCCCCAAACCTTAGCATCCCCACTTGAGATGTATGTACTAGATGGATTGGTTCTACTCATTTCTACTTAATTTGGATTTTGTACTGAGCCGGTGGTTGGAGTCAGTGGTCCAAGTGTCACCTTCTATCACTAGGATTATACAGTTCTGTGACTTGTCCCATTAATTTATTCTGAACACTGCTCATGAATTCTAGAAACAACTTGCTTAAAAACCTCCTTGTTTGTTCAAATTGAGTAAAAGGCAGGATATAAATCAAAGAAATAAGGAATACTTTTCTAAAAACCATTTACTTGTTTTTTAACAACTGCTAACTAATGTACCTTTCTTAAGAAGTGCTCAAAAGAATAGGACTGTACAGCTTCCAATGTTCTGGGAAAACATGGATTAGCTGGGCCCATTCTGGTCTGAATTCAGCTTTGGTTATGGGGTTGAATCACCTTTGATTGCTCTGATGGGTGACCTTTAGAAGGAGACAAGAAAGGGATAGAATACTATCCTATGTTGAATCTCTGGTATCAGTGGTTATTGATAGGGTATTCTTTTAAATTGGTTCTGTAGGTTGGGCATTGGATTGCACTGATCCTGTACCTATCCACAGGGCCAGATTCAAGGACAGTGTTGATGACTACATGGTGGTTCTGGAGGAATAAAACTTTGATGTTCAAATAGTTCCATTGTTTTCCCATCTTCATAAAACTGCTGGAGATGGTGGGAAGATTTGGATTCCTGAGTTAACTGGGATAACTCAGTTAACTCTTAAGGTGATACTGCACTACCCTATGATCTTTATCCTTGAGATTTCATTCTCCATGATCCATACTGAGGTTGTCCAGTCAGGAGTAGCTCAGGATTTCCTGTGTCCCATGGCAACGATGAACATGTCCTTCCAGTCCCTAGCTAGATGGATGTAGAGGGGCACACATTGGATTTGTTTCCTGTTCGGGTGGAGCTGGTGAAGGTGGAAGAGCTCTGTGTGCCTCTGTGGTCTTTGTAGGGGTGAAGGGTCAATTAAAATGGCCTGATCTAAGCATCTGATGCATCAGAATGATTTCTTAATGCAACCAGAGAGTTTTCCATCTGATTTACTGGTGATACAGTATAAACCATGGTTCAATATGGAGATATCCTAGAGAGTTTATATTATTGCTGCTGGCACTCTTTTTCCTTTGTCAGAACCAAATTGGCCCCTTAGTTTATTAAGCAATTGAGATAATCATGCAGACAAGATGGCAACTGATGCAGACAGAAAGAGCAGGCCAGCATCACCTTTGCTGTCCTGATGGCTGAGCCCTCTCCTTTCACAGTAATGAGGCCAGCAAGTAGTGATGTCCTTACAGCTTTAATGCCCTTCCCACTGAGCATCACCTGTCAGAAACCACCAATCACGGTCTTTAATGTGGGGTGGGGCTCCCTCTCCCTCCCTCCCTCCCTCCCCTCAGAAAGTGAAAAAGGACCCTCCACCCACCACCAAGTTCCGTATAAGTTGATAACCTTTGGAGGGTATTAGCAGGTTTAGGGGAGATTGTATGTTGTGTGTTTCTAAAATACAGCGGTGCCTTCAGTCTCAAGAGTTCTGCTCAATGCCAGGTGGATGACGTCCGTTCCCCTTCTCATCCCAATTTCTAATAATTTAGGCAGTAGTGTCTAGTACAAGAGAAATAAAGATAGGACTCAAAGGACAATAATTTAGGATCAAATTTCTGTACCATTATTGCCTGCACAGACATTCTCTGCCTTCCATCCCGCCCTGGACACCTAGTTCTGAAATAACAATAACAGAAATGCCTGGAAGATGTGTGAGCATGTCTGTGTGTGTGTGAGAGAGAGAGAGAGAGGGGCAGAGAGAGAGAGAAAGAAATTATCTGCTTACATATCTTTTCTCCATCACTTAGCACTCTCAAGCACTCACAAGCTGCATTGCAGACCCCTTCCCTGAGTACCGGATTTAAAAATAAAAATAAAATAAAAATAATGAAAGGGGTAATAAGAGAGGAGGTAATGGAACATTCTCCAACTGGGCACATGTCAGAAGCCATTATATGTGCAGTGGATTTGCATAATTCAAGAAGCATCAAATTAAATTTGCATAATTCCTTTGATTACACTTGTTATTAAATGTAAGTGACATTGATTTACAAAATGGCCCAATATAAGGTTAATAGCAAATGTCACCTTCCAACAGGGTGAAGAGGGTGCCTGTGTGGCAGTGCTGGGGATGGAAAGCGGTGGGGGGGGTGGCAATTGATTCCTTCAGGAGCTTTGGCCTTCTTTTTGTAATTTTTTCAAGGCTGGTGTACAGAGGCTTTTCGGCTTCATGTGGACAAGATCTAATTAGGATCGGCTGCCATATGGAGTTAATGCCACGATTCTATTCTGAGTATTATGCTTTTGCAGGCATTTCAAGGGCTGTGGAGGACTGAGTGGGCAGGAGCTTGTGGCCCCAGAGATCATCAGATCCCTGCAAAAATAGCATGAATTTCCTTGAAATCAGTTCAACTCTGATTCATCATGTTTTATTCTTTTTTTTTTTCTTTTCTTTTTTTGGTACCTTCGAATCAGTCTTGACTCCTGGTGACCACCTGGAGTATTCCCTGCAGTTTTCTTGGCAAGATTTTGGAAGTGGGTTGCCCTTGCCTCCTTCCTGGGGCTGAGAGAGAGTGACTGGCCCACGGTCACCCAGCTGGCTTTGTGCCCAAGGAGGGACTAGAACTCAGGTCTCCCAGTCTCTAGAGTGGTGCCTTAACCACTACACCAAACTGGCTCTGATTTATTCATCACATACATCATGTATATCTAATATACATATAGAGGCGCTTTATACCTCTATAGTCCATATGTATCCCAGATTACAGCTATTACAATAATATTGTTGGAGTCTTAAAGGTTAGTAACAGAACTCCAATCAGCAGACAACAATCTTGCATAGTAAAAAGTGTGTACCCAAGGAAGGCTTGCACATAAAGCTTAATTGCGTTCAGAAATAAATCCAGTCTTCACACATTAGTTAGATGAAGAAAGATAAAGATAGCTTACATTTATTCTGTAGATCTGGTTACAAGCAGATTCATGGTAGAAAAACACTTAATCATCTCTGGTGCGTGGAAGCGATATATTTGGGAGACCCGCATTGTTAGCAGCCCTCTTTCATGCACGTGTGTGTTGGAAAAAGAAAAGATGGAGACAGAATCTCCAAGATGGAGAAGAAGCAGGAAGCAGAAATCAGGTGACTCAGGAACATCCCACAAACACAGTAGAGATACGTTTTTCTAGAAAAGCCCTTCCTTTAAGCTTGTGAGACAATGCTGAGTTGATTCCTGATATTCCCAACAAATATGGTTACCAGCAAATTTACAATGGCTTTTATTTGCTTTCTGTCACCAGAGTCAGTGGAAACTAACAGGGCGAGCCCCCTGTCCCCCATGGCCAATGCGTTCAGCATCGCCTCTCTGATTGTAGCCACTGAACCCATCAGCAAGGAGGAGGAGGGGCGGAAGAACTTGCACTGGACTGTCAAATACTATTTTGTTGTTTTGGTGGGGGGCCCCAGCGCGGTGCCTGGGGCACATGCCCTGCTTGCCCCCTCCTAGTTGCGGCCCTGGGGGTGGGTAGGAGGCAAGAAAGATAGCCCTAACTTAAAGGAGATGGATAGCTGTCTATCTCCCTTCTCTTTAATTTTGCAAACATCCTGGTGGAGACTCACTCCTTGCTGTGTGTGATGATTCTGTCCTCAGGTAAATTCAGAGTCTCTCAAATCACAAGCCATCAGAGGATATGGAAGGGTTCTTTATTAATACAGGTGATCAGTCCAAGGCAAAGATCCGACTGAGGAAAGCCCGCGCAATTGCTGTTACAAAAAATCCCAGTACCGGCCCCTCCCTAAATGCTAATTTCCCTCTAAGGCAGGGCTTTCCAAAGTTTTCCCACGGCGACACACCAACCGCTGTTGGTGTGCCGCCGTGGGAAAACCCGGAAGTGCCGCCATTGCGGCAGCGCGCAAAAACCCGGAAGCGCTGCTGCCGCTTTCGGGTTTTTGCGCACCACCGTTCGTGTGTCGCCACGGGAAAATCCGGAAGCGCTGATGATGATCAGCGCTTCCGGGTTGTGTGGCGACACACCAGACTGTGTGTGGCGACACACTTTTGTGTCGCCACACACAGTTTGGAATGCTCTGCTCTAAGGACTCTCCTAACTCCCAGCTGCAAATACTTTAGCTAACAAGCACTGATAGCACCAACCAAACTGACCTTGGAGCTATTCAGGCCGTCTTAGCAATTCTAATCAACATACCACAATGCCTCTACAAGCATGCTAATGAAAATACTACAATACCCATCATATATACTGGAAGGATCTCCAGCAAAGGAGATCGTTACCTTGTCATGGTGCTGGAGCTTGAGCACCTCAATGAGCACCATGAGCTAAACTGTGAAGGGACACCCAAGACGGGAAGGTCATGGAAGAGAGGTCAGACTAAATACGATCCCTGGGGAAGGTAACGGCAACCCACCCCAGTATTCTTGCCGTGAAAACTAAATGGATCAGTACAAACAGAGATATGTCGGTATACCATCAGAAGATGGGACTCCCAGGTCAGAAGATGGTCAAAATGCTACTGGAGAGGAACAGAGGATAAGTTCAACTAGCCCCAGATGTGATGACGCAGCTAGCACGGCCGACGGTGCTGGTGGTGAACGATGAATCCGATGTTCTAAAGATCAACGCACCATAGGAACCTGGAATGTAAGATCTATGAGCCAGGGCAAATTGGATGTGGTTATTGGGGAGGTGTCAAGATTAAATATAGACATTTTGGGTGTCAGTGAACTGAAATGGACTGGAATGGGCCACTTCACATCAGATGACCACCGGATCTACTACTGTGGACAAGAGGAACACAGAAGAAATGGAGTAGCCTTCATAATTAATAATAAAGTGGCTAAAGCAGTGCTTGGATACAATCCAAAAAACGATAGAATGATCTCAATTCGAATTCATGGGAAGCCATTTAACATCACAGTGATCCAAATATATGCCCCAACCACAGATGCTGAAGAAGCAGAAGTAGATCAGTTCTACGAGGATCTGCAGCACCTACTGGATAATATACCAAAAAGAGATGTTATTTTCATTACATTACTACTACATTACTGGAATGCTAAAGTGGGTAGTCAAACGACACCTGGAATTACAGGCAAGCATGGTCTAGGAGAACAAAATGAAGCAGGACATAGGCTGATAGAATTTTGCCAAGACAATTCACTGTGCATAACAAACACTCTCTTCCAGCAACCTAAAAGACGACTTTATACATGGACTTCACCAGATGGTCGACACCGAAATCAGATTGACTACATCCTTTGTAGCCAAAGGTGGCGGACATCTATACAGTCGGTAAAAACATGACCTGGAGCTGACTGTAGTTCAGATCACGAACTTCTTATTGCACAATTTAGAATCAGACTAAAGAGAATAGGGAAGACCCACAGATCAGTTAGATATGAGCTCACTAACATTCCTAATGAATATGCAGTGGAAGTGAATAATAGATTTAAGGGACTAGATTTAGTAGATAGGGTCCCGGAAGAACTATGGACAGAAGTTCACAACATTGTTCAGGAGGTGGCAACAAAAAACGTCCCAAAGAAAAAGAAAACCAAGAAGGCAAGATGGCTGTCTGCTGAGACACTGGAAGTAGCCCAAGAAAGAAGGAAAGCAAAAGGCAACAGTGATAGGGGGAGATATGCCCAATTCAATGCAAAATTCCAGAGGTTAGCCAGAAGAGATAAGGAATTATTTTTAAACAAGCAATGCATGGAAGTGGAAGAAGATAATAGAATAGGAAGGACAAGAGACCTCTTCCAGAAAATTAGAAACATCGGAGGTAAATTCCAGGCAAAAATGGGTATGATCAAAAACAAAGATGGCAAGGACCTAACAGAAGCAGAAGAGATCAAGAAAAGGTGGCAAGAATATACAGAAGATCTGTACAGGAAGGATAATAATATCGGGGATAGCTTTGACAGTGTGGTCAGTGAGTTAGAGCCAGACATCCTGAAGAGTGAGGTTGAATGGGCCTTAAGAAGCATTGCTAATAACAAGGCAGCAGGAGACGATGGTATCCCAGCTGAACTGTTTAAAATCTTGCAAGATGATGCTGTCAAGGTGATGCATGCCATATGCCAGCAAATTTGGAAAACACAAGAATGGCCATCAGATTGGAAAAAATCAACATATATCCCCATACCAAAAAAGGGAAACACTAAAGAATGTTCAAACTATCGAACAGTGGCACTTATTTCACATGCCAGTAAGGTAATGCTCAAGACCTTGCAAGGTAGACTCCAGCAATTCATGGAGTGAGAATTGCCAGATGTACAAGCTGGGTTTAGAAAAGGCAGAGGAACTAGAGACCAAATTGCCAATATCAGCTAGATAATGGTGAAAGCCAGGGAGTTTCAGAAAAATATCTATTTTTGTTTTATTGACTATTCTAAAGCCGTTGACTGTGTGGATCATAACAAATTGTGGCAAGTTCTTGGTGGTATGGGGATACCAAGTCATCTTGTCTGCCTCCTGAGGAATCTGTATAACGACCAAGTAGCAACGGTAAGAACAGAGCACGGAACAACGGACTGGTTTAAGATTGGGAAAGGAGTACAACAGGGCTGTATACTCTCACCCTACCTATTCAACCTGTACGCAGAACATATCATGTGACATGCTGGACTTGATGAATCCAAGGCTGGAGTTAAAATCGCTGGAAAAAACATTAACAATCTCAGATATGCAGATGATACCACTTTGATAGCTGAAAGCGAGGAGGAGCTGAGGAGCTTTATGATGAAGGTGAAAGAAGAAAGTGCAAAAGCTGGGTTGCAGTTAAACCTCAAAAAAACCAAGATTATGGCAACCAGCTTGATTGATGACTGGCAAATAGAGGGAGAAAAAGTGGAGGCAGTGACAGACTTTGTATTTCTAGCAGCAAGGATTACTGTAGACGCTGACTGCAGCCAGGAAATCAGAAGACGTCTACTTCTCGGGAGGAGAGCAATGACAAATCTCGATAAAATAGTTAAGAGCAGAGACATCACACTGACAACAAAGGTCTGCATAGTTAAAGCAATGGTATTCCCCGTAGTAACCTATGGCTGCAAGAGCTGGACCATAAGGAAGGCTGAGCGAAGGAAGATAGATGCTTTTGAACTGTGGTGTTGGAGTAAAATTATGAGAGTGCCTTGGACTGCAAGAAGATCAAACCAGTCCATACTCCAGGAAATAAAGCCAGACTGCTCACTTGAGGGAATGATATTAAAGGCAAAACTGAAGTACTTTGGCCACGTAATAAGAAGACAGGATACCCGGGAGAAGAGGCTGATGCTAGGGAAAGTGGAATGCAAAAGGAAGAGGGGCCGACCAAGGGCAAGATGGATGGATGATATTCTGGAGGTGACAGACTCAACCATGGGGGGAGCCGGGGATGGTGACGGCCGACAGGAAGCTCTGGCGTGGTCTGGTCCATGAAGTCACGCAGAGTCGGAAACGACTGAACGAATAAACAACAAACATACTGGAAGGATACTACATCCTGACACTGTGTCTGAGAATGATGGGCATCACCTATCAAGCTGCAAGAAAGGCCCCAGGCTATTGTGAGGGCACCCAGGACACTTTTCAAAGGAAAATGTACCAAAAGATGGGCAGAGAGACAAATGCCCCCTTCCCCTTCCCAGTTGTGCCTATTCTTCTTTTAATTCAGCAGAAACCAAAGAGGAGCATATAGATCTGCATGGTGCTAATGTACACATTCAACATCAGTCCAGAAGTAAGAAAGCCAGTGATAAAAACACCACATAAAAGCAGTAAGGGCCTTGGGGGAAAAATCACTTTACCCTGAAAACTATGAAAGTTGAAATTAGAAAGTACCTATGGAGATAGAGAATGTGCCCCCTAGGGAACAGCCACCCATCAATAGAGCAGATTAAAAAGAGAGGAGAGGAGGAACAGTTCTTATAGGCCAGAGAGGGTCCTGCCGAAATAAGGGGTCGTTTTGCCACCTTGTCCCAAGCTCTTTTAAGGTTTAAGATCATAAACTAGCACATTAAATTTCATCTGGAAGTAAACTGGTAAACACAGCTGAAGTAAGAATAGTATTATAGACTTTTAAACCAGTTAAAGCACCAGCTGACATGTTTTGGACCAACTGTAGCTTCTGAAGGATCTTCAAGACAGCCCCTCCCAGAAAGGATTACAGTAATCTGATGGTCAAGGCCATGGGTCAGTTAGGCTAAGAAGAAGCCCACAGTAAAGAATGAGGGTCTTCTATTAGATGTAAGACATTCAAACTGAGTAGTGAGTTTTAAAAAGTGGCCAAGTGATCACAGAATCTGTACACAGAGCTTCTGTTTTAGCTGCTAGATTGGGATATAAAAACCCTGCACAAGATGGGGGCGGGTAGGGACATTGCCACAATATAGGCCAAACCCTGAGCTTTATTGTGTGTGCCACTGCATACAGTTCAACCTCCCCGCTCCCCACTCCAGTTCTTCAACCTCCCCTTCCATGCCACAGTTCCTCACTAAACCAAGAAGCTGTCTTGACAGCATAGGCAGAGGAGTGATTGAAGCTCTGGCCAACCCATTGGAAAGCTGGGCAAGCTGAAGTTACAGGCCAGAGGATCCTCAGTGCCCTGCCATCAACTCTCTCCGGCAGCCCTGCATGGAATATGCTGATCAGCAAGGCAAGGGAAGGACGCATCCCGCTTCCTTGCCTTGGTCACTCACTCTTCGCAGTCAGCATTCATTTTCCAGACACTAGTTGCCAGCTTTCTTCTCCGTCCCAATTCTTTTGCCTTTCTTCTTTCTAGATAAGTTGGCTGGCAAGATGACTTGAAGCAAAACTGACCTAAAAGTCATAATTGGGATGACCTACAGAGAACCAAGGCAGTTGTTGGTGAAATTCCTAAATGTAGGCGATCTGAAAGAAGGTTCATGGCAAAATGAATTTGCTCTGGGTGTTTAGCTGAAACGAAGAACTAAGACCCAAGTTGGAGGCTGTTGTTCAATGGAATGCCTCAGTATTCAGCAGCCTCTTCCACTGAACCATCCCAGGATGCAACAAGTTGGAACACCAGCAGGCCAGACTGGCCCAAGCTGAAATAGGGGCTGTGAAATATTCCAGAGATTCCCCAGTGTTGTACAGTATGCCCACCCCTCCTCCTCCTGTGTTAAAGTTATTGTCATATTCCATGGAGGTTCAGGTAGGCAGATGAATGGAAAGCGTTCCCCTCCATTACTAGCTGCACTTGACTGGAGTCTCATTACATTACGATGCTGCTTTAGCAGGCGAACGGTCCTGGCGTCTGGGTTCCGAGCTCCCCTCATACCTTCATGATAACGTAAATTACCCTCCGCCTCATTGCTTCAAATGATCAAACATCAAATTGCAAGTTAGAAAAAAAGAGGGAAAAAAGAAAGGGGGAACAAGAAAAGCTGAAGAGAACTGCAGGTTAAATCTTCACAGTCAGCAGTGGAGATGCATTCGTGCCCCTTAAATGCATGTTAAAGATGAATCCATTGAAGGCTTGAAGCACAGTAATTTTGCTGACATTAAAGTACACCTGCAAAACCCAAACAAAGCTTTGTAACTCGAAAGCTTCCGCCATCACCCTCTGAATCTCATATCTTCTGTGGAGGCAGGCAGCTGAGCTTGTAACTGATCTTTCTCCATCACAGGCAAAAGTATGAAAGATAGATTTTGTCAATTGTTATTTTTGAGGGGGGAAAAAGGAGGGGTAGAATTACCATTCCCCCAATGAGAAATCTCCTAACCATGCTTGAAACTGATCCACGCTGGAAATCAGGTGCTGTGCTGGAGGAGGGACTGAGCGATGGTTTGCACGCAGGCAAATGCAGGGGGAGCTGGTCAGGTGGAGATCAAGAAATATGGAGCCAAGGAGGGTAACCAGGCACGGTCGAAAGAAGAGGCTGTACGTCTCTTCTCCGTATTTAAACGCGTGCTTAATGTGGTGCTCAGTGAAATGGCTAATCTGATAATGCGAAGCGTGTTTGCTGTAGTGTTTTCTGAACTGTTTACCACAGTATTTCATGGGGATTGTGTTTGCTAAAAAACAGCAATCACTCTAGCATACAGAAGCACATTCACTGCACAATATAGTGGGAATATTAAGAGGTTTACTCAGGGATGTGTTTAATGCTGTATAAAAAAGAATTAAGCACAAAGCATGTTATTAATATTTTCAGGGTTGGGTTGAATTTACAAATGAAGACAAGGAACAAGCCAGGGTACTGAGAACTGGACCCTGCCCAGCTCATTCTTGTCTTTTAATACGGTATCACACATTTGCTAAAGCACTTTGTAGAATTGGATTCACGGTTAAACAATCCAGTTAGGTGAGTAATTCATAATTTGTTATGCTGTTTATCCAACAGCTTTTGCCTCCTCTCCTCTTGTTGGCTGTCTGAGAAACAGTTCCCTCACGTCAACTCCCTGCTCAGAATCATTCACTGCATAATTTCAGCCATGAAAAATTCTTGATCTGTAGCTCTCTGCTATAAATACAAACTAGGTACTTAGGGTGAATTCTCCAATAATATAAATGGCTGTATCACCAGCCTCAGTGTATTCATACTGAGTTAGAGCAATTGATCTTCAAATTTGGAAGTGGGTTTGATTTGACACGATATGCAAACCTCATGATGATACTCTGTTTTCTGCCCGTGGGATGGAAAATAGTGGTGGTAAAAATATAGATGACTGCACTGGTGCAAAAGGCTTTTATTGGTAATCTCATATATTGCCTGTGGAATTGGAGGTATAAAGATGAAGACAGCCAGTGTGGGCTGGTGGTTCAGGTGCTGGCCTAGAAACCAGGAGGCCGTGAGTTCTAGTCCTCCCTTAGGCATGAAAGCCGGCTGGTGACTTTGGGCCAGTCAGTCCAGCCCACCTCACACGGTTGTGGTTGGGGGGAAATAGGAGGCAGGAGTATTAAGCATGTTCACTGCCTTGAGCTGATAAAACTATATAAAAAGGTGGGATAAAAAGATGATGATGATGATGATGATGATGATGATGATGATAATGAAGTCAATGTCCTGTTCTCCTAATGCACTTATATGGATCAGTGAGTGGAAGTTGGTGTATAGTGGGGACATTAAAAAGAAGTTAACTGACCTAGGCAACTAGCCCTCAAGGTTTAAAATTAACCCCAAACAGACCCAATCCTGGGCAGGATTAAATCATTCCCATCCAGTCAGTTGTGTTGGGGCAACACCGATCAGCCGACCCATTTTATATATCTAGTACTCTAAGAAAAAGGGCTGGAGAGAAGAAACAGTTGAAAAAAGCAAGCCTTAGTTAAAACACATTGGAAAGATCCAGCATTACGCAACTCGCTCCCCAGCACCAATTGGCTGCTGTGGCCGAGCCACGCCCAGTCTTGCCTGTCCAGCCAGCAGCGAAAGGGCCAGTGAGATAATGAGGCCTTGCGTGGTGGTTTTCGCCTGACCCAAGTAAGGGGGACGGACAGGCACTCCTAAGAAAAGGTGGGTGGTGCTTCTGTGTTCCGCAAATGGTGATCTCGATTCGCTGTGATCATTTGCAGCCAGACACCTCCCCCCCACCCTGCCACCTCCCGTAAGTGATCAGCTTAGTAGTTGACTGGGTTTAGCATCTTGTGGGGACAGACCCAACTGGTTATTTAATTAACACATTTTCTGGGTTTGCAAAATCATTGAACCATAATCTCATCAAACAGACTAGGTTTGCACAACATGCTAACCCTCTGAAAAAGTATTGTTAATCAAGTTTAATTAAATAATTTAAGGATGAATGAACTTGACCCGATTAAAAGTGTTGTGTGAATACAGCTGCACTGTTTTTATTAGACCTTAAGTCTTTGGTGCTTCAAAACTCAGTAAAATCTGTTTCTTCAGAGATCCCAGTAGGATTTTAAAAAAATGACTGGATACATTAGGGATATGAATCAGATTTGCTCAGATTTGCTCCTGTTGAATAGGTTTCCATTTAAACCAGGATGGGAAGGATGGTTCTGCACTACTCTGTTCCTCTTTGGCAACTGCACCCCCTCCCCCCAAAGAAAAAGTGAAGGAGGAAGCACACAGTTGTGTGATATGAAGTGGACATCATAGCATAGTGGCCATTTGAACAGACCATAACTGGTTGCTCCAATCACAGAATCTGTGATGCAGTGGGGGCTGGGAAGGCAGGAGAGATCTTGGAGATGATCCTTAGTTTTGCCATTCATTCCACCTCGTGTTGCCTAGAGCCTCGTCTTGAGCAGCGTTGTGATTATGCTACTGAGCTGCATTACCGCGTTATCTGGCTTAACATATACTGCTTGTGTTAGGGAAAGAATCAGCATTAATGTATTGTCGAAGGCTTTCACAGCCGGAGTTCGATGGCTGTTGTGGGTCTTTCAGGCTGCGTGGCCGTGTTCTGGAAGTCATGGTTCCTAACGTTTCGCCAGCATCTGTGGCCAGCATCTTCAGAGGGCAGGAGCACAGACAGAAGCGATCTCTCTGTGCCCAGTTCGCTTCTGTCTGTGCTCCTGCCCTCTGAAGATGCCGGCCACAGATGCTGGCGAAACGTTAGGAACCATGACTTCCAGAACACGGCCACAAATCCCAGAAGACCCACAACAGCCAATCAGCATTAATTTCTTCTACTTCTGTCTTGACCTGCAAGAATAAAGAAGGGGCTGTGGCATCATCATAATCTCTTACTGGTACTTTTTGCCTTTGCTGATAAACCCCTCAACCCCTCTGCCTGAAATTTGCTGTGAATAGTCAACACTCTAGGGACAATTATGCTGAAATGTTTATCCCATTCTGTCCCCAAAAGTGGCTGTTGCTTAAAAACAAGATTTAAAGCAGCTGCTTCAACAACCCACATGCCAGTTATTGTAACATTTACTGCTTTGTTAATAAAGCTCATAACACTTTAGCTTGCCACAAATTTCATCATCCACAATTGAAATTTGGGGGAAAGCAGATAGAAACTGAACTTTCAGCATGAGAGATAGAGAGTGAGAGAGAGAGAGAGAGAGAGAGAGATCGATCTAGTCCAGCCTAACTTGATTAAAAGTACCTGGCCAACCTCATCTGGGTTCAGAAGTGAAGGAGGAAGATGGCCATGATCAGTTTTGAGTGGAACTATTGAGTGGGGCGTGGTGGCTCAGCGGGTAAGACGCCAGGCTTGTTGATCAGAAGGTCGCACGTTCAGAGGTTTGAGACCCGAGCGCCGCGTGACGGAGTGAGCTCCCGCACTAGCCCCAGCTCTTGCCAACCTAGCAATTCGAAAGCATGCAAATGCAAGTAGATGAATAGGTACCACTTCGATGGGTAGGTAACCGCGTTCCGCACGCGTCATGCGGCCAGATGACCATGGAAGCGTCTTCGGACAACACTGGGTCTTCGGCTAACAAACGGAGATGAGCACTGGCCCCTAGAGTCGGACACGACTGCACAAATGTGCGGGGGAACCTTTACCTTTTTATTGAGTGGGAGGGGGAGATGCTGCCAGCTGGTTTGAAAGATGAATCGATTTACCTCCTCCTCAAGAGGAGGCCTGCCTTGGACCTAGTAACTCTGGAAGAAGCAGATTATCTGGAGATCCTGGCAGTCTGAATTCAGGCCCCGGTATGAGATGGAAACCACACCTCAGTCTCATGAATGGGACTTAGACGTGGGGAGCACAACCACTGTTGCAGCCTTTCCCATAATAGGAGGTACTGAGTACAGTCACTCAAGCACATTTCACCTCCCAGATGGAGGTGAATTTGTAATTTGTTCTACATAGGGCTGCCCTTGACGATCATCTGGAAAATTCAGCTGTTGCAGAATTATGCCTTTTTTGTATTATAATTGCTGTATAATACCAAAATTGTAGAAACCATATTCTTCCAGTATCTTTCCAGGTACAATTCAAGGTGCTTGTTATAATCTCAAAAGCACTATATGGTTTGGGGGCTGGGTTTCTTCAAGACCCAAAATCTGCCCACCCAACACATGTTAGCAGAACATGACTGTTGAGGATCCCCTCCTGACCAGATGGGGCAGAGAAGTGGGCCTTCTCTGCAAGAGCTCCTCTCCTTGCTCGCCCCCAGAGGTAAGAGGGGCCTGTCCCTTCATTATCTTCTGGGAGTTTGTTAAAACCTAGATGTTCTGGAAGACCTTTGGGGAATAGAGTAGAGTAGAATAAAGTATGTATATTTATCTATTATTGTATACATATTATTGTGTTATAATATATTTATCATTGTGTCTATTGTTGTACACTGCTTAGAGTCTACTGTGATTATAGAGATCCAATAAATAAATAAATAACTCACTCACTCACTCACTCCAGGGAATCCCAGGCCTGTCAGCTAGTCCAGGAAGTCAGCAAAACTGCCTAGAACAGAGCTTTCCAAACTTTTCATGTTGGTGACATACTTTTTAGACATGCATCATTTCGCGACAAACTCTTACAGCAGGGCATCATTTCGCGACACACTCTTACAGCAGGGCATCATTTCGCGACACACTCTTACAGCAGGACACAAGGCAGGCACTAGGACCTGCGTGGAATCACAGCAGGTTTGGAGGCAGCCGGGCACAAGGCAGGCACTAGGACCTGCGCGGAATCTTGGCAGGGCTTCGAGGCAGCAGCACCCCGACACACCCAGACACTGCAGCTGACACACTAACGTGTCCCAACACACAGTTTGGAAAGCTCTGGCCTAGAAGAAGGCAAAGGCAACCCCACTTCCATTCTGTTGCAAACCACGTAGATGTCTCCATGAAGTCACCAAGAGTTGAAGTTGACTTGGAGAATTTTAGCTTGATGAAGAGTTCTGCAGAACTCAAGTGTTTGCCATTAGTATAACAATGTTATTATTAACATCATTTTATATAATACTTAATTTTAATGTTTTATTATTTATAAAATTATTATAAAACTTCAGCTACATTTTGTTCAGTGAAAATACAGTTATTATTGTTTATTTCAGTCGTAGACCAGCATAAAACTAATAACAATCACTCTGAATTAGAATTAAAAATGAAATATATTGATAAAATAAAGTAAAAATAAAAATTGTTTGTGAAAAATTACAAGCTACAGGTATTAAAACCAGGGAGAGACATATAAAATTACAGCTGATAGCCTGAATGCTATAAGTAATTAAGGTAGATAACTATAGATAAATACATAAGAAGTACTGGGATTTATAAGACACTATGAGAATGAGAGCCAGTTTGGTGTAGTGGTTAAGGCACCAGGCTAAAAGCCGGGAGACCGTGAGTTCTAGTCCCACCTTAGGCACCAAGCCAGCTGGGTGGGTTGTCACTCTCGTTCAGCCCTAGGAAGGAGGAGGCAAGGGCAACCCACTTCTGCGGGGATTAGTCCAAGCAGTCACCAGCAGTCTACACTGACTTGAAGGAACCAACCCCCCGCCCTGAGAATGTAAAGCTATACTAATTTATATTGTACCTAATACTTGCTGAAGCCATACTAGAGTTTGTTTATTATTATCAGATTATGATAGTTATGATCCACCCAACTGCAACAAGGAAATAGCAATGTAAAACATGGAATGGTATGTGTATATTTAAAGGGAGGAAAAGGCAGGAAAAAAGAAAACGAGGTATAATTTTATGCTAATAATTTGATGCGATGTGATATAGCCAGGAGATCACTAGGATTGACTGGCTACCGCAACTTCGAAGCTTCAGGTGTTTGCTTCAAAGTGACTGTTCTTTAGCACCACCCAGGGGACACGTGTGACTTAAGGAATGTCACAGACGCGAACAATTGTAATGCGATGTGAATGTGCCATACGATAAATAAATACATAAATAAATACTTGTAGCTCAGGGTTGAACTGAGTCCTTGGTGCTCTCTGAGCCTTGTTGTTTTCTTGCAGACGTTTCATTGCCAGGCTAGGCAACATCTTCAGTGCAAAAAGGGAGTGGAACTTGTTCTCTGTTTATATACCCTGGCTTGTCCTGCCTGTGTTGGTGGAGGTGTTGTACTCCCCTTGGTAGTGCCTTGATTGGGTTGTTGTTTGCTGCTTGGTTGATTGACTGAGTTAATAGTTCCTTGATTAGGGTCTATTGTGTTGTTTGATTGCTTCTCTGCTGCTAATCTTGCTGTTAATCTTTGCATATCTTGTTGTTGATTGCTGGCAAAGAGGTGTTCTGGTCTTCACAGATAAATAAATAATGCTAATAATTTTTATTTTTACTTTATTTCATCAATATGATATTTTATTTTTCCTTCTATTTTAGAGTGATTGTTATGTTATTAGTTTTATGCTGGTCTATGACCAAATAAAGGGGCGTGGTGGCTCAGCGGGTAAGACGCCAGGCTTGTCAATCGGAAGATTGCAAGTTTGGAGGTTCGAATCCCTAGCCCTGCGTGCGGAGTGAGCTCCCGCACTAGCTCCAGTTCTTGCCAACCTAGCAATTCGAAAGCATGCAAATGCAAATAGATGAATAGGTATCACTTCGGTGGGTAGGTAACAGCATTCCGTGCGCGTCATGCAGCCACATGACTGTGGAAGCGTCTTCGGACAACGCTGGCTCTTCGGCTAACAAATGGAGATGAGCACCGGCCCCTAGAGTCGGACACGACTGCACAACTGTGCGGGGGGAACCTTTACCTTTTTATGACCAAATAAACAATACAATACAACATAATTGGTTTTATGGGAAGCTTTAATGTGAAATAAAGATTATTAGGATTCTGGTTCTCCAAACTGGTATGGGATTGAATAGCCTATAATAGTAAAGTAGGGCATTACTTTAAAGTCAAGGGGACCAAAGCACCATATTAAAAAAAATGTTAATGCTATGAGGACAAGCAAAGATGGTGAAATTAGGATGTTCATATTGTAAAAAATTATAAATAAAATAATAAGAGACAACATTTTAGTGCCCAAGAAAAGCTGACCATGGAACCGACCAAACTGAAGATGTTCATGGATTTGATCCTTAATGGACCTCAGGATTTGATACTGAATCAGCTGGAAATAGTAACCACATTTAATTATATGTAAGGAGAAAATTGTCAAACAAGTTCACTTTAGGGCACTTCTATACCAGGTCTTTGCAGAAGTTTGGAATCATTTCTGAATTTGTCCTTTCTCATGATGACTTTGGCAAATTCAGGAGCTGAAATGATTTATTAATAGTTCTATTAATGGAACTGCAGCAAACTAGATCTTATATCTTGAAGGAATACAGAGCTACTAGGCCATCCATTTTCCCATTGGTAGGAACTCCACTCTTAGTGACACCTTTTTCTCAACACAGAATGAGTAAGGTCTCCTTCATACTGTTCTTGAGGGACGGGGAGTGGAGTGAAAGTGCCCACAGACACATTTAACTTCAAAAGAAGAAACATACTAAAATTCAGGCAGCTGCTCAAAATGTATTTTTTTCCTTATATTTGTACCCTGCCTTTCAGCCCAAAGGCTCCCAGAGCAACTTCCATAATAATAAAATCAAGACAGTCATTGCTCTTATGGTTGCAATCTAAGAAGACATGACAGAGTGGATGAGGAGGGAAAAATGAAAAACTCTAACACCAGTTCTTAACGTTTCCTATAATCATCCACTATGATAGAAATGAAATAAGCTTCCCAAACAGGTTCCACCATTCCACTGGGAATGATAACAATTTCACTTTCATGTACTGTATATCTTCAGATACATAGGATAGATACTTTTGTCTGACCTGATATTTTCAAGAAAGTCCAAGTTCTTGTGGCAAATATTAAAGACAAAAGATGGGATTCCAGGCTTTACTGATAAGTAAATCCATCCAAGAGTTCTTAAAAATTCAAATGTGAAATTGCTGACCTTCTATCAAAAAATACATAAAATGTTCTTAAAGAGACCCCTCTTTCCAGAAGACTAGAAACTGGTCAATGTATTACAAATGTTCAGGAAATGGGTTTCCAGAGATGATCCAGGAAAATACAGAGTAGATGACCTGATGTTTGTTCTAGTTGTGGACAAATAGCATCTGGAACCCAGGCCTGTGATTTAGAACATGCTTCCAGACACCCTTTGTTTTATATTTCGGAGACTGTCAGTGCCACAGCACAACACTGTTATCTCTTACAGGATGATCTTCCAAAAAGACATGTTTTTGATAATATCAAATCACTTCAAATGGTTAAAACAAAAAGGGAAGCTGAAAAAGGTGCATTAAATTAGTAAGCAAGTAGTCAAAACTCTAATTTCACACATATGTTTAAGGGGTGTGGTGGCTCAGCTGGTAAGATGCCAGGCTTGTCGATCGGAAGATCGCAAGTTCGGAGGTTTGAATCCCTAGCCCCGCGTGACAGAGTGAGCTCCCGCACTCGCCCCAGCTCTTGCCAACCTAGCAATTCGAAAGCATGCAAATGCAAGTAGATGAATAGGTACCACCTCGGTGGGTAGGTAACAGCGTTCCGCGCGCGTCATGCAGCCACATGACTGTGGAAGCGTCTTCGGACAACGCTGGCTCTTCGGCTAACAAATGGAGATGAGCACTGGCCCCTAGAGTCGGACACGACTGCACAAATGTGCGGGGGGAACCTTTACCTTTTTAAGTAGTCAAAACTCTAATTTCACACATATGTTTAGGAGGTCTAAGTTAGTAGTGACTTCCAATGCAAGAGATCTTGATAAAAATGTCATCCTGAAGGTCACTTGCTGTGAAAAAGATAAATACTACATGGAACAGGTAGCGTGTTCTCTGAAAGATGCAGTCTTTTCTCTCATCTGAAAGATATGTATATATGTAGCTGAGCTAGATATGAGGCAAAGGGTAACAGCAAGAATATTTTACTTACTCACATCTCAGAAGCATCCAAGAGTGGGCAGTTCAACAGTGGAATCAGTGACTAAAGGAGGTAGTGGGGTCCCCTGTATCCAACCAGAGGAGCTGGAAGTTAACATTCAGAGCCTCAGGGGCCCCTTCCAATTCTAATTCTCTAATCTTCTATAAGCCAAGAACAGCAAAATCACTTTATTTGGGAACAAAGAAAGACTCTTAAGATAGAGTTACGTACTGTATGTCCAGACCTTCTCAGACATATCCTCTTTTAATCACTGTCCTGTTTGTCTGACCATGGGAAGAATATCCAGAGATTTCAAACTCAGCAAAGCCTTCAACAGAATTACAAAATGATAAAATATGGGCTAGATGATACCACTATTAGATGGACTCAGAGTTGACCAAAAGTGCTTCAGGTTGAAATAAAATATCAAGTGTTACGCCACAGATGGGCCCTGTGCTGTTCAACATTTTATCAGTGATTTGAATGAGGGGACAATCATAATGTTTGCAGATGATGCAAAATTGGGAAGGCTGGCTAATACTCTTTTCTCTTTCATCTAAACAGACATGATGAGTAGGATGAGATGAACAGCATGAAATTTAACATAGGGAAATGTAAAGTTCTGCATCAAAGTAGGAAAAATGTAAGGTATACGTATAGGATGGGGAAGACCTGGCCTAGCAGTAGTACATTTGAAAAAGATGTGGGTGCCCTTGTCAACCACAAATAAAACATGAGGCAGCAGTGTGATGCACCTGCTAAAAAGGCAAACTGGAGTTCATTAATAGTAGTATGGAATCCAGAGGTTGGAAGTAATTGTTCCATTCTATTCTGCCCTGGTCAGACTTCATTTGGAGTACTCTGCCCAATGCTACAATTAAAGAAGGACAGTGATAAATTGGAGCAAGTTCAGAAAAGGTTCACCAAGATGAATAATGGTGTGGAAACCAAATCTTATGAGGAATGGTTAAAGGAATTGTGTATGTTTAGCCTATAGACAAGAGAACTAGAGGAGGTACAGTAGCTGTTTTGATACGTGTGAAGGTTGTGACAGAAAAGAGAGTGTATTTTCTATTGCCTCTCAGGGCAGGATCAGAAACAGTGGGTTAAAGTACAGGGAAGTAAGTTCAAGGTAGATGTCAGGAGGAACTTCTGACTGTATCAGCTGTGAGCCAGTCAAACTGGTTGCCCCGGAAAGAGCTGAGTTTGCCTTCAAACTAAGGCTGGATGACAATCTTCAGAGACACTCTAGAGCAGTGTTTCTCAGCCTCAGCAATGTTAAGATGTGTGGACTTCAACTCCCAGAATTCCCCAGCCAGCACAGCTGGGGAATTCTGGGAGCTGAAGTCCACACATCCTAACGTTGCTGAGGTTGAGAAACACTGCTCTAGAGGATCCTGCAGAGAGCAGGGAGTTGAACTAAAAGACCAAAGTTTCAATGAAAGAGAGACAGCAATTATTTAATAAACACTGTTTAAATGGCAGAAACCCATAGCAAACATGGCAAAGATTTTGGATTCTGAAATGAAGCTTCAGGCCCAGATGGCTCTGCTGGAATGAGCCATTTGCAGTTTCCCTGGAATAGGGAGCATTATTAAATTGGATGCCACACAACATGCTGTAAATTGCCTATACCACCACTACCACCATCCCCGTGGCCTCTTTTTCAAAAGTTGAAATGTTATCATCCCAGTTCAAGCTGATTGCAGAGAGTGCTGGTAAGATGCCAATAAGTGAACCTGAAATATCCAAGTGCTGAATTTCGGAGTGCTTAGAAGTGAAGATTATATATCATGCCATGGGGGATATTAGGAAAGGGTATCAAAACAGAACTGCTAATATTAATGCTCAAATCTATGGTAAAACCAAAATTTTAATTCCAGATACAGTTATGATCACCCTCGCATCTCAAAATGATGCCTTAAACTGAAACAAGGCAGTCAAAATTATCAAAAAGCTAGGGCAACTTCCCTTTAATGAAAGGATATTATACTGGAGAGGGCCGTGGTGGCTCAGGAGGTAAGATGCCAGGCTTGTCGTTCGGAAGATTGCAAGTTTGGAGGTTCGAATCCCTAGCTCCACCTGACGGAGTGAGCTCCCGCACTCGCCCCAGCTCTTGCCAACCTAGCAATTCGAAAGCATGAAAATGCAAGTAGATGAATAGGTACCACTTCAGTGGGAAGGTAACAGTGTTCCGCGTGCGTCATGCCGGCCACATGACCGCGAAAGCATCTTCAGACAACGCTGGCTCTTCAGCTAACAAACGGAGATGAGCACCGGCCCCTAGAGTCGGACACGACTGCACAAATGTGCAGGGGGAACCTTTACGATTATTATACTGGAGGCTTTTTAGTTTAGAAAAAGAGCAGGTATTGGGTAACTTGAAAGAGGCCTGGAAATGTTATGCATTGTGTGGAAAAATGGGAAGAGATGTGTTATTCTCTTGCTTTCATAATAGAATCCACCATTATTCAATGAAGCTCAGTGATGGGGGATTCAAGACAGACAAAAGACCTTGTTATCCCAAAATGTAAAGCTAGTGATTAGCATCCATAGCAAGCAGAAAATGCAAGGACCTCTACTCCGGATGGTTGTGTTTTAATTGCGGGAACTTGAGGCCTGTTGCTTGAAGGAGTTGTCTGTACCGGTAGACTTGGGTCCTGTGTTTGGCTTGCTGTGTTGGTGACTTTAGGAAAAGCGTGTCTGTGGTCTGATCCAGCATAGCACTTCTTACAATATGTTCACGGCAAAAAGATAAAGAAAAGCTCCTAATCCCACGGCTGCTAACGAAGCCAGTTCACTAGTTGGCTGTTTCTGCTTGGCTTGATTCAAGTTTATGACTCCGATCAGTAATCTGCAGCTTGGCCATTCAAGACAGATCATTTGTCTTTTCAAAGAACCACATATGTGAAATGTCTTTTCAGTCCTAAACATGTTCTATGAGCTTAAAATCTAATATAATTTTCAGATGCCATTTTAGGGAGAGAAGAGGAATAACACAACATTTCCTAGTTTTAACTGGGGAAAGGCATTTAAAAAACTCAAGCATTTTAGAAGAAAATCTAGATTTTTTTCCTACCAAACTCCACCAAGCATTTTTTAAAAATAATGAAATACAAGTTTCATCTACAGAATCAAACCTTCCTCTCTAGGAAGCTTGCATACTAATTGTTCCTTTTTGGAATATGCAGAATGTAGCTTTGATTGTTTTGAACATAATGGTAGGTTATTAAAGATTCTGTGACCTGCTTTGAAACAGGAGGATAGTTCTAGCAGAGCACTTTGGCTGCATTCCAGCATGAATAATTGCATTCTCTTCTTCTCTATTATGTTTCAGCTGAAATGAGAAACTGATACCTTCCTTCCCTCTCCCAGAATTCCTTTCTCTTCCTAGCACTTCAGCTGAGAAGTTGCTGTTCTCCAGAGTTCAACCTCGACCATCCCTGTGCTGGCCACACAGGCCAGGATGGGATTTGGAGTGCAAAGACCTCCGCAACTTAAAGGTCAAATTCTCCACCCCTAAGCTATGCAGAATCCCACATTATTGTATTCTTTTATGAAAGAAGGAAATAAACAGTTTGACACTAATCACATGTTATAAAGAATTACAGTTAATTACACCAATACATTTGTAGAGTTCTAGATTTCAATTATTTGAGAAAATATTTTAATTCCCTTCTATCTTGCCTTATTTATGTTGTTTTATTTTGGCTCATGCATTAGAATAAGAGAGCCAGTTTGGTGTAGTGGTGAAGGCACCAGGCTAGAAACTGGGAGACCGTGAGTTCTAGTCCCGCCTTAGGCATGAAAGCCGGCTGGGTGACCTTGGGCAGTCACTGTCTCTCAGCACTAGGAAGGAGCCAATGGCAAACCAGGAGACTGAGAGTTCTCATCCCGCCTTAGGCACAAAGCCAGCTGGGGGACCTTGGGCCAGTCACTCTCTCTCAGCCCTTGGAAGGAGCCAATGGCAAACCAGGAGACAGAGTTCTAGTCCCGCCTTACGCATGAAAGCCATGTCAAGAAAACTGATCCACGCAGTCGCCAAGAGTCAAAACCTGACAAGGCACCACAAAAGAAAAGAAAAGAAAAGAAAAGAAAAGAAAAGAAAAGAAAAGAAAAGAAAAGAAAAGAGAAAAGAAAAGAGAAAAGAAAAGAAAAGAAAAGAAAAGAAAAGAAAAAAAGAAAAGAAAAGAAAAGAAAAGAAAAGAAAAGAAAAGAAAAGAAAAGAAAAGAAAAGAAAAAGAATAAGGCAAGGATCATAGAACATACAAGTTGGAAGAGACCCTTAAAGCCATCTTGTCTAGTCCCCTGCTCAGTACAGGACGCCCCTAAAACATTCCCGCCAGGTGGCCATCCAGTCCCCCTATTTCAAAATCTCCAGCAAGGGGGATTCTACCCCCGGTTCTAAGCAACCCATTTCACAAACAACTTTTACTGTAAGGAAAGACTTCCTAAGATTTAGCCTGAATCTCCTTTCTTTTAATTTCAGTCTGTTAATCCTGGTCTCGCCCTCAGTTTTGACAAAATGTAGGTCCGTCCATCCTTTTTTAGATATTTATAGACTATGGTCATATCTTCTCTTGGACTTCTCCTTTGCAAGCTAAACCTTTACCAGCTGCTTGAAATTTCCAATCCTCTTGTTATCCTGGTGGTCTCCTCTGAATTGTTCTTGACAAACGCACGATGGTTCCAAGTGCCGGCAGCATCCCCTTTTGAATGCTTGCAGACCTGTTGCTGAGAATCGGTTCGGGCGTCTTGCCCGGCTTGCCGTTTCCCAGGTCCTCCCTCTTCCCCTTTCTGAATATTGGACCTATGTTTGTTCTTCCCCTGAACCTTCAGAGTTCTCCACCTGTTTTAAGATTACAGTCTTTGAACCTGAGATCACTTAAGCCAGTTCCTTTGACAGCTTGGCCTGAAATTCATCTGGCTTTTGAGACTCAAATTAATTTAAGAAAGCAAGGTGGGTTCTTACTATCCGCTTTTCAGTCCTGCGCTGCCTTCCTCCCTTTCCTCAAACAGGTTAGGAAGAGTTTTCTCGTTCTTTTGAGATAATACGAAAAGGTGCTAAGCAGTTTTGCATTCGTTCTATTTCTTATTATTCCCTGCTTTCGTCATGCAAGATACCAAAGGCCTCCTTAACTCCTTTTATACTTCAAAGGCATCCCGCAACCCCCTTCCCTTCCTGTTATAGTTCTTTACCAGTCGCAGCTCCTTCTGAGTTTGTTTGTTTGTTTGTTTTATTTTCTATCCCGCCTTTATTATTTTTATAAATAACTCAAGGCGGCGAACATACCTAATACTCCTTCCTCCTCCTCTTTTCCCCACAACAACAACCCTGTGAGGTGACTTCCTGACTCCATTCCTACAGGTTTAAGTTGCTAGTTTGTATTCCTCCCTGGTTATCAGCCCAAGCTTCAATTTCCCATACGTCTCTTTCTTGCTTCTTAGTTTGTTAGTTCATCCATGCATCTCCCTTAAAGCTTTCCCCATTTTCCCTTCTCGTGGGGATTGCTTGTGTCTGCTCCTGCGGTGTCTTGTTTTTCAGCATCTCTCATCCTTCTTTGACTTGTTTATCCTTGGGATTTCAAGCCCTGGGATGCTGCCCACCTTTCACCTGAGCTCATTACAATCTGTCTTCCTGAAATCCAAAGTATGTGACTGACTTCTCTCAGCTTTTCCTCTCCTAGATAGCTTGAATTCCAACAGGGCTCCTCCAGTGTGCCTGAACCTTCCGTCCATTAACCAACAGGATAGCTGACCCTCTTGTTTCTTCTTCCACTTTGTAAAAGATGAAGTTGACAGCAAGAAAGGTCAGGAATTTGTCAGTCTTCCCACTCCTGGCTAAACTACTTCTCTAGGAACCCTAGCTACAATGTCCAGTGGTTAGGGGTGATGGAAGTTATGGTTCAGAAAGGTTTGGAAGGCCACAGGCCCCTTGAATTGATGTAATGAGGCACCCCTAAATACAACCTCTCCCTCCCACAGCCTGCTGCTTGGAAGAGAGAGAAGAGAGTATCAGAATAAAGGGATGTTAGGGATAGAACGGGTGTTTCCATCCACTTTTTGCCCTGACTTCACCCACTGCATGCTTCAGCCCCACCCAACACCTGGCCCCAAACACATTCCCCCACCCTCTGCGGCAATACGGCCCCTAAGAGAAGAAAGCTTACCCATCCCTGTGGTAGATGATCATGGCCAGGGAAAGAGGAACACACCTGTTGGTGGCAGGGAGGGAAGGACTTCAAGAGGAGTAACAATATTGCTATATTATTACAGGAAAAAATAAGTAGCACCTTATCTATTAACATATATTGTGTGGGGAGTATAGTGAATCAGATGAAGTGGCATCCAGTGTTGAAAGTTTATGCCAACTGCTTTAGGGGGCAAAATGCCTTGACTGAGTATTACTATGTCATTTCAGGCTCTACTTCCTGCTCTTTTAGCCAGCAAGGCATTTCAACATGTAAAATATACCATGAAAAGCGAAATGGAGGGTCTCTTTTCCACGGAGAATGTTCCTAAGAACTTCCCATAAGAGTCCCATGCGGTAAAAAATTTTCAACCTTGGTGTTCTTCCCTACTTATAGAAAGTTCTCAGGAAATAGGCTAGCATAAGAATAGCTCAGCATTGCATATACTTTCTGAAAAGGGAGAAGTGCCAACACAGCCATAGAGCTGGAGAAGAGACTCTGGTATGGGGGGATGAGATACTGAATGGTTCTGGTCAACAGAAGGGATAATAAGTTGGTGAGCTTGACTTGTGCATGTAAAAAGCATTTTTATACCAGATCAATGTTTCCCTCAGCACTTTAATGCACCCCATTGGTGTTCTAAAACTGTAATGATGTAGTCTGTGAGAAACTCTCATTTATTACCCACAGATGGGGTGATAATTATTGACAAGATTGTAACTAATAATTAAACCCATTTGCTCCTTTTAAACAAGTTAGTGTGAATTATTTCCAGGGAGTTCTTGCTTTATCACTCCTGCCTTCTGGCTAGAATTCTAATGCTGGCTATCAAGGTGGGGTGAGGAGAGGCAATGGCTTGACCAAGGTGCCACTGCCACTGCCCAGGGGCCCATTCTACTCCTAGGCTGCTCTGTGACCCCACCACAGATCCCTCTACTATAGACTGGAAGCCCTCTAGGGAGGTATTCAATATCTAGATGTCAAGGTAGGGTGTCAAACAACATTTAAAGAACCAGGTACTTGTTCATGGCACTGAATTCACAACATAGTGCATAGTAAAGACGGGGCAATCAGACCTCTTGGAAGATATGCATAGAAGCAGAATCCAGCTATAGGCACTTTGAAAAACAGCTTTTCAACATCAGCCAAGGTCAATCACCTATGGAGGCTAACAGGAGATAACGTGATACCTTTCAAATGCTGGAAAAGTATTTAAGGACAAAGCTCAGTTAAAAGACATGTTGTGTGGTTTTCATGGTGTCTATTTAGGTTAGAATTGTCAGCTTTCCTTCATGCCTTTGATAGAGAACACAGATGATGTCTCTGTGAACCTTTCCTATTCCATTTTTTCCATGTTGTTGATTGCATTTATTTGTGTGCTTATTTATTTTAAGACCTGATGTGGTGATGGTCTAAATATAAAAATATGATTGAATCCCCAACTTGGTAAACATTTAATGAGACCGTTCAAATTTTACCTTGTTTCTTTAGCTTCTAGATCTCAGAGTCTGCTGTTGTCCCCATTGCTAGTCCCTAGGCTTCAACTCAACTCTAGCAAGACAGAGTGGCTTTGGGTTTTAGGGCCTTCGTGAATTTGGTGGTTTTCCATCTTTAGTTCTGGATGGAGTTATTCTACACCAGACAGAACCAGTCCACAATTTGGGGGTTCTTATGGACTCACAACTCTTGTTCAAAGAGCAAGTGGCAGCCGTGGCTGGGGGCCTTTGCACAGCTTGTGTTTTTTAGGGTATCAACAGGCACATGATGGAGGTAACTTTGCTGACAACCCGTTCAAAGAGCCTTTTGACAAAGTTCCTCATAAAGATTCATGTGCAAACTTGATGGTCATTGGATAAGAGGACCTGTTCTTTCATGGATTGCTAACTTGTTTAAAAAAACAGAAAGCAAGGAGTCAGAAATAAATGGGCAATTTTCTCAATAGAGGGAAGTAAGACGTAGGTCCCTCAAGGATCTGTACTATAAATTATATTGATTTAAGGGTAAGCAGCAATAAAAAACAAAACTGAATATGAAACCTCAAACTGGGTGAACAATCAACCAATTCAACTTAAGTGATTCACAATGGAACACCCCCCTCCCCCAAATTCATATATACAATGATGGGTTCTAAGCTGCCTATAACTAACCAGTGGGGAAAAAGGGACATAGTGGATAGCTTACTGGGCAACAGCTGTGAGAAAGGCAAATTCCATTCTATGTATTATTAGGTAAAGGAACGAACATAGAACTACCAGCATTATAAGGCTCTTAGAGAAATCTATGGAACATCTACATCTAGAGTGGTGTGTACACTTCTGAGCACCAGAAGGGAGAGGAACAGAGAGGAAAAAATGAAGTAGAGGGCAACCAGAATGATCAGTTTGCTTAAGCAACTTCCTTATGGGAAAAGGCTAAAACATTTGGATCTCTTTAGTTTGGAAAAAAGACAACTGCTGGGGACATGATCAGAGTCTACAGAATCATGCATGACATGGAGGAAGTGGACAGGGAGAAGGTTTTCTCTCTCTCTCAAAACAATATGACCTAAGGTTATCCAATGAGACCGACTGGAAGGAGATTTAGAATGGACAAAAGAAAGTACGTGGAGTGTAATTCACCTATATAATTAATTACTCCAAGTCATGGTGATGGTCACTAATATGGATGGCTTTAAGAGGGATTAGATCAATTAAGAGAGGGCAGGTCTGTCAAGGGCTATCAATCGTGAAGACTCAGCATTACCTACCAGTTGCAGAAGAGTAGCAGCGGAAAGGAGCTTGTCTCCATCTCCTGCTTGCAAGCATCCATGTGGCCACTTGGAGGAACAAAATGTCATGGGCCTAGTCTTGATCCAGCAGGTCTGTTATTACTATAACTACCACACTGTTGTTGTTGTTGTTGTTGTTGTTGTTGTTGTTATTATTTCACTGAGGAATAACACAGAACTCAGAACAAACAAAAGTAATATCTCTGACTAGTTGTTCTTTGGAAATTTGAGTTCCAGCTAGGAACTTAGGAATTATCCAAATAACATGGGCCCAGCGAGGTGATTTTTTTTTTTTTGGTAAATCCATGCTTGATGTATCAAAATATTTCATTCTTATCAAAATGTGTTTAAACAGATTGTCAGGTCTCTAGATTTTGAATTGTTTTCCAATTACTTTTTCTTGATTCTGCTGTTCCTGGGTACTGCTACATCACAAAAATGACTCTTTTCAATTGTTGTTATATGTGGTATGTTGTGTTTTAGATGGCAATCAGTTTGTATGCAAAAACAACATAAAATTTTAACATCATCTTCTTCAACAACGTTTTCAATTTTGTGATTATACCACATTCAGAAAACTCAGAAATTGTAATTTTTGGACAGATGCCTATGGATTGTAGTGGCTCCTCTGTAATGACATTTGTAGTCAGTCTGAGCAGCTTTGTTGCATCCACTAATTATGTGATCCTCAGTTTTATATTTTTCTTTACAGCATGTACGTTTGCTGCTGTTTGATAGATATATGTATCAATTCCCTGATTTCATTACATTTATTTGTAATCCTTGTTCTTGAGCTGCAAAACTTAATCCTCCTCCTTGATGCTCCCAGCTTTCAACCATTGCCAATTGTTCTTACCCACTCTTACTTAATTTTAAGTAATAACCGTTTACTTCTACAATTTTCCAACAATTCATTTTCATAGACATTTTTGCTTCTGCTACTTTCAGGATGTTTCTTTGCAACTGTGAACATTTTTCTCTTTGCGTGCTTCAATGTAATCATTTAATCAATGTTTTTTTCTTCAGCTGTTTGTTTGCCTACAGTAAGCCACAGCCTCCAATTTTTTGTGCTAAGTAACATCACTCCATGTATGCAACACATGATGCGTTGTCATCAGTTTTGAGGATTTCTAATCTAAACTGCCCAATTCAAGCTGCGTCCAGTTTACTATAGTAGTACCATTTAGTTTTAAATGTAACTTTGGGCTTACTCAATAGACATATAGTTTCTAATTCACAGGAAGCAATATTTCCAGTTTATTATGCATTGATTGGACTCCCCCTTGAGTACTGTTTTCTGTTCAGAGAACCACAATTTAGGGAGGATTCAGAGAAGCAAGAAAAGTTGCAGGGTAAGGCAAGAATGACGATGGGTGAACTAGAAACTAAGCCGTTTGAAAACAGAGTGAAGGAAATGGTAATAGTCAGCCTTGACAAAAAACAACCAATAGAGGATAAGATAGCAGTTTTTATGTATCTGAAGCAGCATCATAATGTTTTTGTTGTAGGACAGCATGTGATGAAATTCACTGCGAAGGAAACATGGTGAGCAAAATCCACAGCAATTTCAGATTCATTTGTCTGTTCCTTTCATTTCCATGAAATTAATTTTAAAAAATGCAAGAAAATCTGCATTTGTTTTCATATGCATCTTAAATGTGTTCTAGCAGCTTTCTCCAAATATATGCATTTTGTGTGTAATTTCTGAGTCATTGTGTGCTATACATACTTCTGTATAGCCGACCAGTCCATTTCATTTGTGAGGAAATTTGTCATGATTATTCTGTCAACCAGACTCTTGGCTCATGCTTTCAAGAGCTGAATCTCTGCACTTAGGGCAGTAAACTAAGTTGACCCACGGTGTTGTGTGATTCCCAACTCCAGGTTGTCCTTCTCTGCTATTTGTCTCTACAGAAGCCTTCTGGTCGCACAGAGACCAAAGACGTGCTGATGAATTTCACCTCTCCACACGTCCAACGTACTATGGCTATCAAGGATTCCATTGTTTGTATCCCTCATCAGGAGTATTAGAATAATTTTGATAGGGAAAGGGAAAGTATAGCTGCAAAATACTGAAGACTTCAGAGCACAGGAAGGAGTTAATGAGGAGAGGCCAGCTTTGAGGCTAAGCTAATGTTATCTGCTAAATCATTAAAAACATCCTCTGTCTTACAACATAGCCAGTAGCTACTGTCTGCAATATGGGCACGTCCGTCCGGTAGAAAGATCTCAGAAGAATAGAGAAGCGCTTTGGGGATTTTATTCACATGGGAGAAAGCCTTGACTCAGACAATAGAGCGAGCTCAGTTTGCCTGAAGGGTTTGGTTAGAGTTTCTGTTGTGTGTTTTAAAACCTCTTGATTGGTCTTTATCCATAAAAGGACCCAGGGGCATCATTTCACACTGAAATGGCAGCAAGACAATAGCACTGCTGGGGAAGCTATTAGAGAAAACATGGGCCCTGGGACCTGATGCCCTCCCGCCTGAGATCGGTATCAGGAAGACCGGGAGCAGGAACCTCCTCCGAATCCGGCTCTGGAGGAGAGAAGCCTCCGCCCCACCCCCCAACTTTGGGCTCAGTTGTAATATTAAGGGCCCTTGCCCTGGAGCAGCTATGGCAATGGGATGTTCAGTCCAGAGGGGCCTGCCTTCTGAATGGCAGCCACTCAGCGTCCTTCTGTTCTCCATATGGATTAATTGACTGGCATTTGCCTCCCAGGCCTTTCCCTGTGTGCTGCCTCTCTTCTCCTCCCTGTGTTCTCATAAATTGTTGTTTCCCTTCTTTAACCAACCCTCTGTGTTGCCAGCATGGCCACAGGCACTAGGAATTCATGACGACCAGACAGAAGAGGAGGTATATCTGCTTTTGACAGATACATCGGTTGGTTTGAATGAAAAGCAGTGCTTGGACAAAGACAGCACATCCACAAACCTACAGATCCTATCAACCGACAATTTTATGAGCCATTCTTTTAAAATATATAGCATTGATATAATACATCTTTGGTCCAGATACCCTGTCCTGATGCCCCGGCTTCTCTGCCAAGATTAGAATGCTTCTTGTCCATTGGGCCAACTAACCTGCTTAAGAAAAATCATCTCCAGTTCCCATTCCCACTTCACTCCAGAGCATCTCAGCAATGTGGTTTCCTATCAACAGTCTTTGTGATGGGCACTCAACTTCCAGAACACAGAGACTCATAGATATGGAAAGGACCCAAAAGCTGTATCAACCGGGCCCCTCGTGGCTGCTGGATATTCCAGAGAAACAGAGAATCTAGTGCTAGGAGGGAGTGCAGGAACCCTCTGCTCAGTACCGGAATCCAAGTTAAAGCATCCCTGCAGATGAAGGAGAGCCACAACCTGTCTGGGTCATTACGTTCACAGCTTAGCTTCTCTTATTGATGAGATTCTTTTCTAACACTCAGGTGGAATATGGTTCCCTCCAACTTAAATCCATTATTATGTGCTCTGCACATAGTCCTGATCCTCTGTGTGACTCCTTTCTGATGCTGAAGAAGAGCTGTCAGATCTCCTGTCAGTTAAACATACCCAGCTCCTTCAGTCTTTCTTCGTAAGGGTTGGTTTCCAGTCCCCTGATCATCTGCATTGCCCTTACTTGTCTTGGAAAATTATTGTGAGTACTTTTTACCCTCATATGCCAGTAAGGTAATGCTCAAGATTTTGCAAGGTAGACTCCAGCAATTCATGGAGAGAGAATTGCCAGATGTACAAGCTGGGTTTAGAAAAGGCAGAGGAACTAGAGACCAAATTGCCAATATCCACTGGATAATGGAGAAAGCCAGGGAGTTTCAGAAAAATATCTATTTCTGTTTTATTGACTATTCCAAAGCCTTTGACTGTGTGGATCATAACAAATTGTGGCAAGTTCTTGGTGGTATGGGGATACCAAGTCATCTTGTCTGCCTCCTGAGGAATCTGTATAACGACCAAGTAGCAACGGTAAGAACAGAGCACGGAACAACGGACTGGTTTAAGATTGGGAAAGGAGTACGGCAGGGCTGTATACTCTCACCCTACCTATTCATCTTGTACGCAGAACACATCATGCAACGTGCTGGACTTGATGAATCCAAGGCTGGAGTTAAAATTGCTGGAAGGAACATTAACAATCTCAGATATGCAGATGGCTGAAAGTGAGGAGGAGCTGAGCAGCCTTAAGATGAAGGTGAAAGAAGAAAGTGCAAAAGCTGGGTTGCAGTTAAACCTCAAAAAAAACCAAGATTATGGCAACCAGCTTGATTGATAATTGGCAAATAGAGGGAGAAAAAGTGGAGGCACTGACAGACTTTGTATTTCTAGGCGTAAAGATTACTGCAGACGCTGACTGCAGCCAGGAAATCAGAAGACGTCTACTTCTTGGGAGGAGAACAATGGCAAATCTTGATAAAATAGTTAAGAGCAGAGACATCACACTGACAACAAAGGTCCGCATAGTTAAAGCAATGGTATTCCCTGTAGTAACCTATGGCTGCGAGAGCTGGACCATAAGGAAGGCTGAGCGAAGGAAGATAGATGCTTTTGAACTGTGGTGTTGGAGGAAAATTCTGAGAGTGCCTTGGACTGCAAGAAGATCAAACCAGTCCATACTCCAGGAAATCAAGCCAGACTGCTCACTTGAGGGAATGATATTAAAGGCAAAACTGAAGTACTTTGGCCACATAATGAGAAGACAGGATACCCTGGAGAAGATGCTGATGCTAGGGAAAGTGGAATGCAAAAGGAAGAGGGGCCGACCAAGGGCAAGATGAATGGATGATATTCTGGAGGTGACGTACTCAACCGTGGAGGAGCTGAGGATGGTGACGGCCGACAGGAAGCTCTGGCGTGGGCTGGTCCATGAAGTCACGAAGAGTCGGAAGCGACTGAACGAATAAACAACAAAAAACTTTTTACCCAGCACACTCCCAGTCAGTTCCTGTATCCAGGGCAGAGCAAGCACACACGCCACTACTCAGTTCAGCATATCTCAGTTCAGCATATCTCAGTTCAGCATATCTATCTATCTATCTATCTATCTATCTATCTATCTATCTATCATCTATCTATCTATCTATCATCCATCCATCCATCCATCCATCCATCCATCCATCTATCATCTCTATCAAGGTCTCCCAGCTGGCTTGGTGCCTAAGGCGGGACTAGAACTCACAGTCTCCCAGTTGCTAGCCTGATACCTTAACCAATACACCAAATTGACTCTCATCAAAAATATAGCTTGAGCTTTATTTATTAAACTTTAACAAAACATCAAGAAAGTTGATGCGCAAAAAAGATCAAAGGGAGGCAAAAGCAGGAAAAGAGAGACAAAACAAGCCATAATTTACTCTATCTCTATCTCTATCTCTATCTCTATATCTATATATCTATATATCTATATATCTATATATCTATATATCTATATATCTATATATCTATCTATAGATAGATAGATAGATATCAAAAGGACACAGAACTTTCCAGAGCCACTGGAAACAATACTGTGGATAATTAGCATGGACAGTCCCAAAGGCAGTAGCTTTTGGTTATTCAAACTCTACCCTTTTATGTACATAATGGCAGAATGGAGATGGAAAGGAGGACACCAGGTGATCCATTCTCTATTCTGTACCATTAAATATCCATTTTGGTAGATGGAGATGATATATCCAACACTCTGAACCTGTTTTAATTTCTTTGAATTCTTTCTAAATTATTGTGCCAGAACTGGACTTGAGGTAGGGTCTGACCAAAGAAGAATAGAATTACCACCTATGATTTGGAAATTGAGTGATTTGGATGTCAAGCTCATGCTCAATCAGGTTCATTCCCTGTTGTCCTCCAGCGGTTTCTGTTGTTACTTGTTAACTTTTTGCATTCTTCATTTAGCAGCTGGTATATGGCTTCTTTTCTTAACGCTGTGTTGAGGAAGGGTTAGAGCTCTTTTTGAACAGGATGCTTGAGACAGTGAAATAATTGATGGTTTTCCATCTTGTTCAGGCTTCATTTTGGGATAGAATTAAGTTTGCTCATGCTGCAAAAAGAGACAGACAGACACTCAGCAGTAGGAATGCAACTTTGACAATCTTGTTTGGTTTTTTAGTGCCTTCTGATACTAATGATGCCATTTAAAGTACTCTATGAACCATCTCCATAATGGTAGAACAGTTCTTGCTCCTGCTTGCAAAGGCAACTGAGAACATAGTGTGCAACTGTGCCTATATACCTTGGCAGCTGAATTGGAGAGTCCCAGAGAGTAGACTGTGTTGTTGTAATGGGCTGTGAGAATAACCTTGGGAGACAGGAGGAAGAGCCGCATGACAATGGTCCGATAAACAGAATCTGAGTCCAAAACAGAAACGGGGGTGGAGAAAGACTCTCAGAAGGGACCCTCCCCATTCCTCTGGAAAGTGAAGGCAGGGGAGCGGAGGAGTGCCTTCTGACTGTCAAGATTCCGCTACTGCGTCCTTACAATAAAGACAGCATTAGCACTCGTGGTTTTGGTTTCCTGCCTGGACTGCCTTGAAGGGCTGAGAGTGGTCCACAACATGCGTTTAAACCCCTATGTGAAGTTTCTGAAGCAAATTGTTGCAAGGTTGAGGGTCAGGTGCCAGTAGCTGAATTTCCCCGCAACAGCTGACTCAAGGAAGGTGTGCCTGTACTGAACCAGGGTCTGAATGTGGTGCTGCACCAAGCAACTGACAAAACAGGATCCCAGAACTTAGGGTTGCAGTCCCTCAGAAAGAGCGCCATGCATGGCCAATAGAGGTATTGCTGACTTCTGCAGCAACGAGTACCAACCTACTATCAACTTTGTCTGATAAACTAATTACACACTATCCTATACAGTGGTCTGCCCACTGGTAATGTCGAGAACTCCAGCTGGTGGAGAATGTGGCAGCAAAAATGCTGAGTGGCTGCCTGGTCTTCTGTAAACTATACTAGTGTGAAACAGTTGCCCTGTCAGGCTAGGAGGGCTTTTTATCAGCTTATGTTGATTATCAGTCATTGCCCTCTCTAGAACACAGGTTCAGTTATTTATGCACCAGCCACCTTCCCACTACATTATTGCCATGCGCTTTATGCAAAGTTCCTTCTCTGAAAATTAATAATCTTGGGGAGGTGTTTAAATTTGATAAACTGTTTTCTATTGTTTTCTATTTTTACTCTGTTGTAACACCCCCAGAGTTTTCTGATTTGGGACGGGCTAGGAAACTGAACATAGTACACCAGTTTTGCTTTTTGAATCCCAGTTCAAAATGCTATGATATTCAGAGTCTTGGATGGTTTGTGATGGGTTATACAAGATGTCTTCTTTACCTGCAAGGTACCTTCTTCCTGATGGAGTTTTCATTCCTCCATTATTCAGCCATTTAAACTGGAAATGGACAAGCAGTGGTCCTCCAGAAGTTGATTCCATATTGCTGCATTGTTTCCTACTATTCTTGCAGTGTAATGGCAATGACTTTAAAAAGCCTTTGAATATGCAAAGACCACAAATTGAATTTGATGCATCCCACTGGAGTCAGTAAGGGCAATATGCATAAAAATGCATTTGTGTAGGTCCTCCATTCTCTCTTTTTCAGTATTCACCTAATCAGATAGCAAGTATTACAGCCATTGTGATTATCCTGGAGCAGGTTGGCTGAAGTTGCATCTTCCCTCCTCTATTAATTAAGACCCAGGGTTTCTACACCGTAAGAGCAGTGTGATGGAGGAATTAACTTTTTTCCTTTATCGTCCATATAATGCATGGGAAGCATGAGAAGTAGTCCTCCTTGTCAAACAGAGGCTAAAATCATGAATTATATGCATCATCTTTCTCTCACACAAAACCTTTGTGGAGAAATGGGGTTTCAGTGCCCAGAAGTTCACCGTTTTCTGATTATCAGAGCTGTGTTGATAATAGGAAGATCCCCCTTTGCCTATTGGAAGTGTAAGATTGTGAGGATGGGAGAAGGAAGGCGGAGCAGAACCAACACAGCAATCTTTGGCAGTGATTTATAGACTGGGTCAGCCTCAAATTGACTCATATGCAAGAAATGTAAATGGAGTAGAGACTTTTGATGGAGAAGCTCATTTTCAACCTTAAATGTTTTAGATTAAACACACTCATACACAAATGCAGGTGGGGAGGGGGTTGGTTTATATCATTTATATTACAAATCAATTCATTATCCACCCAGGCAGGTCTGCACTGATTTTCAAGGATCGGAGATTTGATGAAGAGGATTCATTTCAAGAAATAAACCTTTTAAATTAGCCACAGGATGAAATAAATTTCTTTATTTAAAACACGTGCCAGCTCCTTTCTTTGTTCCTGTTATGATTATTGATAATATTTTCAGTCCAGGTTTGGATCCTTAAGGAGGATCCAGAAGTCACTGAGTATCATTCCCTGTTAATGCAAGTCCAGCCTGTATCCCAGTTGTCTCGTTGCTGCAGGACTGTCTTGTTCTCGGAAACAATTTTTGCTGTAGTACGTCTGAAGACATCTACTGCATCTAGTTCCAGAGTTGGATAACAGATTGCTCCTCTGCCAAGCCCATCAGATAGTATATGGGAGAGCGGACGACAGAGATGACTTCTGGTGGTTTAAAGCCTCCCAACCCAGATCGCAATCCTCAATGAGTCCAGCATGACCCTGCATAGCAACTCATCCCCTATTTCTACATTTTTCCTATGTTGACCATAGGAAAAGTCTCAGAGCACTTCTGTACTTTTCTAAAAACTTCCAATAAACCTTTGCTGGTGCAGTTTGGATGACTCCTGCCTCATTCTGCCAATTCTCAATATCTCTTGCTACTTTTCCTGCATTCACTGACCAATTCTCAGAAGTCTGAGAAACTATGGAGAGAAGCAGAGATGTTAAGACACAGCTTTCCAAACTGTGTGTCGCGACACAAAAGTGTGTCGCCTGCGGAGCCCAGGTGTGTCGCGTCAAAACCCGGAAGTGCTGATGGCACACCGTGGCCGAGTGCACGGCGGCGGTGGCCCACCAGCACTTCCGGGTTTTCGCACGGCACAGAAGGACACCGCCACCGCTGCAGCGCGTGAAAATCTGAAAGTGCCGCAGCGGTAGTGGCGCACAAAAACAGAAAGCGGCGGCAGCGCTTCCAGGTTTTCTCGCACACCGCCATTGGTGTGTTGCCGCAGGAAAACTTTGGAAAGCCCTGTGTTAAGATCTGTCATGGGACAATATCCCATCCACACTACTATAAATGTATAGTGATGGTCTTGGCCACAGCCCACATACCATTGCAGATAGACTATTGCAATGCACTCTACATGGGGCTGCCCTTGAAGAGCATCCGGAACCTGCAGTTGGTACACAATGCAGCAGTGTAGGCAGTTATTGGTGCTTCTCGATCCCATTGTACACTTCTGCTCCATGAGCTGCATTAGTTGCCAATATGCTTCTGGGTTCAATTTAAGGTGCTGGTGGTACCTATAAAGCGCTCGATGGCATGGGGCCCAGATATTTGTGGGACCACCTCTGCATGATTATGTCTATCCCGCCCGTCAGATCCAGCAGGAGAGGCATGCCACAGATTCCATCCATTGAAGAGTGGCACCTGGCTGAACCAGGAAGAAAGCCTTTTCTGTTCCTGTGCCTGCCCTGTGAAACTTCATCCGCTCAGAGATCAGACTGTCCCTGACCCTGCTGGCCTTTCACAAGGCTCTGAAGACATAGCTGCCCTCCTGGATTTGGCATTAGAGTGTCTCTTGGAGCCTGTAAATTAGTTTTCCTGAAATATTTGTATTGTATTTGTACTGATGATTGTTTTGTTGTTATTGTTTTTATTTCAAATGCTGATTGGCTATTTATTTTGCATTTTTTGTTGTTATTTTGCTGGGTCTTAAATTGTTGATAGCCACTCAGAGTCATTTGTGTGAGATGGGCGGCCGTATAACTTAAATAAATAAATAAATAAATATTGGGTGAAAGAGATGTTTTGTAGAAGAGAGAAATAAAATTCAAAATGGTCTTGTTAGGCTAGAGAATTGGTTGCAAGTAACAGAATGAAGGGCATGGTGGCTCACCGGGTAAGACGCCAGGCTTGTCGATCGGATGATCGTAAGATCAGAGGTTCGAATCCCTAGCCCCGTGTGACGGAGTGAGCTCCCACACTCGTCGCAGCTCTTGCCAACCTAGCAATTCGAAAGCATGCAAATCCAAGTAGATGAACTTCGGTGGGTAGGTAGCAGCGTTCTGCGAACGTCATGCCGGCCACATGACCGTGGAAGCATCTTCAGACAGCTCTTCGGCTAACAAACAGAGATGAGCACTGGCCCCTAGAGTCGGACACGATGGCACAAATGTGCGGGGGGAACCTTTACCTTTACCTTTTAACAAAATGAAAGAAATATCAAATAGGCAAATATATAGGATGGGGAACACGGTACCTGTGAAAAAGATCTTGGAACAGTAGTTGATTGCAAATTGAATATAAACCAGCAGTGTGATGTGGCTGCCCAAAATATATATATGCAATTTTAGGGTGCCTCAACTGTTCCATTACATATTTTGCTGTAGTCAGACCCCAACTTGAATACCGTGTCCAGTTCTGAATAGCACACCTTAAGGATTCAAAGTAATTGCAACAGGTTCAGGGAAATGCAGCAAGGATGATCAACAACTAAAGGCAGCCTTATGAAGCGATAAATGAGGGCAGCTATTATAGTGCTCTCAAGTATCTGCAAATATTTAGCATTATTTAGCTTACAATGGCTGCTCCAGTGTGGGATTCTTCAGGGCTCAATTTTCTCCTCCATGTTATTTAACACTGATAAGAAGTCACTGGGAGAGATCATCTATTGGTTTGGGGTGAGGCATCATCAATATGCTGATGATACTCAGCTGAATGTATCCAACCTGAGCTTGCCAGATGTGTTGCAGAGGTCTCAAACTGCTGCTCGCAGGCTGGGAGAAACAAGTAAGACAAAACTGGGTTAGCTCAGGGACTGTTTTGTCCATAATGATTCTGCCTGTCCTATGAGGTCATCTAGAGAAGGACTGGTTACAATCCTGCCTCTATGTGAGATGAGGGGGACGTGGGTCAGGAGAAAGGCATTCTTGGGTGTGACCCCTACATAATGGAATGCACTGCCACCAGGGAGTCACTTGGCATCCTTACTACTTGCCTTTTGGAAACTGTTCAAAAGATAACTTTTTAACCAGGCTTTAAAAACTATTTTGATGCTTAGTGAGGATGGAGGATCACCATCTCTTTATTCTGGACTGATTTTATTAGGTTGTACTGTTATATTGAGAGTGCATTTTGAGAATGTTGTGGAATACCAAAAGTGACATTACTGGGGCAATATAAAAGCCACTTAAATAAATACCTGAAGGGATGTTCCATAGAAAAACATCAAGACCTCTGTTATTCCAGAGGGTAGGACCCAGAGTAATGGATTTAAGGTACAGCAATGCAGATTCTGAACTTTTGACTTCCTAACAATAAGAGCAATTTGACAGTGGAACCAATTTCCCAGAGAAGTGATGGGCTCCCCTTTCCTGGATGTCTTCAAAGAAAGGCTGGACAGCATCTGTCTGGGACTCTTTAATTTGGGTTCCTGTTTTGAGCACGGGGCTGCACTTGATGGTCCTTCCAGCCTATTGATTCATTGATCCAACTCAGTGATAACTGGCAGAAAACAATTGCAGGATCATTTTTGTTCCCAGCACTGATTTCATTGTTTTAAATTCCCATCTACTATTCTGATGCATCTACCCCTTGCTATATATATCCAGAGGAATTTTGTACACATGTCATCTAACTTGTTGGAATCCCACATCTCCCTCAAAATAAATGCTCTCCCAGTTCATTCATATATTATGTTCAGTCACCAAACTGTGGAAACTAGCTGCCAACGAGGGCAGGCAGTGGATAGAGATGCTGCAGCAGCCAAGTGATGGCGCCTGCCTTCTTCCCCCAGCTTTTCTGTTATGGCATCCCCCTTCTCCATGGAAGAAACCAAATTAAAGCATCCTGGTCATAGGGCTGTGCAGCTGCCGTTTGAAACCATCTTGTGAAGGAAGCCCCAGCACTTCTCTGCTGTTACAGGAATTTGACTTTCTGGACCTTAAATCTCTTATTCCACCTCCTGTATGCTGGAATGAGAGAGGCCTTCTTTTGGGTAACATCTTTTCAGGCATTTGAAGAGTAATATTATATCCCCCCTTGCCAACCTAGCAATTTGAAAGCATGCAAATGCAAGTAGATGAATAGGTACCACTTCGATGGGAAGGTAACAGCGTTCCGCGCACGTCATGCCGGCCACATGACAGCAGAAGTGTCTTCGGACAGCGCTGGCTCTTCGGCTAACAAACGGAGATGAGCACCGGCCCCTAGAGTTGGACACGACTGCACAACTGTGCGGGGGGAACCTTAACCTTTTTATACATAGGCCAATGAGTCCACTGAACTCCCTGAGCTGAAAGTTCAGCATTTGGAGCTTGCACTAAGAGATTCAGTAGTGAGAGGTTATAGAAAAGTGCTGCATAGTACTTTGAATTTGATCTTCAAATGGTGTTTCGGTGGAGGTGGAAGTGCAAATGTAGCCCTTGTCTCCAGCCCTAAAGCAGCAGCTGCATCTTGCTGTATTTTGCTGCGCTGTATACCAGTGGTCTTTAGAAGAATGAGAAGTATTTTTTCTCTGCCCATTGGGCTGCTGCTACTCCTGCCACCGTTACAAGATCAAGGAAGACTGGCAGGGAGAGAGAAAAGGAAATAGTGATCAGAGGCTGAATTTATTTTCTAGCCCTCATTATGGCTCAAAAACTGAAGTGATTCTCTTGGAGGAGGGTAACTGTTCACTTCTTAGCTAAAATCAAGTGAGAAAAATTATATCCATCCCTAAAAACTAGCCAACTTATAAAATGTGAATACATATGCAAATTGTCTAAATTGGCATTGTTATTTTATCTATTTTATTCTACAATGTTGATGCAATACAGGGCACTGAAAATTCATATTTTGGCTATTGGAAATCCTGTCTTCTAGGTCCTCCTCCTCCACCTCCTCCTCCTCCTCCTCTTTAAACAATACACTGTCACACCAGCCAAACAGGAAAGACAATCAAGCACTTCTGTGGAACAACAAGGAGGGCAGCAAGATGGGCCATGTTTTGGCTAGGAGGCAAAAGGGCCGTATGAGAATTGGGAAAGCTTTAGAAAGATCGACAGAGTCGACACAAACCATTCAAGGAAACTGGGTGGTGAGGGCAAAGACCTAAAAGATTGTCATAAATAAATAAATAAGAATAGAGTGCCAAGACAATAGTCTGGCAGGGCCTTGGACTTGTAAGAGCCCATCATTAACTTGGAAAACGTATATTTTCTGAAACAATTTTCTCTGCAAGAACCTTCTTAATATCTAAACCTAGAGACCTCTGAGGTTGTCGCATCAGAGGAGGGAGACAAACTTCCCCACCTGATTTAAGCTACAGAGGTGTATTTGCTCTACAGATTAGTGGTGACTGCCACCACCAGTATCCGTGACTGGATCCTTGTGCTTCATTATAAGCCAACATCACTGAATTTGGGGGGTGGAGGTTTTGGAAGCTTTTCAACACCAGCTGATAGAAGAGGGAAAGGAAGTACGGTTAACCTTCAGAAATTTCCTTTCCAGGGCATCGGACTACAAACCTCAAGGAATTTTCCTGCAGGCTTCTGCCCAAAGCAGCATCCGACATCGTTTGTTAATGGCCTGCATGGAGAAATCTGCTTACTGGGAGACAGCACTGGCCCAGAGTCAACAGGCAGCCAGGTGTGAGAAGTTGAAGAGAAATACATCTCATTAATGTGGAATTGTTTTTAGGTTAATAATCTTGCATTAATTTTCCTTTAAAATATTGTCTTTGACCGTTAAATGCTCACACTGTTATAAAAAGGAACGTAATAAATGATCTTGAAGCAAATTCTCCTGCCAAATGTCATAATTTATTTGCATAATTAGCTCTTAATTTTAATTCAATATGCAAATCCATGCTTCCTTTAAATTGCAGCAGCCTGTTTCTCAGCCCTGGCTGCCATGAATTTATTGTGACGAGGCTGTTGGAAAAAAGAAGCTTCATTGCTTTCTGGAGATGGCTGAGTGGGGGAGGGACCGCTGCTTCAGGCGGTTAAGTGACCACGTTTTTTAGTTGTTTGGCTCTGTCTGTGTCAAGCCAGTTGCCTGACAAATTCAGGAATAAATGTTCACTTTCAGCGTGGGATTTTGAAGAACTTTTTGGCTTTCATTCTCATTAGTTACTTTCAAAAGATCTTGAATTCTATAGAAACGTTTCACACTTATACAGGACTTCAGAGTATTAAAATGGCTTCACATAACATTGTCCTGCCGAGTTGTACAGTAAGACAAAAATAATGAATATTGTTATCCCCGTATTGCAGATAAGGGACAGAAGCAGAGAGAATCAGGGCTGCCCCCAAAATGGAAACTGAGGCCACACAGAGCCAAGGGCACAACTGTAGCCACAGCATCTGGTATAGCCTTGGACACAGAGCTGGGTGGCTGTTGCCTATCCAGCTAGTGAAATGACAGTCATTGCCCCAAAACATAGCTTCTGTGTCAGTAAGAAGAGAAGCCAGCTATCCCTTGAATAGATACAGGTATAGGATTCCCTGCCCCCTCTTTCCCATACACATTTGCAGAGTGGGTTGTGGGGCCCACAAGGGCTGTGAAATTCACCATGTATTTATAAATGCCTCCCCCTCCCCCTTCAGCAGTAAATAGAAATGCAGCTTGGCTGGAGCAGCCAAAAGATAAATTGAGTTATAATTATTTGGATGTGATTAGTTGCTTTCTTCTTCTTCTTCTTCTTCTTCTTCTTCTTCTTCTTCTTCTTCTTCTTCTTCTTCTTCTTCTTCTTCTTCTTCTTCTTCTTCTTCTTCCTCCTCCTCCTCCTCCTCCTCCTCCTCCTCCTCCTCCTCCTCCTCCTCCTCCCCCCCCCCCCCCCCCCAGAATGTAGCCTGCTTGCTGTATTTATATATATATGAACAATTTATCACAGAGTGTTGCCCACTAGAACAACACTTATTTGGACAGAAGTGGCATAAGTTGTTCCAAGTTAATTTTCAGGTAGATAAGAGGCCTCCTTTAAGGTCTCATTGCCACCATCCCAAAATGAAAATTATTATATTTAAACTTATATTGAGATTGTCATCCCTTCTATCTGTTCTTTTTTGTTGCACAGGATCTTAGGCGAGGAGGTGATTATGTTCTGTCTGCTGCCTAGTTAGAGGACAATGAAAAATGTATTGAACAGTAACACAGTTGAGCAGGTAGTATCGGCTATGTAAAATTGCTTGTCTTTTTGAGAGAGACACCGGTAAGACTCTCCTGTATTTAGTAGCAGGACTGTGCAGCTTGCCACAATAGCATTCACCGTGTCTCTTTTCTTTTATCTCCTTTCCTTTTATGCCCCTTCCTTTTCCCTTTAATTTCTTTTTTCTTTCCCTCCCTTTTTTTAACAGTCAAATACCTCTCTGCTCTCTTGCCTCTTACCCCCTTCTCTAAGTTTTCTAAGCTTTCTTGAATCTATATTCCAACAAAACAACAAAATATTCTTCCTTCACAGCCATTATTTTGTAGTGTTGAATACCTTGGCAGGCAGCCTGGCCTCCCCTGGGGCCTTATATAGAGCTGGGGACAGCATTAATTCTAGTCCCTGTTTAATGGAACATATGGCCACGAATCAAGATCCTCCAATTCCAAAGGACATTTGATAGGAGTTGAAGATCCCCTGAATCAGCACTAGAATTTTCCCCAAAAGTGTCTAGAAATCTGGGCCACCAACAGAAGAAGTAACAATTTATGAAAGCAAGATGTATGAATGTTTAGTTTGCTTGGTTAGAAGAGATATATGGCCAGAGGGGACACAAAAGGGGCTCAAAAGTTTTGACACCCTCACTAAGGAAGTGCTTTGGGAACCTGTAAAGCTCTGTGAGAAAGTCCTTGAGAGATGGGGGAAGAGGAGGAGGAGGAGCAGCCGCAGACTAGGCAATGGTCAGATAAGAGGCAGCTGAGCCCACAGAAGCAATGGAACAATGGCAAATGTCTCAGAAGGGACCCTCCCCAGTTTCTTGGACTGTAAATGTGAGGGGGGAGAGATGTACTTTCAGACTTGCAAGATTCTGTTACTGTAACTTTAGAGTAACAGTAGTGTTAGTACTCATGGTTGGTACTTCTTTTCTGGATTACCTCAAAGGGCTGACAGAGCCTGGATGTTGCAAATGGGATGCAAAGGATTTTGTTGTTATTATTATTGTTTTAAACACTTTCTTGGCAGTGTGGTTCAATGACTTTTCTATGTTGAATCTTCCAGTAAGACTTTCCAGTTTCACTAGCTAGAGAAATTAAGTGACTATATCAGGCCCAATAGCAAAGAACTTGGTTCATAACTCTTTTCATTCATATCCAATCAGCCACATCTTCTACAAGTACTGAGTGTCTCACAATACTCCATATTTGGCTTGCCAGATGTTTTTGCATCTTGGTCCTAAGGATGAGCTGGAGGGTGCCAAGGTATCAGCAGGCACTTCTAAGGCACTTACCACATCTGATTTTATTTATGTTTGTGAAGTCTTCTAATTATAAATAAATAGAAAGCAAACATCTTGCAGAGCAAATGCTAGGCTCAAATAATATTCTTTATTTACAAGAGTATTTCTGGCCTTATATCCTGCAGAGGCCTTCTTAACTGAAACGAGAGGGTGCCACAGCAGGAAAAAACAGGTGGTACAAGCATCTGGGGAGGCCAGAGGGAGTGGCAGAGAACAACCTCTGGTAAATTTGCTGTTTTGTGGCTGGTCACATCAACCACGTTAGCCTTTTTGTGGCCATGTCCACTGCATGCTGTCAACATTCCAAATGTGCCCAGCACACCAAAATGGCATAAAAGATTTACAGAGATAAAAAAATATCGGAGGAGGTGTAAAATTGTTCACAAGGGAATCACGTTTTTGGTAGCAGTGCAGAATAGAGATCATTATTTTAAAATGATTTTACAATGGCATTAAATGTGAAAAACATCTGAGAATGAAATCAGAAGGGTAACTTTATATCACAAGAGTGTGTTTATACCATTTCTCTTTCTGAAGGTGTGTAATTTGCTTAATCAATAAAATGCTTCATATTAGGGTAGAAATGTAACTTTATTCCACTATATTAAGAACCAGGTTCCTATAGAAAAACACCTTTGGATTCTAAATATTAAGGAAGTAAAGGGAATCTGCCACTGGCAGGCAGTGGCATGGAGCATCCACACAATCCTTTCGGAGCAGGGACCAGAAACAAAGCAGGATCTTCACTGTGCTCATTCTCTGCTCAAAATTCTGCAAACCCCCCCCCCCCCGACTGAGTATTTAAGAAAGAGAGATCTAAAACACAGCATTTATTTAGAAATTTGTGTTAAAACAATGATTTTAGGAGTGGGCTATTTTAAAAAATAAATATCAGGCATTGTATTTTTTTAAAAAAGGTGCATGCTAATGAAATGAAAGAATAAATGCATATTTTTCAGCAGGAGCATTATACAGAGCATGTTTGCTGAAACAGGATTTTCTTTTATTTCATTGGCACAGAAAGGTTGTTCCCTTTATCAAGACCCTCTTCTCAGCTGATACTTTTCAGTTGAAAAGGTATATGTTTTTGATCATTTGTATAGCCAAGTGATAGTTTTATGTAATTACTCCTGGGTTCCCATATTATTCCTGTTTTAATTCAATAAAAAGTATAATACTGACAGAATGAAGTAATACCTGAAAATATGAGAAACTGATATGGTCTAGATTGATTAATCTACACTTCTGTGTGTAAATTTAAATCCTTACAATAACCAAAATATATTAAACATGGAAAAGTAATCCATTATTATTAAGATACACAACCAATTAAGTTTATCAAACACTGTCTACATCTATCTCTATCTCTATCTCTATATCCGATTATGTAAATTTGTTGAACTAGACACTTAGAACTTTTACAACTTATGAAATAAAAATATGTATTTGAATGACTTGGAGCTAAATTTTTATTGTCATGAAATGGGTGAGAATATTCATTTGGTAAAATAGATTTATTTTTATTGATTTCCTTGAAATGTAGATGTATGGTAGTATTAGTTCATAATAAAAAGGACAGGTAATGTTGAGAAAAAGCCACTGAAAAGTAGCATCCAAACTGTGATATTATTCAACTCAAAGCAGGTCAAGAAAGAGGGATGGGTGCCACTCTGCTCTCCATCAAAAGTCCTGTTTGGCCAAAAGTTTATCCAAGCAGCCTGTCTGGCTATTGGTTATATAAAAAGGCACTTTGTGGAAATGTTCCAGATCCAAAAAAAATTATCTCAGAAGAAGACCAGACCTTTTCTTTACACAATTAACACTACCTTTTATTTCAGTCTTATTGAATAGATGCTTACTTCATTCAAAGTGTCCTTATTTACAGAAATTATCTTTTGTTCATTTGGAATACTTTCACTTCTAGTGAAGATATCACAGTCACATAAATCCTGTAGTTGTGTGATCCCACATCTTGGCCACAGACAAGCCTTGAGCTCCCTAACATCATCACTTCTACCTTTCAAAACAACATAGGGGTGCCTCTGCAGGTTGGACAGGGCGGGTCTTGGGGCAGTGGTAGGAGAACATTTGGTGGGGGCGCATGAGACAGGTCTGCGATGTGGCAACTCAGATGGCGAGACGTGCAGGAAGAAAGGGGATGGATCTGCAGCCATAGCCATGGCGACAAGAGTGAGCATAACTGAAAGGCGATAGGGGAGCAGGGATGCTGGGTGAGTGTGAGGAAACCAGGCACAGAAGGCAAGGGGTGGTGGAAACACTTGGCAGTGGGCGAGGGGCTGTCTTTGGGGCTAAGCAGATTGATGAGGGGCCTTCATTTGCAAGGTCTTCAAGCTTTAGCCAATACAAAGGGCATGTTCTGATCATGCTGGGAACAGGAGACTTGGGACAGGGGGTGAGGTGGGACTGTTAATTCTTTTCTTCATATTGGTTCCTCCCCCAAATTATACAAAAACCAGCTACTTTTTGGTCCATTAAGGAAAATGTGCATGTGCAGTGTGTATGTGGGGCAAATAGCAAGTCTGGGGAAGATTGGCAATGATGCTAGGAGGAAGAGGAGGGGGCTCGGGCAAGATTCCTCTTTGTCACCCACGATTTCACTTGGGATTCTGCACAAGCAAGAAGAGGCAAAGCACTCAAGAACAAAACATTACAAACCACGGAAAAAAATAAACAAAATGAGCAAATTTGTAAATGGACATTAATAATTTTATTATTTTGTCTCGAGTGCAAATTTTAAAGGTTTGAATACTGAAGATGGGTTTCTCCTCCTGGTTTTACATTTGATCAGATCCGTTTGCCATTTGGGGGCAGGTTTTCTACTTCATTAGTAAATGGGTCAGGGTATATAAAGGATCTTCTATAGTTGCAGCAACAACAATAAATGAAACAGGACAAAGCTCTTCCAATTGCTTATTAGACAATGGACTAATTAGGAATCTTACCATGAACAACCCTTATAGGGGTGCAATGGCTCAGTGGTTAAGACGCCAGGCTTGACGATCGGAAGATCGCAAGTTCGGAGGTTCGAATCCCTAGCCCCGCGTGACCGAGTGAGCTCCTGGACTCGCCCCAGCTCTTGCCAACCTAGCAATTCGAAAGCATGTAAATGCAAGTAGATAAATAGGTACCACTTCGGTGGGTAGGTAACAGCGTTCCACGCGCGTCATGCGGCCACATGACCGTGGAAGCCTCTTCGGACAACGCTGGCTCTTCGGCTAACAAACGGAGATGAGCACCGGCCCCTAGAGTCAGACACGACTGTGTGGGGGAAACCTTTACCTTTACATCCCTTATATGTAAAATATATATATAATCTTTTTACCCTCCTTCTCTTTGTCACAGTCTTGTTCTGACTGCTTCTTTCTCTTTTTGTAGCCTTTATTCATCTTCATTACTTAAAAGAGCTTTCTGCCTTCAGCACTTACTACAACTAATAGAGTCTCACGGCTGAACTCAGCAGGTAGCTGTTGGCTGTGGACCTTTTCCAGGGATGTGCTGCCAAGAATCCAAAGGGATCCCAAGATACTAACATATTGGAAGATTTCAACAAAGAAGTCTTGTGGGACTACTGATAACTGATCGTTGCAGTCCTCATCACCAGGCATTGTACAGCTTTGTCCTGAAGAACAAGCATTATCTATACCAGGGGTTCTTAACTTTGGCAGCTTGGAGACGTGTGGACTTCTATTCTCAGAATTCCCCAGCTAGCATGCTGGCTGGGGAATTCTAGTAGTTGAAGTCCACATGCCTTCAAGCTGCCAAAGTTGAGAAACACTGATCTATATCAATATGTTTTGGGGAAGGGCAGTATTAAAAGGATTGCCAGAAAGAGTAAGAATTACCTACAGAAAGTGATTAGTTCTTGGAGGTAGCACAGAGGTTGTTGCATTGCACAGCTGATGAATAGTGTTGTGTCAGAACACCTGATCTCTGTTTAAGCCATGACAGTGTTAGAATTTAGTTGTTTCAAGATAAAAATGGGCTTTCTAATCCTTTTACTCAAGGATGGCTACCTTGACAGCAGTTACAGGGTACCCAGAGGAGTTGAGTTGGCGGGTTAGATGTTGACCTGTATTTACCATTTGTTCTTTGTGCAGAGACTGGTAGGTTTCCCAGTGCAAAATGTAAAAGGGCGGTATTGCTGATAGTTGAATCTTACACTACACTGAAATATGAGTTGGTGTATGAAACCCTGATGTTGTTATAATGTCATCATAGGACCCTGTAATAATGTAACCAGAAGAGATATTGGGGATACTGGGAGGAGACATGGCATTTTGGTCTGCCTGCAAGTCTCGATTCCAGTGCACACGTGTGTCATTGTAGTGTGATATTCTTTAGGTTGCTGGTTGGCTGTAAACAAGTTTAGGATTACCATCCAAGGCATGTGAAAAGGATAGTCTGTAGTTTGTTGTTGTTTATTCGTTCAGTCGTTTCCGACTCTTCGTGACTTCATGGACCAGTCCACGCCAGAGCTTTCTGTCGGCCGTCACCATCCCCAGCTCCCCAATGGTTGAGTCCGTCACCTCCAGAATAACATCCATCCATCTTGCCCTTGGTCGGCCCCTCTTCCTTTTGCCTTCCACTTTCCCTAGCATCAGCTTCTTCTCCAGGGTATCCTGTCTTCTCATTATGTGGCCAAAGTACTTCAGTTTTGCCTTTAATATCATTCCCTCAAGTGAGCAGTCTGGCTTGATTTCCTGGAGTATGGACTGGTTTGATCTTCTTGGAGTCCAAGGCACTCTCAGAATTTTCCTCCAACACCACAGTTCAAAAGCATCTATCTTCCTTCGCTCAGCCTTCCTTATGGTCCAGCTCTCGCAGCCATAGGTTACTACAGGGAATACCATTGCTTTAACTATGCGGACCTTTGTTGTCAGTGTGATGTCTCTGCTCTTAACTATTTTATCAAGATTTGCCATTGCTCTCCTCCCAAGAAGTAGACGTCTTCTGATTTCCTGGCTGCAGTCAGCGTCTGCAGTAATCTTTGCGCCTAGAAATACAAAGTCTGTCACTGCCTCCACTTTTTCTCCCTCTATTTGCCAGTCATCAATCAAGCTCGTTGCCATAATCTTGGTGTTTTCGAGGTTTAGCTGCAACCCAGCTTTTGCACTTTCTTCTTTCACCTTCGTCATAAGGCTCCTCAACTCCTCCTCGCTTTCAGCCATCAAAGTGGTATCATCTGCATATCTGAGATTGTTAATGTTTCTTCCAGCGATTTTAACTCCAGCCTTGGATTCCTCAAGCCCAGCATGTCGCATGATGTGTTCTGCGTACAGGTTGAATAGGTAGGGTGAGAGTATACAACCCTGCCGTACTCCTTTCCCAATTTTAAACCAGTCCGTTGTTCCGTGCTCTGTTCTTACCGTTGCTACTTGGTCGTTATACAGATTCCTCAGGAGGCAGACAAGATGACTTGGTATCCCCATACAAAATAGTCTGTAGATTATTGACTATGTATTTGAGTGGTTTGATTTGGGAACTACAGTATAAGCAACAAGCTTATACTGTATACATAAGGGTATACATAAACTGCACGGACTGTGCATGAATTTATTGGGAGTTGAGCTTGACTTGAAGGAGTCTTTACCTTTACAGGCACAGCATCTAGTATTCCATTATTTTTCTTCTGGGTATATTCTGTAGTTACCAGTCTGGCCCTGTTGATCTCTCTTGTTACTTTGCTGGGTGGGTATTGCAGTTTGAGAAATGCCCAATTTAAGTCCCTTCATTGTGCATCCTTGTCACCTGAGTCTGAACAGATGTGGATGTACCATAGGGCTTGGCTCTAACAATGGACTCAGATATGTTCTGGATGGAAGCTGGAAGCACAGAAGTATGCATAGTGGTCACTGGGTCTTTGATATAAGGGGGCGGTGTATTGTTTCACAAGAATATGCTGTTGTGAACCGGACTGATCAAGGGTCAGGTTGAATGTCCCTTTGTTCAAGAGGCGTATGGGAGAACATAGCCCGGTGGTTTTGAGAGTTTTAATTAGTCAGCTGGAGCTGTCAGCTACTCTCCACTCCCAGTTACTGCTAAAGTTTACTGGTCAGACGGTGGCAATATTCTGACAAGATCCCATTTTCCTTGCCCTAAGAAATCTCAAGCAAGGATTACAATTTGGTTCTAAGAACAGAGACGGCTCTGCCTTTAAACTGTGCCTTTCCCTAACCCAGTTCTCCCCTTCTTTCTGCTCTTCCCTCCATCTTGTGACAGCTGCCACGGTCTTGTCATGTCCCCCGCCCTGTCCTGCCCCATGCCAGAGCCAAGCCTTTCCTGCTCACCTGCCAGGGGATAATTACTTTCCTTCCAGGCTTCCGGCTGCCCTTAAACATCTCCGCAGCTGCAGGGACCGTGAGCCGACCTGAACAGTCCATTTCAGTGGGGAAGGGAGTAGAGTTACAAGGGAGAGCCACTTGCAAAGGGCTATGGCTTTGATGAAGGGACATTTAATTATCCTGCCTCCCTCACTGAAAAAGATAGTCTGCTTCTTGATCTTTAGTGAATTTCCTACCATCTATGCATTCCTCCAAAACACACCACCCTACACTTTCCCTGTATCAATCAAATGATTCAATGTATTTCAATCAAAGATAAGAAAAACAAAACAAAACAAACAACCCCCCCCCCCCCCCAGATATAATGGCATTTAATACCAACACTAGGACACATGAGCATATTACTCAATAGAACCATGTACTGACAGCTGTTATAAAAGTAAGTTAACATAAAATTCACCAGACTGCCCTGGGACATCTGATAAGCAAGGAAAGATGAGGCTTCTCAGCTGTCTTCATGAAAGGAACCACGTGGCAACACAAGAAGGATGTGCTGGAGCCACAGGGGCAGGCTTAGCAAGCTATAGTGACCTTTTTAAGTTTCCCAAATAAAGCTGCTGAGGGTAAGTTGTTAAATCTGGCTCTCAAAAAGAATCTTTGTTGGAATGGTAAAGAAACGGGTGTGAGATAACGAGCCAGTTTCCATCTAGGATGCTCTGTTCATTCTCTGACATGCTCTATGATTAGACATTTTGGTACTTGATGATTTTCTTGGCTTGGGTGAATTCTAAGAGATGTAGGAAATTTACAGAGAGATCACATGATGAACATTTTCCAAAATTGCTTAAGATCATGAAGATTGATATTGGTCAGACAGGAGAAGAGGAAGCGGCCTTGTGGGGAAATAATGGCATTGCAGCCAATAATTAACAACCAAGCTTTACCTCACTCTTCGACCAGTCCCTAGTCTCAGGGCTACACTGGATTCACACTTAGATTTTCAAAGCTTTACTCCCATAAACTTGATTTGCACAATTTCCCATAACTTATAATTGGGATAAGGACCGATCTGTAAACCACAGAGAAAATGAGCTAAAGGTCTAGCAGCAAATAGTGTTGTTTCTGAGCTGCAGGAATACATTCTCTGCCTTTTGTGCAAAAGAATTTTAGAATTTCCGAAGACCTTCTTTGAGACTGTAAGACCTCAAAATCCATGTGTGCTTTCCATGACCTCGAATTATGGAACACCACATCAAATATCCTGTCCTTCTATTATCCAGTTCAGCTTCCTAGGGATTTTTGGCAAAAGCCATCACTTTATGAAAATTAATTTTCTTTACACTAGTAAAGGTCCTCAAGATAATAACTGCATCATCTGCATATAGCAAAAAGGGGAAGTTCCCATCTGCTATTTTGGGAGGATGGAAATGCAAATCTTTCCCTGTATTTGGAATTGCCTCATATATCTTTCAGCTCTGGGCTTGCGGGGGTGGGCGAGAGTTTAAAGAGACATTTCTTCTTGAGTTTGGGTTATTGAAAGACCACAAAAAAGAGGAATAAAGTGTGTTCAGCAGGGCTGTGCAAAGTATTCAAAACAATGCTTTGTAAAGCATATTTGCAGAAGCAAAGGTCCTTGGAGTATTAAAGGAGTTGTGTCCTCCAGGACCCAGGGCTTTGACGGCTTCCCCTCCTTGCCTCTGCCTGTGTGGATACAGTATCGCTGTTTTGCCTGGCTGTCAATCCCAGTCCAAGTATTGTCTGCACACAAGCACATGCTTGTGCAGACAACCAGGGGAAGGCTTTTGAAGCAATTTCCAGACAACTTGGCTGCTTTAATGCTCTGAGGACAAGGGTTTTGCTCATGCAATGTGCTTTATCAGCACTGCTCTTAAATGCTTTCCATAGCCCTACAATTTTCTTGCATGTGTGAGAAGCACGGCAAAAGGTGATCTAATTTAGATTGGCCCTCAGATCTGAAAAAATAATGCTTTGATCAATTACTTATGTAAATATATGATTATTTAAACATATACTGGACCATGAATTAGTTTTTCTGGACCTATCTTTGTTTTTTTTAATGAATGGGAAGGATATATTTCATTTTCAAGGCTGTCATAAAATCCTGGCCAAGAAGCTCAACAGTATGCAAAAAAGCTCAAAACAGAATGCTAATAATTCTGTGCCACTCTCAGGCTATGCTGACTTGCTTTTTTCTACCACAAACAATTATGATTCTGGAATTCCATATCAAAATCTTCCTATTTCTTAGGAAGCAGAAAATAAAGGGTTTTTCTCCTCCTTTTAATCAAAATGCATCTGGTTAAATGCTCATGAAACCTTATGCCTTTTAATAAAATTTGTTGTCTAATTTTTGGCTACTGTAGCCTAACACAGCTCACTGAACAAGTTTATTTCCTAATAAATTTAAAAGGAAAACTTGTTCAGTGAGAAATTTTGCTTTGTTGAGATGTTCATCAATTATTTTGACATCTCATAGTCTGATTTTAAAAAAATAAAAGACCTTTATTTACAGACCTGATGTTAGCCGCTGGGGTTCAGTCCCAAAAGTTAATTACAGGCTTCTGTCTTTTCCCACTTGTGCATCAGTAGTAGATTACCTTTTTCAGGGTTCAAAATCGTGCGATAGGCTACAATCTCAAAGTGAGTGGCCTGGATGACAAAAAGGGCAGTGCCAAATATGGGACAGATCATAATTACTATTAGATAGAATAATCTAAGAGAATGCCATCTGATGGGGTCTAGGAGGCGGGCCTTCTCTGTGGTAGTGCCCACTCTATGGAACAGCTTGCCCCCAGAGTTAAGACAGATCTCCTCCCTCCCGACCTTTAGGAAAGAGCTGAAGACCTGGTTCTGCCACCTGGCGTGGGAAGGAGGAAGAGATAGTTCCTCATGGGGATGGTTAATCCCCTAATTTTATAATTGTCCTTCTTTTAATAATTCCATCACCATCTGGATTTTAGAATATGTATTTTTTGTATAACTGTGATTTTAGATATTTTAGATTTTATTTTAACTTGTTTATTGTGAACCGCCCAGAGTTCCCCATGGGGGGGGGGATGGGCGGTCATACAAATTAAATAAATAAATAAATAATGTGTTTGGGAATAGCCTATTCTCACTCATTCCTGGTTCTGGACCACAATTCAGAAAAAAATAGCTCTGTCCCCATCATCTTTCAAAGTAGAAAACCCTATATGTCTATGATTTTTTTGCCTTTTTTTTCTTTGATAATCTGGAGGAAAGTTACGTCATTTGAAGGGAATGAAGAACATATTTCATAAGAATCACTGTCAGAATTTTGAGGTTATACTCCTTGAAATCTCTGGTTTTAAAGTGCCCATTTTTATTTTATTTTTATTTATTTATTTATTTGGTTTTCAGTATAAGTTTTAAGGGGATGAAATCTACTAGTTTATCAAAGATATTGGGCAAGTTTTTGACCAATGATCCTCTAAAATACTAAAATCTTAAGTATTTTGGTAGGGGACAGAATGTGATAAAATTATCAGCAAAAGTAGTTTTTTTCCCAAGACAAGTTTGAAAGATTTTGATGCAAAACGAAAGGACAGTGGTAAAGAACAATGGCTGTGCTACAGCTAACAGTCAGGGACTGAGGATAGGGAAACATTATTTTTTCATAAAAGAAAACAGTTGTTAAGCCAGTCAGCTAACTAAGACAACTCACAAACCATCATTATATGACAGCTAAAGAGAACAGGATAAGAAATAATGAGGTAAAGTGAATAGTTAAATATTGAATCCTATCTTCAGTTCAATAATTAAAATCTTTGACCCATGCCTCCAAATGGCATGCTGGGAGTTGCTCTCCCAAGATGGGTCTAAAAAATTTAAGTTGCTAAGTAAATTCTTAACCCTAAATTAAATGTAGTTGTAGCCCTAAAACAAAATGGATCCCTCCCATCTACACACACAAACAAGCACACAAATCTCTCTTAGTGTCAGAGCTCTGCAGACCTCTGCCAATATCTTAGATAAGCATGCATAGCCAGGGTGGCACGAAACAGACACGGAAGAGGCGCCTGCCTTTGAAATAGACGATTCACACCTAAACCGGCCAGCGCCAGTACATATCTATGCAAACGGATGTCTGAGCACCCTGGAGCCAGGAGCTACACGTGTCAACATCAAAGGACTTCGGGGAGGGGAATGTTTAAATATGACAAGCCATGCTTTGCTGATTCATTCAAGTCTTTGTTCGTGCTAGCCTTCATCTCTTGTAATAAATCTGCTTCTAAGAAACCGCGCGTCTGTGGTTTACTCTAGAGCAGGGGTTGGCAAACTTTTTATCCCGGGAGCCATTTTGGCATGCTCGTGCACATTTTGAAATGCTCGAGAGCCAGGGGGCGGGGTTTGTGGGCGGGGGCCAATCGCGTGGAAGGGGGCGGGGTTTGTGGGCGGGAGCCAATCACGTGGAAGGGGGCGGGTTTTGCGGGCGGGAGCCAATCACGTGGAAGGGGGCGGGGTTTGCAGGTGGGAGCCAATCACGTGGAAGGGGGCGGGGGGCTCACGGAGGGCTCACGGAGGGAGGGGGGCGCAGCCAGCGGCTCCGCGAACCCAGCCCGGCCGCCCCACCGGGAGTGGCGGAGAAAGAGCTGCCACCCTCCAGCCGGCAGGACGGGTGCGGGAGAGGGGAAGCCTGCACCCTCTCCACCGGGCGGGACCCGCGCCTCCTTCCCTGCGGGCGGGCGAGGCAGGGAGAGAAGGGAAAACGGAGGGGCTCCCTCTCCGGCCTCTGCGCCCCTTCAGGCCCGTCTCTGTGAGGCCCGGTGCGGCAGGGAGGTGCTGCTGGCCCGGGACGCGGCGCTGTCGGAGGCGGCGCAGGAGTGGCTGCAGGGGCTGCTGCGGCTGGAGATGGCACTGGTCTGCAGCATCCAGGTGCTGGGCGAGGGTGCAGGCCCGGGACGCGAGCGGCAGGGCGGCGCAGGGGGCCTGGCCGAGGCGGTGGCGGTGGCAGCGGGGGGATGGAGCCGGCGGAGGTTTGCCGGGCGGCAGGACGGGGCGGGCGGCGCTGCTGGGGCTGGTGGCGGAGCTGGAGGGAGCGGAGGGACCAGGCGTTCCCGTGGGTGCAGCACGCGCTCTGCAACCCGCCTTGGAGAAGTGGCCGCGGGAGGCCCTCCGGGTGCACCCTCCCGCCCCATCAATCCCCCCACCCCGCCGTTCGGCATCCTCTCCCCCCGCTAACCCAAGCCCTGCCAGGCTCGGACTGGAGGCGGCCAAGGGGAGAGCAGGCGGCTCTTCGCCCTGCGCCGCACTGCCGCTCGTGTTCCGGGCCCGCGCCCTCGCCCAGCACCTGGATGCCGCGGAGCAGCGCCATCTCCAGCCGCAGCAGCCCCTGCAGCCGCTCCTGCGCTGCCTCCGACAGCGCCGCGTCCCGGGCCAGCAACGCCTCCCTGCCGCGCCGGGCCTCACTCAGTGTGAGAGCCAGGGGGTGGGTTTGCGGGCGGGGGCCAATCGCGTGGAAGGGGCGGGGGTGAGTTCAGCTGCGGAAGAGCCACACTCAAGGGGCCAAAGAGCCGCATCTGGCTCGCGAGCCGCCATTTCCGACCCTTGCTCTAGAGTAAGGAGATTTTAGGCATCGGATGGAGCACCTTACATAAAGACTTGAATGAAATTTTGACCACGCATCCCAAGGATTACTCTGAGTAATCAACGAGCTTCTCGGTGGAAAGTGGTCACGCATCCAGCACAAATGCCAGCATTGTGGAACGGAATGGAGCCAGTAGACGAGGCAGAAGCTTTTGAAGCACTGCAGCGAGAAGAAGGAGACTATAGAGAGACTTTTGAAGTGGCCGGAGCCAGCTCGTCAGATGCCCAGACGATGGAGGAGGCATTGCAGCGAGTGGGAGAGGACTATACCGAGACCACCAACAGACGGGAGAAACAGAAATCCCAAAAGAAAGAGGTAACCAAAACTCCCCCCCCCCTAGAATCTACAAAGCCTAAGCTGGCGGGATGGTCAGTCGCAGTTGGCGAAGGGCTAGAGAAAGAGAGAAGGGGGAAGCGAGCAAAGAAGAGAGTCACCCCAACCCAGAGCATCGAGGTCCTGGAAGCACAAATGTCACAATTGGACCTAGATGTGGGGGAAATGAACAGCAAATTGGACTCCATAGGGGTGGCCATGGAGAAGTTGCTAAAAACCCGGGAAGGACGCAGGGGGATGGCACCGAGCCGGTAACCTCCGAGGGGGAGGAGGAAGCAAGTGAGATTAGTGATGAAGATGATGAGGGGGAAGAAGAAATTCGTCCTCCCAAAGAACAGCCAGTGACCCCGATCTAAGACAAACGTAGGAGGCCGCAGTGGGCCAACGCACCGAGTGGCATAGGCGAATTGAAGATAAAATTCGATGGGGACCCTAAAAAATTGGCATGCTTTTTAATGCATGTAAAATGATTTATGGGGCATTTGAACACACCTTCCGAATGGAAGAAAGCAAAGTAAGGTACGTCTCCAGCCTGTTAGAAGGGGAAGCGGACGATTGGCTAGTGGAGCTACACGATAGTGAGGCTTGGGAGTTGAGGAACTTTAAGAAATTTATGTACGCCCTGCGCAAAAGATTTGAGGACACTCTATCGAAAATGTCAGCTAGGACGCGGATACAGAACCTAAGGCAGGGAAATAGGACAGTAGCTGAATATGCTATGGACTTCAAAAGGATTTTAAGCAAATTACCAGACTGGCCTGAATCGTTTAAAATCGAGCATTTTCAGTATGGGCTAAGACAGGACCTGCTCGAAGTAGCAATAGACAGAGATGACCCAGGAACGCTAGAGGGGTGGATCCAATTAGCAGGGAAAATTGAATCCAGCAGAATGCGGCTACAAAATATTAGAACCTTCCAATCCATGCAAAGGAATCAAGGAACTTTTACCCCCCAACCCCGCAAAGACAGTATGCAACAAAATTGGGAAAAGAAGAAAGAACGCTGTGTGAAAGACAGGTTGTGCTTCCATTGCGGGAAGGAGGGACACAGAATAAGTAATTGCTCTCAAGGGAAAACGAATTTTAAAGAAAAGCCACCGGCGAAAAAGTCAGCAGACGGGAGCAGCGACAAACCGGCACCCAACAAGCGCAAAGGAGCAGCAGCGGCAATAGAAGACCCAAACCCGGTTTCGGACCTGGACGACGACAGCGATGAATCCGACATCGAATTCCAACCGGTGGGAAATGGGAAAGGTCTGTTCTAAAGAGCGCCGCGGGACAGGCCTTTGCAAAGGGGCGCAACGGAAGAGAAAGCACCAGCCCGATAATGCGCCTAAAGGTACAGTTAAAAACTTTGGGTGGGAGGAAGAAATATTCGGGGGTGGCAACGTTAGACTCTGGCTGCTCAAGATGCTTAATGCACCCGAACGTGGCTGACAAGATGGGACTGAACCTTTTAAAATTAAATACACCTATTACATTTTGCCAATTGGACGGCTCAGAAATGAAATGGGGGCCAGTGGAGTTTTTCACAGAAGAGATTCAAATGACTCTGGGGACCCATGTAGAGACTTTGAGGTTCATTGTGGCTCCCATTGCGACACGTCCTATTGTCTTAGGGTTGAAATGGCTGAGAACGAGAAACCCCATGGTGGACTGGGCTTCTGGGGAAATTGAATTCATTGACAGGACTTATGTAGGGTTGGACACTGATGGAACTCTGGGCTGCTTAGAGGTGGGGGCTGTGGGGATGGAACATTGGGAAGAGGATCAGGATCAAGAGGGCGGTAAACTCCCGGACACAATCCCGGAGAAATACCTCCCCATGGTTGAGGTGTTCGGCCAAAAGGAATGTGAACAAGCACCCCCCCACAGACAGTCGGACGCAATGGTTGATCTCATCCCAGGGGTGCCCTTTCCCAAGCCCAAAATGTATGCTATGACACAAAAGGAACTACAGGAGCTACGCAAATTCATCGATAAAAATTTGGCGCGTGGATTTATCGAACCAGCCAATTCCCCCCTAGCAGCCCCAGTCTTATTCAGGAAGAAAAAAGACGGGTCCCTCAGACTTTGCACGGACTACAGGGGGCTCAATGCAATTTCAGTTACCAAACAGTACCCCCTCCCGTTGTTGAAAGACATGTTAGCACAACTGTCAAAAGGGAAGGTTTTCACGAAACTAGATGTAAGAGAGGCTTACTATCGTGTACGTATATGGGAGGGGGAGAAGTGGAAAACAGCATTCAACTGCCCGCTGGGGTCATTCCAATACCGAGTGCTCCCATTTGGGATTGCGGGAGGACCAGGAATTTTCATGAGGTTCATAAACGAAGTACTGTATGAATTTCTCTACAAGGGGGTGATTGTACTGTATATTTAGATGATATCCTGATTTTTTCTGAAAACTTAGAGGAACATATGGAACTAGTCAAGAAGGTGTTAGAGAAATTACTGGAGGCAAAGCTGTATGTGAAACTTGAGAAATGTGAATTCCACAATGAGAAGCTAGACTTCCTGGGGTACCGCATTTCACATGAGGGCATTGAAATGGACCCAGAAAAGGTCAAAGCGGTCATGGGTTGGCAGCCCCCCCGAATGCGCAGACAGCTGCAAGCGTTCTTAGGTTTTGCGGGGTTCTATAGGCAATTTATTCAGGATTTCGAGCAGATTGCTCTGCCCCTCATGATGGGGTATATGCTGGCTTAAAGGGGAAAAACCGAGGCTTGAGAATAAACAGACAAGAATACAGCTTGTTAGGGCCAACAGTGTTTACTGTTTAGCATAGGGCAATAATGCAGATACAATCACATTATCGCAAATATGAAAAAGATGAATATACAGGATACATCATTGTAAAAGGAAAAACAAAACAAACTTATAAGCAGAGTTCCGTGTATTGATCCCAGGGCCAGAGTTCCTGCCATGGCCTATACCCAAAGCCAGGCACAGCTCACTCTGCCCAGTCCATGGGAAGTGAACACGTGAAGAACTACATGACTAAAAGGCACTAGAAATCAAGAAGACATAGAACACCATTTTGCATGGTTGTATGTTCAGTTCTTCTAGCTTTCTGATTGGCTGGATGTTAGCTGTTACACACACTAGGCCTCAAAGCATTAGGCCTAAAGCACATAGCATGACCTGCTATTGGTTAGCAGTGCTGCATCTACGCACTGAGTTCCCCCCTTCCTTGCTCAGGGGGGGCTTGAGCAAGGCTTCCCACAGAAGGATATCAGGAGGCTTCGCCTTCATGGGAAGATCCATTGCTAGCCATAACAATGGTACCTTCTCGCTCCTTATCTCATGAGGATGTAAACAAAGCCAAGGCTTCTCTGTTATCCAGCCACCTGGCATTCACGTCACCATGAGAAGGCTGTGCTTTGTATAGGAATAATTCGCCAGGGCAACACAAGAACTCTAACACCTCACTGACTTGTTAAAAACGAAAAGCAAGGGCGCGAAAGCAAAAGCCCCTTCACCAAGCACGAAACCAGTGTGGACCCAAGAATGTCAGGAAGCGTTTGACAAGTTAAAGGCAATGTTCACTGAGGAGCCCATCCTCAAACACCCTGAGACAGACAAGCCGCTCATTATACACACGGACGCAACTTTTAGCGCAGTCGGGGTCATACTGCTGCAGGCAGATGACAGTAAGAAATTAAGACCCTGTGCTTACATATCCAGAAAATTTAATCAGACTGAGAAACATTGGCATGTGTGGGAGAAAGAGGCGTTCGCAGTTAAACACGCTCTAAGCACTTGGCGACACCTCCTGGAAGGGGCAGCAGTCCCGTTTCAAGTGTGGACTGACCAGAAAAACTTAGAAGCTCTCAAATCCCCCAGAAAACTAAATCCCAAACACCTCCGGTGGGCAGCATTCCTTAGCAGATTCAACTTCACATTGAAATACTTCCTTGGGGGGAAAAATTACTTGGTGGATGCACTATCGCGACTGCCACAACATGAAAGCAAGATGGAGGAGGTCATTGAGTCACTCATACCTTCCCAGCCAGAGGAGGCTCAGAGCCACCTGGCACAAGCTGATAGATTGGAGGGAAACATGGCGATCACTCGCAGTAGTGCAAAACGCTTGGCTGAGAGCGACCTGTTGGGGTTTGTATATACCCAGGAATTTACAGTTAGATAAATTATACTGCAGAGGCTTGATATCTAGGTGAGAGGGGAATTATTCTGCAAGTCACCCAATTAGCAGCCATTGTTGTAGGGATGATGTGTCAGTGTGTGACTCATACCACAGGTGCTAAGAGTTTAGTTGGGTGTGGTAGATAATGAGAGTGACCTATAGTGTGATTGGTCAGTTTGTATATATAAGCAGAAGAATCCTGGTATTCTTTCTTCTCGTTTCTTCTCGTGACTTCATCGCAGTATCATTTTCTGTATCATTTGTTACCCGTGTGGAAGTGATCTGTAATACGTATGTATATAAAGTAAATAGGATATTTTATATAATCTCTGTTTGAGTGTCTATTTACTGCACAGTACGTGGATCACTGGTGTCTAGGAAGACGGATCAGGCCGCTCCACCCACGCACTCTGACACGACCCATTTGCAAGCGAACTGCGAGCGGCAACAGTGACAGACACATGGTGGGGGGAGAACAAACACACTCTCGAGGAGAAAGATGGAGTGGGGTGGAAAGACAATAAAGCATATGCCTTTGAGGCAAAGGGTTTTGAGCAAGCATCACGACCACAAAACGGCAGGGCATTTCGGATTTGTGAAAACATTACATTTAGTTCGGTGCAAATTCTGGTGGCCATCACTGCGCACAGACGTTAAAGCTTATGTGCGTTCGTGCCCAGTGTGCGCAACAGCTAAAAGGAAAATGGGCAAACCCACAGGGAAATTGCAGGAAGTAGCAAACCCTACTCAACCATGGAAGCATATTGCCATGGATTTTATAGTAGATTTACCATTAAGCAGCAAGAAAACGGCTATTTGGGCAGTCACAGATTTATTTTCTAAACAGGCACACTTCATTGCTTGCAATGGGATTCCGAATGCTCAAAAACTAGCTAGGATGTTTATTCAACACATCTATCGAGCTCACGGGACGCCGGGACGCATAATCAGCAATCGCGGCAGCACTTTCACTTGTAAGTTCTGGCGGGCTTTTTTGAAGTTAATTGGATCAGAACAGGGGCTCAGTAGTGCGTTCCATCCGTGCACAGATGGAGCGAGCGAACGCATTAATGCTATACTGGAGCAGTACCTTAGATGTTACATTATCAACAAAATGATTGGGCAGAACTGTTACAGTTTGCAGAAGTTGCTTACAATAACGCGCTCCACCAAAGCATGGGGTTTTCACCATTTAAAGTAGCCACAGGGCAGGATTTTGTAACTATCCCCGAGTTGGCTATGACCCAAAGCACAGAACTAGCGCAACCACTGAAAGCGGATGAATGGATAGCAAAGGTAACCAGCAATTGGCCAATCATGGTGAAAACGCTACAGGAAGCCAAAGCAAGTTACAAAAAATATGCAGACCGCAAACAAGAGAAGGAATGGGAGTTGAGAGTAGGGGATAAGGTGTACCTTTCAACAAAAAACCTGAGGGCTACACAACCATCACGAAAACTGGCACCCAAATTCATAGGTCCGTTCCCAATAATTGAAGTTATTAACCCGGTAACGGCTAAACTGCAGTTACCAAAGACACTAAGAAAGGTGCACCCAGTATTCCACATTAGTTTGTTGAAACAGCACCACACTTCACAGCAGTGGCACCCAGAACCAGCAGAACCCGCCCCATTGTTAGTGGAGGGAGAACCACACTTTGAAATCGAAAGGATTCTTGATTCCAGATGGCACAAGGGACAGCTGCAGTATTTGGTCAAGTGGCAACATCTGCCGATAGGAGACAGGGAATGGGTTAGTGCTAAACACACACACGCTCCCAAATTGGTAAAAACCTTCCATAGGGAGTTCCCGGACAAACCTCACTGAGACGGGTTCCCCAACAGGACGATGTAAAAAATTCTCTTTATGTTCTCTTGTTACAGGGCACGACTGAAAATGTTTTAGTTAGTTAGTTCAGTAGTTAGCATATGTTGGTGGGGTGGGGGGAGCATCTTGGGCCAGGAGCATGTCAGAGTTCTGCAGACCTCTGCCAATATCTTAGATAAGCATGCATAGCCAGGGTGGCGCGAAACAGACACGGAAGAGGCGCCTGCCTTTGAAATAGATGATTCACACCTAAAGCGGCCAGCGCCAGTACATATCTATGCAAACGGATGTCTGAGCACCCTGGAGCCAGGAGCTACACGTGTCAACATCAAAGGACTTCGGGGAGGGGAATGTTTAAATATGACAAGCCATGCTTTGCTGATTCATTCAAGTCTTTGTTCGTGCTAGCCTTCATGTCTTGTAATAAATCTTTCTGCTTCTAAGAACCCGCGCGTCTGTGGTTTACTCTAGAGTAAGGAGATTTTAGGCATCGGATGGAGCACCTTACACTTACGTAGGGCTTTCTCTCTTTTGAGGTACACACCAATACATGGACAATATGGCCATGTATCTCTCCCTCCCTCCACCCCAGATCTAGCTGGCAGAAAGAGTAATTGAAGAACAAAACATGAAGCAGTGAGAAGAAGGGCTGAAATGGCAACCACAGAAAGAAAGAAACAAAACAAAGGAGATAAAGATCCGGGGGAAGAAGGAGCAGCTGGAGGGGACCTGGAAATGGAAAAAGAGGGAGGGCAAAGCAGGACAGGTCAGCTGAAGAGAAAGACTGGCTGGTCTGAAGATGAGTCTAGCAACAGATAAATGGGGTGGTAAGGAGGTTGGGTTGGAGGTTGGACAAAGCAAAGCAAAGCAAAACAGCAGCAACCACCAAAACAAGGGACCCAATCTTAGGAATGGGAAGGCAAAGAAAGGGGTGGAAAGAGAGGAGTGGCTGGATGGAGATGGGCAGGCAGGGGAAGCAAGTGGACCATACACAGAAGACGGGAAGTGGGAGAAGGGATTTGGGGGTAGAATGAAGTATGAGCAAGAGAAGGAGAAAAATAATCCAGACTGGCAGGAACATCTGGAATAGGGTTAGCACTGGTGGCAGCGACAGCAGCAGCAGCAATAATGAAGTCAACTGGAAGACTGGCAAAACTGCCCAGAGTCCCCTTGTGGGGGGAGATGGGCAGTGATATAAGTTGGAAATAAATAAATAAATAAAACAGAACAAGAGGGCTTACTTCCGCTTTGCACCATAACCAATGCAAGGAGGTTGCTTGTGTTAGAAGTTGAAGTGTGCTCTGTGTGAGAGAGAGAGTTCCTGAGAGCAGGAATCTAATTAGTGAAGCAAGTTTTACAAATCTATCAACAGGAAAGGAGATTTATTGACAGGAAAGACCTGATAGGGATAAGCAAAGCCTAGCACCTAGCTCGCTACATCCTATCAGGAGAAGTGCCCCAAAGCTTGTGCTCTTTGCACGCATGCCTGGGGGGAAAAAGCAGAAGGAAATGGCCTGAAACTAGCTGTCTCCTAGATAAAGAGCAGAGAGAGGGATGGACCAAGAGGGGACAGAGAATACATTTCTCTATCTACACCCCACTGCCCCCTTGTGGCCAGTGGGTCATGAAATTCAGGGCCATTGGACCCACCCCTCCGATGGCTTCCTCCTCTGCTGTGCTTCTTCACAGGTGTTGTCTCAGGAGCGGTGGCAGCGACACAAGGGGAGGACACCACAGCAGCACAAATCCACTTGTGCATTTCAGAAGACCACACCGGTTTGCGAATGCTGGTGGAGAAAGCAAAGGCAAGACTGATGTATGACATGAACTCTTCACCTCAGCCTTATCCTCTCCCAAGAGAAAGAGGGGTCAGCAGCCTATTAGGGAAGGTTGAGCGTAGGACAAATATGGGGCTGTGAACACATCAAAAATTACTGGCTACATTAGTGAGTTATTGTTCTTTAATTTAGGGGAGGCATCCAACAGCTCACCTTCAGTAAGTCAGTGATGCTGTCCTTCTACTAGTCCTCCGAAGAGAAATTGTTGGGTCATCTATGGCAGGTAGAGGCACATATAGTGAACTTTATCCCAGCATTCAAAATAGATAGTGTTCTTCCCTATCTCTCACAGAGCATAGAGGGGAGGCTACCAGATTAACTCGTTTTTAGAACAGGAAACCTTGTTAGACTGTGGGGCTGCTATAGGTGTCATATATCTTGATCTCACTAAAGCATCTGACAAGGCGCCTCATCACATTGTGGTACGCAAGCTAGTTAAGATTGGGCTGGATAGGTAAGTGGATACTACTGAAAAAAGATGTTCAAACAGTAGTTAACTGCAAACTGAAAATGACTTGGTAGAGATGTAGCTGCAAAAAAAAAATATCCAAATATATCGGCAGGCTGCATCAGAAATGTAGTTTCCAAACTACAGAAAATAATGGTTGCATTTTCTTCTGTGTTGGTCCAATCTCCCCTTCGGTATTGTATCTGGTTCTGAACACCACACTTTAAGAAGGATTCAGAGAAACTGGAACATATTCACAGAAGGCTGACAAGTATTATCAGAAGTTTAGAAACTATCACCTATGAAGAGACATTGAAGAGTTTTAGAATGTTTAGCACTGGGAAAAGATTATTAACTAGGATGTAATGTTTTTGAAATATCTAAAAAGATGTCACACAGAAGAAGGTCAAGATTTCTTCTCCATTATTTCAGAGTTCAGGATAAGGAATAACATTAGATTTAAATTACAGGAAAATAGTCTGCAATTGAATGTTGGAAAAACAAATCCTAACAGTAATTGTGAAACTATTTAATCAGAGGTATCCTTTTTTTAATACCTTCAGACAGGGATTAGAGAGTCATCTGACAAAAATGTTTTAATTTGGATTCCAACATTGAGCAGAGGGTTGGACATGACAGCCTAAAGGGTCTCTTCCAATTCTATGATATGCCAACAACGTAAGGTTGTAAAGTGGGGAAATAAGTGGGCCTTCTCTCATGACACATTTATGAACCAGTCATATAGTATCATCCAGACTCAGAAATAGTCATGGCTGTTAACCATGCGAGATAACATTGCTGCCAAGCAACAGTTTACCCATGTTTACAGATTCAACTAATGTGAGAGAGAAGATGCTGAAGAAATTGCATTACAGTTCAGTTGGACTGACGCAGGGTGCACATTTCATATCTTTTAAAAAGTACATGAGACTCCGTCTGTACCAGTATCAGTTGCATTGCTTCCAATAAAAGAGGGAGGCTAGTGCAGAATATTCCACCTACTGTTTAGGACCTGATAAATGTGTCCCAAAACGTTTGCCTTTCACCAAAAATTGCACATGCAAGATACATAAATAACAGTTGCATTTTTTCCTTTCTTTTTTTTAAAATCAAGTTGAAAAAAGCTTGTGTTACAGGTGAGGATGTGTGAATAAGTAGAAATCCAGTTCATTTCATTATGGCTGAATTTCAATCACTGAGGCTTTTAGGGATTTAAAAAAACATGACTGTTTATGTCCATTTTGTAATTTTCCCCAACATAATTTTTTTTATATAAATTGTACCATTTTAAAGAAATTGAATGCCCATTTACTTGGTCTTCTTATGTGCCATGTACATTTCATAAGATGCAGGCTTTTTGAATCAAATTGGTGGGCTCCAGGGAGCTGCTTCTCTTTTAGGGAACTCCGCACTTATTTCTGCTGGGCTTCACATGCCCCAAAGGAAATAAATACTTGAAGGGTCTCTCTGTGGCTCTCAACTTCACCCTGCCACAAAGTGGCAGAAGCTGTGAAAACACGGCCCTTTGCTTGCTTTGCTTGTCTCGCAGTGTACCTTTTTCAAAGGGAGAAGCATGGGGCATGTGTAGATCAAGATCAAGAGAAGCTTGCTCTTCTCTATTCTGCGTTGGTCAGACGGCACTCGGAATATTACATTCTGTTCTAAGCACCACATTTTATAAAGGACATTGATAAAGGACTAGAGCATATCCAGAGGAGACCAATCAAGATCAAAAGGGGCCTGGAAGGAAAAACATATGAGGCATTGGGTATGTTTAGCTTGGAGAAGAGAAGGCTGTGGGGAGACATGAAATCTGAAGGGCCGTCGTGACAGGGCAGAGTTATTCAGAGTTGTTCCATAAAAGAAGACAAGAAACCCTGGGTCTGAATTATGAGGAAGCAGCTTTGGTTGGACACCAGGAAAAATGCCCTAACAGTAAGGGCTATTCAACACTGAACAGAATGAAGGAGAGATGGGAGACTCTCCTTCACTGAATTGTTTAAACAGTGCTGGATGGCTCTCGGTTGGAAAAGGTGAGGCACTGGGAACTTTAGAGAGACAGGGCAAAATATAAATGTATTTATAACTGCTGTCAAGAGGATCGGAAGCTGCTTCTTTATAATCTTCCTTTTCCTTTCTTTTCTTTCTTTTTCTTTTTCACTATTTACTATTTTTCTTTATTATCTTTATTTTCCAGGTGAGGCACTGGATCCCTGCATTAGGTAGAGGTTAGAGTAGATGCTTTCCAAGGGAACTTCCAACCCTGACGTTCTAAAGTTCTGTAACATCAAGTTTTGGAGCTGCCTGGCACTTAGCTTAGCTTAGGATATGTTTATGTAAGAAAGAGTGATGCAAATACTTTTTTTTCTTTTTAAGTAAAATAGTTCTCAGGGAATTTACATTAAATATATGAATTTGGGGTTTCTGAGTGGAGAAAAAGGAATGTGTAGATTCTATTCAGTGTTGCCATTTATGCTCTGGTGAATTTTGTTTTAGAAGATCTTGCAAATTTGATTGCAAAGAAATCTGCAACAAATTTCTTTTGTATCTTTCAGAGGAGATCCCACACTGCAAAAACTTGAGCTTGGCGATTCCACCTTGAAAGACGTATCAGATATCAGAACCAAGGAAAACCAAAAGCTACTGTACATTCATTCTACATTCTGCATACAAGCTGGAACTGTATTGTGATTTTCTACACCAAGCTGCCTTTCTTCCTCCCATTTGAGTCAACAGGGTTGTGCAGCTGTACCTGTGGCATCCTATGACCAAATTCTATACAATCCTACATTTTCCTGTTTTTTAGAAATTAAAGACACCTTGTAAAAGCATCTTCCTGAAATACCACCATCAATCCTAAAGGAAATCAACCCTGACTGCTCATTGGAAGGACAGATACTGAAGCTGAAGCTCAAATACTTTGGCCACCTAATGCGAAGAGAGGACTCACTGGAAAAGACCCTGATGCTGGGAAAGACTGAGGGCAAAAGGAGAAGGGGGCGGCAGAGGATGAGGTGGTTAGATAGCATCACTGATGTAATGAATATGAATTTGAGTAAACTGCGGGAGACAGTGGAGGACAGGAAGGCCTGGCGTGCTATGGTCCATGAGGTCACAAAGAGTTGGACACGACTAAACAACTGAACAACAACAAAAGCTTTTACAAAGTTCATTCAGCCTTGCCATCAGGAGTGGGGGTGAGGTTCTACAAGCTGCTGCACTGTGTGCTGATGACTTTGATTCAGACAGGGTTGGGTAGGACAGATGCAGTGCTGAGTTGTTGGGCAGAAGCAGAAGTTCTTCCAGTTGACCTTAGTAACACATTATCTTATTTTGTACTACCACTGTGAAACTAATGTACACTGTTGCATCAAGCAACTATCAGTGGTGTTTCAGTGGCTGTCCACTCATGGAGTTTTGAAGTAATATACAGGTTTTTGATGCTACTAAGGTTGAATGGAAATCTTGAAATGACGTCCCAGAGATAAGCAATGATACTGCATTAGCCAGTTAATAAAGTCTGCAGCATCAGTGCACCACTTTCAATAGAACATTTTTCCAAGGGTAAGCAGCAGATAAACCAGGAGGATGCTGTTTTTCTTAGTATACAACCTATGACAAGACTGTAGTGGCAATAGGACCATCTCCTTGCTACTCTACTCAGCATCTGATTGGTTCCTACTTATATACATATATGTATACCAGGCTATTAGTTTTCAGGGAATTATGCAGAATGCAGAAAAGGGGTAAAACAGTGAACCAAAGAAATTAAAGGCATGAGATAAGAAAAATAAAAGGAAGCAGAGCTGAAGCAAGTTTACCTTTACACCATTCATTATGCTTCTCCATACCTTTCTGTCTTCGCAAACCATCCTTGCTTCCACCACATCTATACATTGCATCATACATTGTCTTTTGTTCTTTAAACTTCTCACCTCTCCCTTTTTTAAAGATCTAACCAACTCCATCCAACCATGACTTTCTCGGTCTTCCCCTTCATCTTGGTCCATTCACTCTTCCTTCATATATTTGCTCTGCAATTCAATCCTTGTTAATTCTCTCTATATTACCAAACCACTTCAAAGTACTTCTTTTGTGTTTCACTGGATGGTCATTCACTTTTGTATTTAATCCACATTCCTTTAGCAGCCATTCACTCTTGACCCTGTCTCTTCATCTCTTCTAGTATTACCACACATATTTTTTAAGAACCCCATTCTTGTTGCATTCAACTTATTTTTATGTTTCCCCTGATACATCCAATTCTGATTTCCATATAACAGAGTGGGCAGAAGTACATTTTTCTACACAGCCATTTTCACATTGTTTAATGAACAATGCATCAGACCATAGACTTTCCACTATCCATTTATCAGTATTTGCATGTCTTATAATTTCTCCATCCATTTTTCATAACAGTTCTCATAAAAAACCAAGGTACACAAATTTGCCTATTTGCTTCACCATTCACGTAGAATTTGAAAATCCATTCTTTCCAATATTTTTTCTCAATTACAACTATCTGGTGTGCACACCAGCTGTCTGACACTGTACTTCCAAAATTTTGCTCAACTCTGTTTCCCTTTTGATCTGAATTTTGCCCAACACCTTCCTTGTAATTCTTGCATTCTCTCTTTCTGCCTTTCACTTTGTTAAGGGGACAATCATTCTTCTAATCCTCAGGCAGATGCTATCTGCCCACAAGCTGTCATTCCTATACAAATCTCTAAAATTCTCCTCCCATCATCCCCTCTCTTCAGTTTCATGCCAAATAATTTGATTGCTTTTATGTTTAATTTCACTCCCTCTGCTGGAGCTCCTTGTCAAGCTCTGTTCTTTTGTTTAATCCTACATTCTTTTTCTATATATACACTTTACACAATATATTTCTCACAAGCTCATTTCTTTTGCAGCAATCATTTTATGTGTTTTTCTTCATCCACAGCCTCTTTCACTTCATCATTCCACCAGGCATCATTTTCATCTTTTCCATTAGCATAACTCCATACTTTTCTGTGGCACTTTGGAATATTGTGCTTTTCACTCTCTTCCAAGCAGCATCCACATCCTCTTTTCTTTACATCCAGGCACATTCATTCTGTAGGGGAATTAATCTATCTTCTAGACAGATTAATTGGAAGAATGCCACTATTGACCCCCTGTAAAAGGGAAAAGAGGCAAGAGCAAATGCAAAAGTTACAAGATTTGTACCTTAAGTGTGCATAGAAAGATGTTTGAAAAATTATGAATGACAGTACAGATGAGCAAGGTTTTGGAAGTGTAGTGCAGTTTTACACCAGGCAGGGGATGTGTGGACCAGATTTTTGCTCTTCAGTGTGTCTCTGAGAAAAGTCTACTGTATGTTTGCTGATTTATGACAGTTTTGCACTGTAGCCGAAGCTGCTTGTTTCCTGGGATCCCCTTGAATGTACCTGAAGCTGACTTAGCAAGTCACAGTCCCAATTGCAGTGGTTTGCTAACAGGGCTGAGTTAGTCTTCATTCCAGATTATATTGACTGCAGGACCTGATTGGTCATTCTTGTTTATTGGCCTTCCCATCCATGCAGGGAAAGAAAGCCTCGATGGCTGTCTCCAGTGTGGATCAGTCTTCTAGTGCTTGCCTTTTCCTGATCCCTCCTCACTGGTCCTAGGGCTTTTCCTTTGCTTTCCAGATGTTTACACACATGAATGCCAATCCTTCCGTTGTTCTCTCCTTTGATACTAATGTAAACCCTTTCTTCTTTTTCTTCTTCCTTTTCACTGTTACTCTAATACTACAATAATCAAAGAAAAGGGTGTTCCTTCATTCCTACCTTCCATTATAGTTCCATGGAAAATTTGTAGCAAGGAAGGATTGACGGTTCAGCTTCACAGAGCAATTCTATAACTTCCTTCCAATGTGCCTACATTGCAGCTTAATGGTTAAAATAAAAGGGCAAAAGGAATGTTGCAGTACAATAGGAACAAGGTGAGAAGGAAAGGGGAGTGTGCATCATCCAGCCTTGGTAGAAACCAAAAGAGGGCCCACTGGCAGATGTACAGTAAGGATGGATTGGAAGCCTGCTGGCAGAAGACATGATTAAAGCTTGGTGGTCAGGAGACTTTACCAGGTTCTATGGTCTTTACTGACCATCATTAAATTAAATGGAAGGGGAAAACAGGAAGCTGCTGACCAGCTGAGAACACAGCAGCTCAGTGGCACAGGATGAAGTGGCTGTACACGGCAGCCACTGGATGGGAGGGAGCATGCCAGATACAGTGGCCAATTGGAGCTGGGAATGTGGCTAGATTGGAAAGAAGCCTAGTAGACCAACTGCTTGGAAGGGCTTATGGTGGCTCAGGATGGAAAAAGTACCTTAAAGCAGAGCTTCAAAACATGAGTGAAGGATAAACCTGTGATGGGCTGGGTGAGTAGGTGGATAATAATAGTGACTGTTCCTGCACTCAACAAATTTACAGTACAGGTTACCTGTACTGGTGATGGAGCAAACAGAAAGTGTAAATCTGGCCTTAAGAGATATTGTATAATAAAATAAATAGGCTTGTATTATGGAATATTTTGTACAAATACAAAGGTGGATTGCTGAACGCAGAAGTAAAGCAAGTGTGAGAATGAATTGAATACTTAGTGAATGTTTCAACATTGAGTGGGAGGTAAGACAAGGAAGTGTGATATCCTCGTTGTTCTTTAATATATTCATTGACAAATGCTCTTTTGTTGGCTGAGAACCTAAATGATTTGCAGTGAATGTTAGACAGATTGTATAATGCAATAAGGAGTACAGATATTGATGTGTCAAGGACCAAGGGAGTTTGATTTGACAGGAAAATTGAAGCAAGCAATTTCAAGCTATAAATAAAGGCAACCCCGCCCCCCAAAAACAGTCCTATAAGAAATAGATGAATCTGTGCTTTGGCAAATGTTCTTTTCTACCAATTTGCCTGGAATAAACATTAAACTGAGTGGCCTATAATTTCCCAGATTTCCTCTGAGTTCCTTTTTGAAAAATGGGTGTCATACTGGCTTCCTTTAAGTTCTCTTCCACTGACCCCATTTGAGTACAAGATGCCTCTTTTTGCTAGGAGGTCAGCAATTTCACATTTGAATTCTCGGGTGGATGATATCATGTCTAAGAATATATTCTTTTATTACCTCAATGTTGTTTTGTTTCAGTCCCCTCCCTGAGAAAGTCAATACAAACTCAAGTATCTTCCTATATCTTTTGAAGAAAAGACAGATAGAAAGATTTCATTCAGTTGCTCTATGATGTCTGTATCCTCCTTGAGTATTTATTTATTTATTTATTTATTTATTTATTTTATTTATTTATTTATTTATTTATTTATTTATTTATTTATTTATTTATTTATTTATTATATCCCACCTTTATTATTTTTATAAATAACTCAAGGCGGTGAACATACCTAATACTCCTTCCTCCTCCTATTTTCCCCACAACAACAACCCTGTGAGGTGAGTTGGGCTGAGAGAGAGTGACTGCCCAAGGTCACCCAGCCAGCTTTCGTGCCTAAGACGGGACTGGAACTCTCAGTCTCCTGGTTTGCCATTGGCTCCTTCCTAGGGCTGAGAGAGAGTGACTGGCCCAAGGTCACCCAGCCGGCTTTCATGCCTAAGGCGGGACTAGAACTCTCAGTCTCCTGGTTTCTAGCCCATTGCCTTAACCACTTTCTTTCCTTCATAACCTAATAGACCAAGGTGGCAAGTTTTTTACTTCTTGAAATAAGTTCTTATTATTCCTTCTTCTCCTGCTTCCTTGACACCTTAACTTTTCCTGCCAGAGTTTATGCTCCTCTTTGGTTCCCCTCTTGAAAACAAACATTCTATGTTCTACAGGAAGCCTTATTTTTTACAGCTTCCTGGACATCACTCTGGTAGAACTTCGATTATTGTGTTTTTAATTAATCTGCAGGCAATATGAAGAAATTTGACTTTTTTTACTTTATAACTAGTCCTAATTTATTTATTTATTTATTCTTTCGATTTTTATCACCACCCCATCTCCCCCGAAGGGGACTCTGGGTGGTTTACAAAAAGACAATAATTAAAATAGATAAAAATAGTACATACAACAATCATATAAATACAAGTAAATTAAATATAAATTGTTTTTAGAAGTTTCCCTTTTAAAGTCCCAGTGTTACCCAAGGGTATTATAGTCACTCTTTCCTATTGATTCCACAACACTTCCATGTTTTACCAAATCAAAACCACCACTCCTTGGTTATCTAGGCTTAGCCTTCCCTTTGGTTGGTTCTAGACCAATTATTCGAAGGCACGGGATATCTAGAAATTTGGCCTGAGCATGACTGTACACAATCTATGTGAAGAAAATTGAAACCGCCCAGGAGTAGAGCAACTGGTCTTTTAAATACATCCCTGATTTCTTTTAGCAGATCAAGATTGCCATCAGCATTTTGTTCAGGTGGATGATAACATATCCCTAGATCTAATGTATGTTTGTAGCTAGATATAGCCATCCTTGGTGATAGACAAATCTCAATCTCTCTCTCCCCCCGCCCCCTTCAAGTCAGTTTTGATTCATGGTGACTGCCTCAACTAGTCTCTGCAGTTTTCTTTGCAAAATTTCAGAAGTGGTTTGCCATTGCCTTCTTCCTAGAAAATTGCCCAAAGTCTCTCAGCTGGCTTCATATGTAAGGCAGGACTAGAACTCATGTTCTCCTAGTTCTTAAACCAGTGTCTTAACCACTATATCAAACTGGCTGTTGTTAGATGAATCTGGTCTTCCAATATTTTATGACATTATATTTTATATTTTCCTTGTTATAAAGATCAGATTCCAATACACCTTTCCCTTTCTATCCAGGGAATAACATATCTCATGGATTCTCTCTCTTCTATCCATCATATATATGTTCCTATCTGCAACCCAGAACTATAATTCTCCTATCTTGGTTCAGAGACTTCTAGAATTGGTACAGAAAGTTCCATATACCATGTTCTTTTAAAAATACTATTGGTATAAGGCTTTTTCACAGCTTTTTGGTCTCTTTTTAATTTCATGACTATTATGTCCACTTATCAACACACTTCCAACTATTATAGCATTTTCTGAAACATCTGCACCTTCTAAATTTTCAGTTTAAAAGATGCTCTGCCACTTTTTTGATGTTATACTACAGCTGCCTGATTCCATTTCAGTTCCCATTGAGCCACTAAGTCCATTGTTCCCAATGAGTTCTTGTATAGGTGTGGCTTGTCTCAAAAAGTTCCTTAGTGCTTAATCAATTTAAGTTCCTCCTCCTGACTATCTTGAGAGCATTGAGGTCTGCCAATCCCTGCATGTAGAATAGGTAGAATTCATGAGAATGCTACCTTGGAAGTCCTGAAAAACAATCTGATACCTAACAACCTTAAGTTGGCTTCAAGAACTAGCTCACTATATTTTCTAGTGTCACTGGTGTCAGCAGGGAACATGACAGCTACCTCCTCCCCTAACAGCTTATCTAGATGGCGTGTGATGTCCAAGCAGGCAAGCCTCTCATGGAGTCTACACAACCCTCAAACCCAGATCTCTGTGTTTCTAACGATTGAACCATCACCCACAACCAAAAGCCTGTCTGCTGGAGGAGCATCCGTGGTAGACAGGCAATCGTACCTTTGGTGTAGTATGCAATAAACTAAAACGCATCCTTGCCCCTGCTGGCTTTCTACTGTCTTACTTGTTTTAAAACAAGGGGAAAAAATCTTGTTAGAAGGAAAATAATATTTGGATGTTGTGGGTCTTCCGGGCTGTGTGGCCGTGTTCTGGAAGTTGTGGTTCCTAACGTTTCGCCAACATCTGTGGCCAGCATCTTCAGAGGGCAGGAGCACAGACAGAAGCGAAATCTCTGTGCCCAGGTAGAGTGGCAATGTTTTGTTTGTTTTCTATTTATAGAGCTAAGTTATAGGAGATTAGGTGGAGTTTTTTGTTGTGTTGAAATGTTAACGAGTGGCTGATGAGCGTGATTAGCATGTTCATTGTGAGAAGTATTCCCATGTCCTGGTGGTTGGACTGAGTTCGTTGACCTTTTGCAGGCTGTGTTTTTCAGGACTGGTAGCCAGGTTTTGCTAATTTTTAGACTTTCTTCTTTTTTATTGTAACTGTGCTGGTGTTTGTGAATTTCAATGGCTTCTCTGTATAATCTGGTGTAGTGGATTTTGGTGTTGTCCAGTATTTCTGTGTTTTCAAATAGGATTTTGTGTCCCGTTTGCTTGAGAGCATGTTCAGCTACTGAAGATTTTTCTGGTTGCTGTAGTCTGCAGTGTCTTTCGGAACCAGACTGTTGGTGTAATGGGAGCCGATTCCAAAGTGTGTTTTTCAAAAAAGAGCTCCTCCCTGCATCCCAACATACTACAACGTATTTGCAAGACAGAAGCTCTCTCACCAAGACTATATGGACTCCCCAAAATCCACAAAGACTCGATCCCACTCAGACCCATTGTAAGTGCCATTGGCTCCCCGACATATGAATGATCCAAACATTTGGCAAACCTTTTACAGACCCACATCGGACAGACTCCTTCACACATCAAAGACTTAGGACACTTCATCAACAAAATCAGCACCCTAAAACTCAACCACACAGACAAACTGGTCAGCTTTGACGTGGTATCCCTGTTTACCAAGGTACCAGTAAGGGACACCCTGGTACTCATCAAGCAAATCTTCCCAGAAGACATTACAGCTTTATTTCAACACTGCCTAACAACTAAGCTGCTCAAAAAAATAAAGGGAACACTGAAATAAGACATCCTAGATCTGAATGAATGAAATATTTGTATTAATTACTTTGTTCATTAGATAGTTGAATGTGCTGACAACAAAATCACACAAAAAGCAATGGAAATCAAATGTAAGCAACCCCTGGAGGTCTGGATGTGGAGTTACACTCAAAAATTAAAGTGGAAAAGAACACTACAGGCTGATCCAACGTTGATGTAATGTCCTTAAAACAAGTCAAAATGAGGCTCAGTAGTGTGTGTGGCCTCCACGTGCCTATATGACCTCCCTACAACGCCTGGGCATGCTCCTGATGAGGTGGCGGATGGTCTCCTGAGGGATCTCCTCCCACACTTGGACTAAAGCATCCCCCAACTCCTGGACAGTCTGTGGTGCAACGTGGCGTTGGTGGATGGAGCGAGACATGATGTCCCAGATGTGCTCAATTGGATTCAGGTCTGGGGAACGGGCGGGCCAGTCCATAGCATCAATGCCTTCGTCTTGCAGGAACTGCTGGCACACTCCAGCCACATGAGGTCTAGCATTGTCTTGCATTAGGAGGAACCCAGGGCCAACCGCACCAGCATATGGTCTCACAAGGGGTCTGAGGATCTCATCTCGGTACCTAATGGCAGTCAGGCTACCTCTGGCGAGCACATGGAGGGCTGTGCGGCCCCCTAAAGAAATGCCACCCCACACCATTACTGACCCACTGCCAAACCGGTCATGCTGGAGGATGTTGCAGGCAGCAGAACGTTCTCCACGGCGTCTCCAGACCCTGTCACGTCTGTCACATGTGCTCAGTGTGAACCTGCTTTCATCTGTGAAGAGCACCGGGCGCCAGTGGCGAAGTTGCCAATCTTGTGTTCTCTGGCAAATGCCAAACGTCCTGCACGGTGTTGGGCTGTAAGCACAACCCCCACCTGTGGACGTCGGGCCCTCATACCACCCTCATGGAGTCTGTTTCTGACCGTTTGAGCAGCCACACGCACATTTGTGGCCCACTGGAGGTCATTTTGCAGGGCTCTAGCAGTGCTCCTCCTGTCCCTCCTTGCACAAAGGCGGAGGTAGCGGTCCTGCTGCTGGGTTGTTGCCCTCCTACGCCCTCCTCCACGTCTCCTGATGTACTGACCTGTCTCCTGGTAGCGCCTCCATGCTCTGGACACTACGCTGACAGACACAGCAAACCTTCTTGCCACAGCTCGCATTGATGTGCCATCCTGGATGAGCTGCACTACCTGAGCCACTTGTGTGGGTTGTAGACTCTGTCTCATGCTACCACTAGAGTGGAAGCACCGCCAGCATTCAAAAGTGACCAAACCATCAGCCAGAAAGCATAGGAACTGAGAAGTGGTCTGTGGTCACCACCTGCAGATCCACTCCTTTATTGGGGATGTCTTGCTAACTGCCTATGCTTTCCGCCTGTTGTCTATTCCATGTGCACAACAGCATGTGAAATTGATTGTCAATCAGTGTTGCTACCTAAGTGGACAGTTTGATTTCACAGAAGTGTGATTGACTTGGACTTACATTGTGTTGTTTCAGTGTTCCCTTTATTTTTTTGAGCAGTGTAGTTACTTTCAATGGGAGAATGAGTTCTACGAACAGATGGATGGCGTTGCCATGGGAAGCCCCCTGAGCCCAGTCATAGCAAACTTTTACATGGAACATTTTGAAAAACAGGCTTTGGAATCGGCACCCATTACACCAACAATCTGGTTCCGGTTCATGGATGACACCTTCGCAATTTGGAGTCATACTGAAGAAGAACTGGAGAAATTTCTGGACCACCCAAACGGCATCCACCCCAATATACAATTCACTGTGGAAAAAGAAACTGACGGCAAACTTCCATTTTTAGATACGCTGGTCATACGCAAACCGGACCTCAAACTAGGACACAAAGTATACAGAAAACCCACCCATACAGACTGGTATCTGCACAAAAATTCCAATCACCACCCACGACAAAAGAGAGGCATGATCAAAACCTTGGTGGATCGTGCTAATCGAAAGTGTGAAACCCAATTTCTCAACAATGAACTTAACCATCTGAATTGGGTCCTACAGGCGAATGGCTATTCCAAGAATGAAATAAAAAGAGCCATCAAACCAAGAAAACAACATCCAACTGAAGAAAAACAGCCCCCCACAAACAAAGTATTCCTGCCCTACATCAAAGGAGTCACTGACCGCATGGGAAAACTGATGGAAAAACACAACTTTCAAACAGTCTTCAGACCCACCAGGAAAATACAACAAATGCTAAAATCAGCAAAAGACAAAAGGGACCCCTGCACCGCTGAAGGAGTATACCGCATACCATGCAGCTGCGGACAAGTATACATCGGAACCACAAAACGAAGCATTCACACCAGGATAAAAGAACATGAAAGACACTGCAGACTACAGCAACTGGAAAAATCTTCAGTAGGTGAACATGCTCTCAAGCAAACGGGACACAAAATCCTATTTGAAAACACAGAAATACTGGACAACACCAAAACCCACTACACCAGATTATACAGAGAAGCCATTGAAATTCACAAACACCAGCACAGTTACAATAAAAAAGAAGAAAGTCTAAAAATTAGCAAAACCTGGCTACCAGTCCTGAAAAACACAGCCTGCAAAAGGTCAACGAACTCAGTCCAACCACCAGGACATGGGAATACTTCTCACAATGAACATGCTAATCACGCCCATCAGCCACTCGTTAACATTTCAACACAACAAAAAACTCCACCTAATCTCCTATAACTAAGCTCTATAAATAGAAAACAAACAAAACATTGCCACTCTACCTGGGCACAGAGATTTCGCTTCTGTCTGTGCTCCTGCCCTCTGAAGATGCTGGCCACAGATGTTGGCGAAACGTTAGGAACCACATGTCAACTGGATTTCTATTTTCTTAGTGGAAACGTTTCGCTCCTTATCCAAGGAGCTTCTTCAGTCTGAGCAAAGTTGGTAAGGGAATCCTAAATATGTTCCTAGGTAGCTGTGTGACCTTACACCTGGGGCTAGGTCATGGTTATATTGAGATGTAATTTTTAAGTCCTTTTATCATCTAATGGAGGGTCGTTAAAATCACCATGCTGCTGTTGAGCTTCTGAAATGGTCTTAATCTTCCTAGGCACAGAAGACAACACGGGGAGGAAGATGGGGGAGAGTTTGTGCCTGAGGCCCCCACCTCTATTCAAGGAAGGATTTTCCAAGTTGGCATAAATGGATTCCTTGACCCCTCTCTCAAACCACCTATCTTCTCTGTCTAAAATGTGAACATTAATGTCCTCAAATGAGTGTCCTTTTTCTTTTAGATGAAGATAAACTGCTGACTCTGGTCCTGTGGTGTTATTTCTCCTGTGTTGGGCCATCCTCCTGTACATAGGTTGTTTGGTTTCTCCAATGTAGAGTTCAGAGCACTCCTCACTGCACTGGATTGCATAAACTACATTGCTTTTCTTATGTTTTGGAGTTTGATCTTTGGGGTGTACAAGCCTCTGTCTCAGTGTGTTGGTGGGTTTGAAATATACAGGTATGTGGTGTTTGCCAAATATCCGTTTTATCTTTTCAGACACGCCAGCCATGTAGGGAATGACCAGGTTCTTTCGTTTACTCTGAGTCTCAGCCCTATCTGTCGCTGTTTTAGGTCTGGTAGATTTAGATTTGGTGAAGGCCCAATTTGGATATCCACAGGCCTTCAGGGCTGTTCTCAGGTGCTGATTTTCATTCTTTTTGGAATCCATGGAGGTGGGGATGGTTTCTGCTCTGTGTGACAATGTCCTGATGACTCCTAGTTTGTGCTGCAGTGGATGGTGGGAGTCAAACATCAGATATTGATCTGTGTGTGTGGGTTTCCTGTAGATCCCTATTTCTAGCTTGCCACCGGTCCCAATGAGGACTTCACAGTCTAGGAATGCCAGTCTGTTGTCCTTGGTGTCTTCTCTGGTGAAGCTAATGTTGGCATCTATAGTGTTTATATGGTCCGTGAAGGCCTGTACTTCCTGGGCCTTGATTTTGACCCAGGTGTCATCCACATACCTAAACCAGTGGGTGGGCACCGTTCCCTGGAATGTGTTGAGTGCTTTCTTCTCCACTTCTTCCATGTATAAATTGGCCACAATGGGTGACACAGGAGAACCCATGGCACAGCCGTGTTTTTGTCTGTAAAAGTCATGTCAGTTATGATCCCAACACAACTTCATTCTTAACTAATAATTATGGTAAATACTCCTCCCTCCATTTTTTTCTTGACTATGGTCCTCAATTAGGCTGAACTCTGGGTTGATAAAACACATAAAACACATGGCAACTCTAGCAGAGTCATATTCAGGAAATGAAGCCCTTATACGGCATTTCAGGAGTGCCACATTGCTACTCCCAGTGCCATCTTAAAAGGGGGGGAAAATGGAAATCTTGTGAAATTTTCTTATAGATGTGTCTATCTCCATCTTGAATCTATTGAACTAAATGTTATTTCTTAACCGTGATCACAGAGGGAAAAGCAAGTAAGGATGGAAAATAAACTGTGGGACACACATGGGGCTTAAACTTGCACTTCTATGCAAAATTCAATTGAGCTATTAATCCAAGGGGGGATGTCATCAACCATGGGCAATCCCATTATTAATTACCGTGGGGTTCCTCCCTCTATGCCCTCCCCCCCAACATGGACTGACCTTCATCAAGTTTGGCTTCAGCTATGTGTCTCTCCCATGGGGGCCACCTCTTGCTCCTCATGAGCATTTCCCGTAATGCCTGTAGAAGTATGCAAAGTGTCAACCTCAGCTTAGTTTTTAACCTGGAGTGATAGCTTTACTGATTTGCCACTTTACTACTCTTGTTAATGAATTTTTAATCTTCTTAATGACATTAAACACGGAAAGTAATTAAGGAAAACAAGTTTGAAACTGCTGACTTAAACCCTTTATTCAGAACTATTTAATGTAGAATTAATTTGATTTTGCCCATTATTCAAATGAACGCATTACCTTCTCAGGCACTGGGTTTTTCTTCTCTCCGTCCCCCACCCCGCTCTTTTATTAAATATATCATACTACGGAGTTTGTTCTTTCCGTTGTGATTCGGCTTGGGAGTGCTCATTTCTACCAGAGGAAGGGACAGGCTTCAGTAACAATCCTGCTCTATCCTAGTGTCATTTGTTGACCCTGGCAGAGGCAATGTGCACAAAATGTCAACCCAGCTGGGTACAAGGTAGGTGAAAATGAAGAATGAAAAGAAAACAGTGTTTTGTCTCTTCAAAAATCACCTAAGAGAGAGAGAAAGAGAAGAGCTGATCTGCTTTAGGTGATAATGTAAAGGAACCTTAACCCAAAAATTCAAATTCACAAAGTCCCTGCATTTTCACATCGGTTAGACGATATGGATGGCTAACAATCAAGGCTCATACATTGAACTTGGCAACTCAGCAACTCCCAATGAATTTTCAGATTTCATTTTTTAAAATTGTTCCTGTATTTTTATAAATCAGACTAAAACATGCAAACAGTTAACATCTACGGCATAATTAGGAACAAAACATATATTACTTTGCAATTATAACACCCTACTTTCATGAATAACTCATTACATCATTTTTTATGCATACATATTTTCATGGAAAAACCCCCCTGTGGAAAAGAAAGCCTAGCCATGTTGGAGAAACTAATACAGAAAGATGAGAGTGTCAGACAAACACCATCAGAAAGCAGCACAAAAACGTCTCTTAGGCTCCCAGTAGACAGGGGATGGCAAGAGGAGAATGGCAAAGCAGGAGTTTAAAACAGTTCAGCAATTAAACATACACACAATTAGGATATGATTTAATATATACATTTAAACCTACTGTGAATAATTCCTTACTTTAACCAAGGCTATTGATAAAGTGCTTTTTTATTTCTTACTAATCCATGGGCAGTGAAGCTTTCAGACCTCTTGTTTTCATCTCACTTTCACTGTCTGCTGGAACCTGGATTTTCTGAATCATTTCCCATCCCAATTTCTTTCTCACCTGGATTCCTCCTCCTCCTTCCATTTTGCCTCCATCCTGGTTCCACTTACATAAACTGTTTTGACTCCTCATCTCAGTCTCTAGAGTACAATTTATGGTCATGATATAAAGCCACAGTAGAAGGTTGGACTTGAGGTAGAACAAAAACAGTGTTCCCTGATGTTCAGTTTATATTACTGCAAGGCATCTAGTCACCCTGGATAGAACCCCCTCACCTAAGCCCAACTGGTATAGCTGAGTCTGAGATGCCCTTTCATATGAAAATGATCGCTATTCTTGGTTTTCATAGGCCTTTCGCCTTTGTGGATTCTTTCTCTCAGGAATCATGAAGATGGCTGGGGTTGCGTAACTCAGGACCTCTATGCCTAAATTTCTGCCTCCCCCACCCAGTCTTGCACAGCACAAGCAGGACAGTAACAATCTCACACACTGGTTGGTGGTTTTTGTTCTCTGTTTTGCATATTTGCAAACTGCCTGGTACAAAGCCTATGTGAAAGGATGTTGCCGAGAAGAAAGTCAAGGCCTGTTCTTTCGAGTTTCAGTGCAAAGGATGTGGAATATTGAGTTTAAGTTAGAGGAAGGCAGGTTCCAGTTGAATGTTAGAAAAAAGTTCCTAACAGTGCAAGCAATTCAACAGTGGAGCCAATGACCCAGAGATGTGCAGGCTCCCCTTCGTCAGATGTCTTCAAGTGGAGGCAAGACAGGCCTCTGTGTGGGATGCTTTAATTTAAATTCCTGCACTGCGCAGGGGGTTAGACTCAATGGCCTTAATGGCCCCTTACAATTCTAGGAGCCTATGGCTCTCTAGTGGAGGCTCTCCATGGTTTTAAAGAGACGTCTTCTCCAGCCCTTCCTTTTCGCCTGTAAAGAATGTCCTTCACCATGGAGCTCAGGCCCTTTTCAATTCAGGCTGCCATAAGGGAGAGAATTTGTAGCATGGAGCCAGTAATAGAAGCTTAAGAAGCAGTGGGTGTTTGAACAGGGTGAGGGCAATCACCACTGAACAGCTTAGAGGAAGCCAAATGCATTTATTTATTTATTTAGCTAGCTAGCTAGCTAGCTAGTATACCACTGATATCAACAAATTGACTCACAGCAGTTTACAAGCAAAAATGTAAAACATCCATGGTAAGGAACAATAAAACAAAGAGATTAAAATATCCACAGTAAGTTTAACAATAAAATATGTAAAGCATTAAGAAGTGAAACAATAACCCAAACCTCTTGGCCTCCCTGCATGGGGAAAGGCCCTCCTGCAGGATTCTTTAGTCTTGAGTCATTCCTGAATTCTTGTCAGGGAGGGGGCAAGCCTGGGCCCGATTCTCAGGGGGAAGGTTCAGCACCACAACAGAAAACAGCACCTCCTAGCAACAGCCCAATTTGGGGGGAAGTGGGGCATCAGCAGCAGTTTCTCTCAAGATGATCTTGTTCATTGGGACAATTTTGGCCAGAGAATGCTGTTCAGAAGGCATCTAAGTGCCAAAGCATGAAGGGCTTTGTAGTTTAAAACCATCACTTTAAACTGTACCCAGAAACCAAATTGGAGCCATTGTAGGGCTTGTGATATCTTGCTGATGGTGGGTATTGGTTCTGTGTTTTGGAGTCAATGTTTCACCATCAAGACACAGCCCTGGAGGCATAGAAGAACCCCAATATATCAACAGTAAAGCTATCTTTAAACCTACTTTGAACAATACACTTTAACTTCTGCCTGTTCTGTCCCATCCAGACTCTTACAGCCTCCAGACACTGGGAAAGAACTTCCACAGCATCTCCAGTCCAGCCCAGGGTTGTGTTATAAAGCTGGGTATCATCAAGCTGCTGATGATACTGCCCCTGACCTACCAAATGACTTCTCCCAGAGACTTCATGTAAAAGAAAGAGTGGGGGAGAGAAGACTGACTGACCCCTGGGACGCTCTACAAGTAAGCAGCCACAAGGGAGACTTCTTGTTGCCCCCAACTATTGACTGGAACTACACAGTAAGGAAGGAGTGGAACTACTGCAAGTGAGTGCCCTCCTATTCCCAACCTCTGGAGGTGGTCCAGGAGGATGCCATGAGCAATAGGATCAAAGGCTGCCGAGAAGTTTACCTGGACAAATGCTAGCCAGAAGGTTGATCTAAACTGGAAAAAAGAGCCAGGTTCTACCAGCTAACATGTTGCTTGTTGTGTCTCAGAGGGATGCAGTAGCAGGTTTTGGCCATACTTCCTACTGTTTTTAGTGGGGTACGGCATCATTTTGTCTACCCCAACACCATTTTTATCTACTGCACAGGCTGCTTACGGGTGCTGCCAACCATGGGCAGACTGTGCTAGCACTGCCATTCCATTGTGGGACTCAGCAATTCGAATAGGAGGTGCCACTTCTCAGACATGGTCCTGGTTTTATGGCATTGCCTCCCCTTACAAATAAGACTGGCTCCAACTCTAACGTCTTTCCAGAAGATGACAAAGACTGAGCTCTTCCAGAGAACATTTGGTGACTGATTTTTGCCATCCTTGTTATTGTTATTTTTCTTGCTCTAGTTGTAGATTTTAATTAATCAACTTGTAAAAGTGATACTTTTTGTGAAACTTAATGATTTATCATTTAATCTAATTATGTTTAGATTTCATGGATTATTTTAATTAGCTTGTTTATTGTCAATGTTTTTAATGATATAACAAATGCTTAGTGGCTACTTATAAACCTCCACAAGTCTTGGTTGATTTGGTGGTATTAATAGAATTAATTAATTAATTAATTAATAGGAGCTGGGGTGAAATTCTGTTTTGTTTTTAGTTTTAGCTGAAGGGACATGAGGGGTGTGGGATGCAGTAGGACGTAGACTGTCTGTTGCTCCTTGCAACCCTTCCATGACCTGGGGCAGCACCATGTAGGTCAGCATACCTTTCTGCTGACTCAAGGACTGAAGGAGTGGCGAGTTTTCGTTTGTCTCTGATTACCAGGAGTGGGGAGATGCAATTGCTTGGGAAAGACTTGCAATAAGTAAAATAACTGCGAGGGAAGAGGATAGTGAAAGAGTTCAAACAGGTATTTAGAAATGTGGATCTTGCAGATTGTTTAGAAGTGTGTCTCCTGGCAGCACTTGGCAGGCAAAAAAACACAAAGAGTGTAAAATAAAATTACAAACACACCGTTGGTTCAAGACAATCAGGAAGAATTGTGGTGAGGTTTCAATTTACAGATAGAAATCCTCCTTCAAGACTGAAGAGAGAGTTCAAAATAGTCTTAGGGTCCCCTTGGACCAGTCTAAAGAGTAGCTGGCCTGGAGGTAGACCAAAAAGCAGTAACAGGGGCTCCGCATGGACTGATAAAGACTTTAGGCTGTGCAGCACCTAGACAGGAAGTGGAAGATATACTTTGGAGCATACACATACTTTGCACGTACCAGCTTTCTGTACATGTGCACCAATTGACCACTGGGGGCAATAGATGTAGAGATAGTCGGCAGAGGGATTCTGCGTTGTTTAAAAAACTTTCTTCGTGTGTCTCAGTGTAAGATGCCTCCTATGGCTCAGAAAAGCAGGGACATTTCTCTATAGTCTCTGGGAAACTTCCATGAAGGCAGCTATTGCTGGGTTTGGTTTGGTTTGGTTTGGTTTGGTTTGGTTTGGTTTGGTTACTGTTTCTGAGTTTCGCTGGAAGGATGTGGGGGGAAAATTACTCTGTGTTTGTTACCGGTGGCACGTTCCGGCCCCCCCGTGTTCACACCCAGGCCCTGGTAAGCAGATCCTCGTGGGCTCCGGTCTCCGACTGCTGCTGCTGAACGCCAGGTCGGTGAACAACAAGGCCCCCCTTATAGGTGACTTAATCACAGAGGAGGGGGCTGACCTGGTGTGTATTACCGAGACCTGGCTGGGCCCAGAGGGGGGAGTAGCCCTCTCGGAAATGTGCCCAGCCGGGTTTCGGGTGTGGCATCAGCCGAGACACCGGGGCAAGGGAGGAGGGGTGGCAGTTGTCATCCGAGAGTCCCTTGTGGCCTTCAGGGGCGCTGCTCCACAAGTGACCGGGTGTGAGACCATTTTTCAAGTTGGGTTCACGAGAACAGTTGGGAGTGTTGCTGCTGTACCAGCCTCCCTGCTGCGTAGCAACCTCCCTGCCTGAGCTGCTCGAGGCTATCTCGGGGTTGGCAGTGGAATTCCCCAGACTTATGGTTCTGGGGGACTTCAATCTGCCATCTCTGGGACGGTCCTCGGAGGCGGCCCGGGAGTTCATGGCTACCATGGCAGCTATGGGCCTGTCTCAGATTATTCGTGACCCGACTCGTGACAGTGGTCTCACCCCGGACTTAGTTTTCTTGTCTGAGCAGTGGCAATGTGATCTGAGGGGAGAGTTACACCTTTCCCCATTGTCATGGTCAGACCACGCCCTAGTGACCCTGAGACTCTCTTGTGCTGCCCCACTCCGCAGGGAGGCGGGACCCATTCGATTGGTCTGCCCCCAGCGACTGATGGACCCAGTGAGGTTTCAGAAGGAGCTGGGGGTTATTCCCGAGGACTTGCTTCACGGTCCAGTGGAGGTCCTGGCCGCAGCCTGGAATAAGGCAGCGGCCGGAGCCCTGGACAAGATCGCGCCTATGCGACCTCTCCGGCCCTGCTCGGCCTGCTGCTCTCCGTGGTTTACGGAAGAGTTAAGGGCTTTGAAGAGGGTTAAGAGACGTCTAGAGCGCCACTGGAGAAAGACGAAAACTGAATCTGACTGAACACAATCTAGAACCGCAGTTAAGGCCTACCTTGTGGCGGTAAGAGCGGCGAAACGTGAATATTTCTCCGCTCTTGTTGTGTCCGCAGAATGCCACCCGATGGCCCTTTTCAAGATTACAAGATCGCTTTTGGGTCGGGAGCAGGGGGGAGACCCATTTACAGGGCCGTTCAGAAGAGTTTTCTGAGCATCTGCAGGACAAAATAGCTCAGTTTCATTCCAAGTTGGACTCCAAGCATGAGACAAGATCTGGGGAGATGCCAGAGGCTCGTACTTACCATGTTATCTGGGAACAGTTTGATCCTGTTGCGCCTGATGAAATAGACAGGATCCTCCGGATTGTAAACGCCACCACATGCCAGCTTGACCCATGTCCCTCCTGGCTGGTGAAATCAGCTAGTGAGGTGACATGTGGCTGGGTCCAGGTGATGATTAATTCATCTTTGAGTGAGGGGGTGTTCCCGGCTGCCTTTAAGGAGGCGCTGGTGCACCCCCTCCTCAAGAAACCTTCCCTGGACCCTACCATCCTGGGCAATTTTCGCCCAGTCTCCCACCTTCCCTTTTTGGGAAAGGTGGTTGAGAAGGTGGTGGCGTTGCAACTCCAGAGGATTCTGGAGGAAACGGATTATCTGGACCCCTTCCAGTCAGGTTTCAGGCTGGGATACGGGATGGAGACCGCATTGGTCGCGCTTATGGATGATCTCTGGCAAGAGCGGGATAGAGGGAGTGCGTCCATCCTTGCTCTCTTAGATCTCTCAGCGGCTTTAGATATTGTCGACCACGGTATACTTTTGGGGCAGCTCAGGGAGTTGGGGGCGGGCAGCGTGGTTCTGTGCTGGTTTGCCTCCTTCCTCCAGGGCCGTTCCCAGTCAGTGTTGATAGGGGAGGAGAGAGCTGACCCGCGACCCCTGACTTGTGGGGTCCCGCAGGGGTCGGTTCTCTCTCCTCTCCTATTCAACATCTACATGAAGCCGCTGGGCGAGATCATCCGTCACCACGGGATGAGGTATCACCAATATGCTGATGATACCCAGTTATACATCTCCGTCCCGGGTGAAGTAAGTGATGTGGTCAATGCCTTATCTCAGTGCCTGGAGGCTGTGGGGGTCTGGATGGGGAACAACAGGCTTCAACTGAACCCTGGTAAGACAGAGTGGCTGTGGATTGATGGCCCCCCTAGATCCGGGAAGTTGTCATCTTTGGTTCTGGGTGGGGTTGCACTACCCCACTCAGATCCAGTGCGGAATCTGGGGGTCCTCCTGGACTCACGACTCCTGCTCGAAGAGCAGGTGGCAGTCGTGGCCAGGAGGGCCTTTGCACAGCTTCGAGTTGTGCGCCAGTTACGCCCTTTCCTGGATCGGGAGGCCCTTCGAACAGTCACTCACGCCCTTGTCATCTCCCGTATAGACTATTGTAATGCGCTCTACATGGGGCTACCCTTGAAGAGTATCCGGAAGCTTCAGCTGGTGCAGAATGCGGCGGCGCGAGCAGTTATGGGTGCTAGGAGATCAGCACATGTGACACCTCTGCTAGGCGAGCTGCATTGGGTGCCAGTTTGCTTCCGGGTCCAATTCAAGGTGTTGGTGATTACCTTTAAAGCCCTACATGGCATAGGACCAGGGTACCTGAGGGACCATCTCATCCCAACAACATCGGCCCGCCCCACCCGTGCATGCAGAGAGGGCATGCTTTGGACCCCCTCAACAAGAGAATTCCATCTAGCGGGGTCCAGGAGGCGTGCCTTCTTTGCGATAGCGCCCGCCTTATGGAATATCTTGCCCCCAGAGGTGAGACTGGCCCCCTCCCTCCTGGCCTTTCGGAAGGCCCTTAAGACCTGGCTCTGCCACCTGGCCTGGGACGACAGAGGTGGTAGTGCCTTGTGGGGTTGGCTGGCCCCATAGCTCCACGATCTATTCGGCGGTTCCTAATCCATCTTGGATTTTATTTTATTTATTTTATGCTTGTTGTGTTTTTAGATATTTTGTATAGTTTTTTAATTTTTTATTTATTGTAACCCGCCCAGAGTCCCTTGTATGGGAGATGAGCAGGGAGTAAATTTGAAAATAAATAAATAAAAATCGAATTAGTTTGTCCCCATATTTCTAACTTCAGACTTGAATTGAATCCTGTCCTCTTTGAATCTTCACTTTCACACAGATCTATTATTTGGAAGTGCACACAGATCCAAGTATGTTTTGGGTTAATTCTTTCCTTTATAACATTTATTTAGAAATCCAAAATAGGGTGAGACCCTGCTCAAAGCACATTTCTTGATTCGTAAGAATCTGGTAGAGTGACCTGTATTTTAATTGTGTCTTGCCATTTCATACAGGTGCATTATACAATCCCAGTTCGTAACCTAGAATTTTATGGTAGGCTATCCTGAGTAGGTGAACATAGTCCTTTTCCACTTAAACTGACTCAAGAATTTGACCTTTGTGGAACTTATGTATCTTTCAGAGGGTTGAGTTGATTTGTCACCTGGGGCTTGATGAACTCCCACCAGCTGTGACATCATGTGCCTTGAAACCATGGACTCTATCACCATACCATCCAAAACTTTCTATTTTCCCTACCAGCCCACCCCACTGGTATATTATACTCAACTTTGTTTGAATATAAGTAATGATGGTTTGCTGACTACTTACCATGGCAAAGAAATCTGCCATCAAAATAGCCTTCCATTAAGATTCTTTTTCTTCTGTTCAAATAAATCTGTGCTCCTGATATTTAAACCCATTATTCTGTGTCTACATTCTGGGATGATGTTGATCCCACAATAACACAAACCAGTACAACTGTGCAATCTTCCATTCTCAAGGCTGAATTCAATCTTACAGGATTTAATTTCCTGTCTCTTGATCACCAACATTCTCATTCTTGAAAATATTCCAATTCTTTTAAAACGTTAGACAATACTCAGGGCAAGGTCTGATCAGCAGAATGAAACCTGGAAAATGTAATTGTACTGATACGGCATAGAATTGGATTTGCCTTTTTTCCACTTAACACTTTTGTTTTGTACTCCAGTAATTTTTCAGGCTGCTATTGGTATCCCTCCCCCCTATTTGACTTATTTATCCTAAATAAAATAATTTGCCCATATCCCAGTTATTTTGCCCCATTTCTTCATCATAGCTGTAGGGTCAATTACTGGTGAAAACTGCAAATTTAATAAACATTTTCCTCTAGCCACCTCTTCCAAGTCATAATAAAAATGTTGAAAAGGACAGAATTCATGACTAGTTCTATGTCTTATAGTTCTTATGGGAAGCACTCTTTGAATTCATTTCTGTGGCATCTTCTAGAAGTAACATTATCTATCCCACAGTTAACCAGCTTGCTAATCAATACATTATGAAACATAACTGCAAAAGTCCTCTATATCATTATCACTTCCTTCTATGTTGGTACTAGTGGCTACTGCCTTATGACTTGTAATTACCACCCATTCTATTGATTAGCAGAGGGATGTGCATTCAGAACTAGCCATTGGACAATGCCTTCTAGTAAGTTATTGTGGAAGCTGACAGAAATAGGAATTATTTTTCCTAATGGGGAGGAATTTCTTGAAGTTGTCACTTTCCCTTGCTTCTCCATGCAGATTATTGCCATCTGAATTAGCACCGAACTGAGCAACAATCAATATTCCTATGGTGGGTTGTGGGGTTTGATCATGTTGATTCAGTATAGACAATATCAGTAAGAGCCTCCATTTGGCCGTTGTTTTCTTTATCTTCTATTTTAAAATGCCTCTCAAACATCTGTGGAACTCCAACTTCCATTGCATATCCAGTATGGGAGTTGCAGTCTAAGAACCACAGAGGACAGCAACGTGTCCTCTGTATCACTTCTCTACCAGCTCTGACCTTTTTCTCCTTACATTTCCTGTTTATTTTTCATCTCCCTTTTTTCCTTTCTCTTACTTCTAGAGTCAGCTCATGATGTCCTAGCTTTTTTAAAAAAACTTTTTTGAAAGAGAGCGAGACACATTATTTTACATTTTCTTTGCAAAGTGGGTCTAAACTTTGGTTGTATAGTAGGGAAACCTGTATCTTCTCTACTACGGCACAAACCACCGCTTCTCACTCACAGTTGTCAGAAATATGCAGAGGAATTAATCTACAAACATAGGAAACAATGAAAAGTGGGAGAGAAATGATGTTTCTCTCCTCCGGCAACGGGAGAGAGTAGGCTGGGTGGGTACTAGATGAGGGTGGGGGCTGGGGGGACGGTTGCTTTGTTTTATTGATTTAAACACACACACATCCCAGAGGCACCCAAAAGCACAGGGCAATGATTAATGTCCCCTCAGAAAAAGAAATTATATAGAATAAATTAAACTACTGTGGCAGCAAATTGAAAAATAAGGATGTAAATGAGGTTTGAATACTTAATATCTGAGAAGGCAAAGCTAGTCATGAAAAGAATGAGCAGATTTTGTCAGAACATGGAGTGTTTAGCTCTTCAAGAGGGACACGCAGGAGGGGCAGCACGGTGTGCCCAAGAAGGGCAGAAGTCCAACCTGCCAATCTCACCTTGCCATGCTTGGCAGAAAGCTTGTATACCCATGATGTTCCTGCATCCCTAACCCAAGCATGAGCTAGAGCTGGTATCTCAGGTCTGACTGCAGGTAATCTGCTCTTATTTTCATGAGATTCTCACCCGCTTCTACTGCACTAATGGTCAAGTGTGTCAGAGCTGGTAGAGAAGTGATACAGAGGACACGTTGCTGTCCTCTGTGGTTCTTAGACTGCAACTCCCATACTGGATGTGCAATGGAAGTTGGAGTTCCACAGATGTTTGAGAGGCATTTTAAAATAGAAGATAAAGAAAAGCAAATTTCTCCAAAACAAGAAGTAAGGCATTTTGCAACTATGACTTGCCTACACAACTTGTGGTTGTCTCCTTTACATCCCTTTGGAAATGAATGGATGAGCCTAGTAGTACACCTACCCACTACTGCAGTCTAAGGGTAACGAACAGCATTTCTTTGCTGTGCTACAGAAAAGAGAAACCCTTCACTGCCGCTCTCACCTACCCAGCTGTTCCTAAACCTCTCAGTCCTTGGAAGCTGCAGATAAGGGTGGTTAACATAAATAAAATGCCACTTTGGAGGAAATACATCTCAAGAACAATGAATAAACCATACCATGGCATAGTACTGCAAACAAACCACAGAGTTTGGGAGTATGTGATACAAACCAGGAAGGGCCAATTTAGGTCATTCAGTTCAGTTTCCCAGACCTCTCACTATCTTGCCAACCATCCTGTGAACTTGCTCCATTATGTAACTTTTATTTTTGAGCCATGGTGCCCCAACAGGGCAGAAGAGAATGAAATACAGGTAGATCTCAATTAGCGCAGTTAATGAATCCCACGAAATGGTCGCATTATTCGAATTTGCACTATTTTAAAGTGATATTTCTATGGAAAATAGGGTAATTGGTTCCAGCTCAATGGAAATAGGCAATTAAAATTTTTAAACTTAAATTTTTATATGTTTATTAATGCAGTACTGCAGAGCTTTCCAAACTTTTCATGTTGGTGACACACTTTTTAGACATGCATCATTTCGCAACACACTCTTACAGCAGGGCACAAGGCAGGCACTAGGACCTGCGCGGAATCCTGGCAGGGCAGTTTTGGAGGCAGCAGCAGCCGCGACACACCCAGACACTGCAGCCGACACACTAACGTGTCCCGACACACAGTTTGGAAAGCTCTGCAGTACTGTATAACAGTAATATTCTGCTGTAGTTCTTCAAATAAGCCTCTTCTTTTTTTGAGCTTTCCTCAAACAGAACCTTACTTTTCTCCATTTTGCGCACACGATGATTAGCAACTAAAACCCCAAGGGCAACTACGCATGCGCTAGCCTCAACTGCACATGCACTAGCCTCACACTAACTGAACTTTGGCTCACATTAAATGCAACCTGGTATCAATTTATAAATTGCACTAAATCAAATATTGCACTATTCAAACGTGCACTAATTGTGATCTATCTGTAGTTACTTCTATACTCTGTTAGCCCTTGGCCAGTCTCAAACTGAAAATAATTTTTCCAAGCTAAATTATTACAGTGCCTTTTGTTACCAAAGTTTACTGAGCTAAGAAGGTTAGAATTACAAGCATTTCAGCAACTGAATTACTGCCTATATAGAACAAATCTATTCCCTGAAATATCTTAGGATGGAGACTTACTGTTTCTTCTTAATGACCTTCCCATAAAGTAGCAAGGAGGCAGATAATGGAAAACCTTAATGCTGTTTGTTTTCTAAACCATCTTTTGAATCTTTATCAGCTTTTAAACTCACCCTTACACCTCCTGTTAAGGCATTCCAAGATAGCAGTTGCCTCATGTTTAACTTGTATAATTAAACATGTTGGCTCATGTTTAACTTGTGTAGTTAGATCTGCACCTGTTAAAGATCCATAATCATCTCCACTAGGTCCTTCAATACCTTGGGAGGTAATCTATTTGGCCCTGGAGATTTGAAAGGATTTTAATTAGCTACCTTCTCTCTCATTTTTCCGTCTCATAGGAATTGTTTGGGATTTATAGGAACTTCCCAACTTTATAGGACTTCCCAACTTTACTGGACATCTTTCCCCTTCAGATTTTCAAGCCATTGAAACCAACGTCCAATGAAGTTCATCAAAATCCTCTTTTCTGAAATCCACCATGCAGGTCTGACTCTTCTCCATTCTTCCTCCTACGGATATCACAAATTAAAGGGTAACATGATCACTTTCCCCCAAGGAACCCTAACCATCATATCTTCAACCAATTTCTGTCTATTGGTGAGGCTTAGGTCCAGGATAGCAGAGCCCTCTGTTCTTTCTTCTACATTTTGGTAAAGGAAGTTGTCATCAAGCGAGGACAACATCTCTTGGACCTCTGATTCTTGGCAGAGTTAGATCTCGGATAATTGAAATCTCCCATCATTACTGTTGCATGCCTCTTTGAAAGACAAGTCATCTGTCACAGAAAGGCCTCATCCATATCTTCTGCCTACCCACAGGGCACCATTTGCATGGCAGACCATCTGCCAAGTGCAGGGAGTCAGCGGTACTTTCCTTTCTGGGCAAAACAACAAAAAACAAGCGATCTGCCAGCAGAAGGGGGGGAGCTTAGGTGGCTCAACAAACAGGTGTGACCAGTTTGTCCCCAAGGAGAGCGCTTGCTCACCAAGCAGGAGTGGTACGCACACATTCCTCGCAGAATGGCCCAGCCTGCTCAGGTAGTCTGTAATAAACCACTGCTGTATCGCTTTTGTTTCTCTCTCCTTTCATTCTTATGGCGGAGGTGGTGCTATCTTTTCAACAGGATTTCCATGCTCCAATTCCTGAATGTCTGTGCAAATGTACTTTCTTTTTACAAACAGTGCAGCACCCCCACTCTTTCAGTTGGATCTGCTCCTTTTAAATACGTTGTACCCTTCCAGTGCTATGTGCCAATCATGAGTACCATCCCACTAAGTTTCAGTGATGCCTATCATGTCATATTGTCTTCCTGAATTAGGATCTCCAGCTCTCTTTGTTTATTTCCCATACTCTGTGCATTGATATAGAAACATCACTGGTTTGGAGTGCTGTTGTAATTTCCTGTGCAACTCTGAGTCCCTACTCCAGCCTCCTGTTTATCCCTTTGTGTTCTCTTTCTTCACCCCAATCTTTGGGTGCAAAGACAGCAAGTTCTTAAACAGAGTGACTTACTTTGACATGGTTTTGAGAGAAGCACCCATCAAAGCTGTTTCACAAAGCAACACAGCATCCTCACTTCCAAGAACAAAGTAAAGAAGCTGCATTACTTCCCTTTGTCTGCTCCAATACCTCCTCCTACACCCGCAGAAGCTTCTTCTACCTATTACAAGTACTCGAGGGGACTGCAAGGTGACATGACATGCCTTGTCAAGCAAAATTGCATCGCCTCTTCACCTTGATGAGTCACATCACATCGCTTTTGCAGTACAAAGTGCCCCGTCGAAGCAAATCAAAAGCAGCTCGTTCGGGCCTAGAGACCATGTCTTTAGTTTCTCTGTGATCCTTTTTCACTATCTGAAGTGTACTGTGATGTCCGGTGCACACCAGTTTACTTTTCTCATAATCAGATACCTCAGATTCTCTCGTTGTCAGGATGTCTTCCATGCCATCCTGCCATGGCACCAGGAAGCATCCCGCCAGTCTGTTAAAACTCACAGGGTCAGTTCGGGGGTGCTTTGCAGTGAAACCGCCAGACATGTAAGTGGAGACTTGGAGTATTCACAGAACTGCAAACTAGGTTAATCAAAGTATCGAGGCGAGCGATTCAGCACCCAGGAGAGATCAAAGGAGAGATCATTGCCGCGTTAGTTGATTCGGACCTAGAAAGACGAAAAACTGAGAGACGAAGGGAAGGGCGATCGAGTGGTGAATCCTGATTTGGGTGTCGGGGGAATCTTGGAGATTATTAAACTGTTGGTTGCGGGAGTTTGATTCACTTGAATCTTTAATGTGCAATGGATCACTGGCTTTAATAAAGATTCCTTCATATCCCTAAGTGGCTTGTGTCAGGAACTCTGATTTAATAGTCAACGGATCTGGGACATCACACTCGTGTCTTGTTTTTCAGGCCCTACGTGGCTCCTCTCTGAACTCAATCCACTTTATCTCAATTCTTTCTGAAAGTACACTGGTGAGAACTGGGCACAGTATTTGGGGTGTAGCTTGTCTAGTGAAACCCTTTCTATGATTTAACTATACTTCTATTGGCTGTTGTGGGTCTTCCGGGCTGTGTGGCCGTGTTCTGGAAGTTGTTTTTCCTAACGTTTCGCCAGCATCTGTGGCCAGCATCTTCAGAGGGCAGGAGCACAGATAGAAGCAAAATCTCTGTGCCCAGGTAGAGTGGCAATGTTCTATTTATAGAGCTAAATTATAGGAGATTAGGTGGGGTTTTTTGTTGTGTTGAAATGTTAACAAGTGGCTGATGAGCGTGATTAGCATGTTCATTGTGAGAAGTATTCCCATGTCCTGGTGGTTGGACTGAGTTCGTTGACCTTTTGCAGGCTGTGTTTTTCAGGACTGGTAGCCAGGTTTTGCTAATTTTTAAACTTTCTTCTTTTTTATTGTAACTGTGCTGGTGTTTGTGAATTTCAATGGCTTCTCTGTATAATCTGGTGTAGTGGCTTTTGGTGTTGTCCAGTATTTCTGTGTTTTCAAATAGGATTTTGTGTCCCGTTTGCTTGAGAGCATGTTCACCTACTGAAGATTTTTCCGGTTGCTGTAGTCTGCAGTGTCTTTCATGTTCTTTTATCCTGGTGTGAATGCTTCGTTTTGTGGTTCCGATGTATACTTGTCCACAGCTGCACGGTATGCGGTATACTCCTGCAGCGGTGCGGGGGTCCCTTTTGTCTTTTGCTGATTTTAGCATTTGTTGTATTTTTCTGGTGGGTCTGAAGACTGTTTGAAAGTTGTGTTTTTCCATCAGTTTTCCCATGCGGTCAGTGACTCCTTTGATGTAGGGCAGGAATACTTTGTTTGTGGGGGGCTGTTTTTCTTCAGTTGGATGTTGTTTTCTTGGTTTGATGGCTCTTTTTATTTCATTCTTGGAATAGCCATTTGCCTGTAGGACCCAATTCAGATGGTTAAGTTCATTGTTGAGAAATTGGGTTTCACAGTTTCGATTAGCACGATCCACCAAGGTTTTGATCATGCCTCTCTTTTGTCGTGGGTGGTGATTGGAATTTTTGTGTAGATATCGGTCCATATGGATGGGTTTTCTGTATACTTTGTGTCCTAGTTTGAGGTCCGGATTGCGTATGACCAGCGTATCTAAAAATGGAAGTTTGCCATCAGTTTCTTTTTCCATAGTGAATTGTATATTGGGGTGGATGCCGTTTAGGTGGTCCAGAAATTTCTCCAGTTCTTCTTCAGTATGACTCCAAATTGCGAAGGTGTCATCCACGAACCAGAACCAGACTGTTGGTGAAATGGGTGCCGATTCCAAAGCCTGTTTTTCAAAGTGTTCCATGTAAAAGTTTGCTATGACTGGGCTCAGGGGGCTTCCCATGGCAACGCCATCCATCTGTTCGTAGAACTCATTCTCCCATTGAAAGTAACTAGTTGTTAGGCAGTGTTGAAATAAAGCTGTAATGTCTTCTGGGAAGATTTGCTTGATGAGTGCCAGGGTGTCCCTTACTGGCACCTTGGTAAACAGGGAGACCACGTCAAAGCTCACAAAAGCCTTCGACAATACATTATACTTCTATTGATCTAATGTACATTTTCCTTTGCCTTTTAACATCCATATCACACTGCTGACTCGCATTCCGTTGGTGATCAACAACAGTTTTAAGATCTTTTTTCATAAATGCTATTCCCAAGTCAGGTATTCCACAACTTATAACTTGTTCACTAGGTTTCTTTTTCCTAAATAGGAACTTTGCATTTATTTTTGGTATTTTCAGCTCCCTTTTTAAACCTCTCAAGATAACTTTGAACGTTATTTTAAGCTTTAGATCAGAGGTTTTCAATATTTTTCATCTCATGGCGCACATCTCATAGGCCGGACTTCTAGGTTGTGAAACGGGAAGTCCCGTGACATCACAGGTTGCTGGGAGGAGAAATGGAGGGTATCTATGAGATTGTTGGCCATAGAAGAGATGGACACTTCAGTGGGCACACTGAAATCACCCAAGGACTGTTGTCACAGCAGCAACTCCAGCAACTTAGTTAGGCAAGCTGTATGGTGGTGGTACATCCATTTCCTGTCTCAGTCACCACCCTTAGCGTTCTGAATGCTGCAGGACTGTTGACAAATTTGCATAGTTCTGCCAGTTATATAAGGGCCAGAAGATGTAATGCGACAATCCTGTAATGCGACAATCCTGCCTTCTCCTTGAATGACTTCCTTCCTCCATCCCCTGATGTTTCTTACCACATGCTTCTACTGATTTAAGCAGTTATTTCTTCTCCATGCATCTCACACTTATGAAGACTAACAGCATTTGGCTTACCAGAAGGAAGAACAAAGACAATCGATAGCTTTCCTGCCTGCAGGAAGGAGACGGAGAAGACATTTTCAGTCAGTCACCTGGTAAGAAATAATCCCACAGTGTGCTTCCCAAAACCAGATATCCTATCATACATGTCAGACTGCTGGTAAGAAATAATGACATACAGGTCAAGAAGACACAAATGGGATTTCAAAGAGATAAGAGATGGTATGTTGGAGCCCAGGTCCAAAAGGAATTTCCAGCCTAAACTCAAGCTCTAATCCTCTCACTACATGCTGAGACACTGTCCTTTTCAAAACCAACTTATGCAACCTCAACTTTCCACACATGCTCAGTCATTGCTGATGTCAATGCCCTTGGCTAGCGAAGAGTAAAGTACAAGATGCCCTCTCCCCTATGTAATTCAACACAACCAGCAAAAATCCCATATTCAGTTACTGAAAACAGCTTTCAAGTTGTGGGTGGACAGACCTTATAATCTTCTGGTAGGAAGCATCCTAAGAAGTAACTGAAAATTGAGGCAATTTTTTCCAGCTATGAGCAATTTGTTCTGGCTTAGCTTGCTTGCAAAGATCATTCAGTGGCCTGTTAGAACCAGCAAATGGAGCAGAGCTTAATGTTGTGTAAACTCGTAGGCAGAAAAAGGAATATTGTTTAAAAACACAGCCTGTGAGCATGTTAGAGAGATTGAGGTTCTTATTCTTACACTTTTAGCCCACCCAAGCATAAAGAAACACACGCTTAGACATTGCAGGTACAAAAAGTGAATACAAAAGAGTTCTTACATTTATTCGGTCCAGGTACAGCCATTTCAGTAGAAAATTTGTTTCAGTTCTTCTTTCTGTTCCCTAAACTGCATACCTGTGGCCCTGTTTGCTGCCAGAGGCTGCGTGGAGAAAGGGGGAAAAGCCTCTGGAGTTGAGGCCTAGCACATGGCCTCTCCATGGAAGGAGCTAAGGCACGTGCTTCCTACCCCATCGGTGGAAGAATCAGAGAGAGAGAAGAGGAAGTGGGAGGGGCAACAAGCTACTTCCTCTAGCACAGAGTTTGCCTCCTAGAGCAATCACCCATATGCTTATGAGGCATGCTTGATTTGCTGAATTCCAACAGCTTGCTTCCCTCCTTTCCTTTGGCAGCCCCTAATCCTTAAGGAGAATTTTGGTTGTCACTGTTTCTTTGGCCTTAGGGACACAATACTTTTACAGAATGAATGAATGAATCAGTTATTTCTGATAGCAAACACTCTCCTTGTGTTTAATTTAAGCACTGCTTATGCCCTCCAAATTCTTCTTAGAGTCCATTTTAGGAACTGTGACCTGGAACCATTAACTACAAAAGAAGTTTCTGAAGAGGTTTGGAAGCAACTAGAGATGGAGAGAGAAACTGCTGCTGGTAATGGGAAGCTAAACTAATTAATTCTGTGGGTTAATTGGCTCAGCTGCTGTTCCAAACAAAACAAAACCATCAGAACAAGTTCTGGAGAGCTTCCCTTGGAGCTGAGGCTGAGGTGTCTTCTCACTGGTGGAACTCTCATCCCACCGCTGCGGCTTTTCTCTTCCTCCAAAAGCAAAAATGTCATGGATTTTAGCTTCCTGCTCATTAACCGCTGAAGTGCAAAACCCTTTCCTCACTGCAGAAGTTAATGTGAGCTGAAGAGTCGGACAGGAGTGGGGGCCCAGCTTCCTCCCGTATACAGCATCCCCCCACTGGTTGGCTGGGGGAGCTCAAGTAAACAGTCTCTTTAGCGACACTTGAATGGTCATGCAAGAATGGTGGCAAAGCCAGTGGTGAAGTGGGAAATATCAAAAAATGCTGTTACTGCTGGCCTCCAAAGTCCAATTAAATAAAGGGAAGGACAAACAAAGTGCTTTGGACCCAAGAGATGATAGGGATGGGAAGAAAGGCACGATCTCAGAGCCCTGGATTTTGATCTACAACAGAGAAAGATGCGTGAGGGAGTTTCCATAAAGGACTCCAGAATTGCTTTTCTGAACCAGGTGAATTTTGACAGCACTCCTAAGCATTTGTACTCTCATATTTAGTTAAGGACCAGATAACAGTGGTGTTGGTTTGTTTTCTATGTGGTCTTTTCGTGTTTCTATCATCCTATTTGTGATACAAATGCAGTAAATAGAGTTTCAGTATCAGCTTACCTAGCTAGATTACCTAGCAATTCGAAAGCATGCAAATGCAAGTAGATGAATAGGTACCACTTTGGTGGGTAGGTAACAGCGTTCCACGCACGTCATGCGGCCACATGACCGTGGAAGCGTCTTTGGACAACGCTGGCTCTTCGGCTAACAAACGGAGATGAGCACCGGCCCCTAGAGTTGGACACGACTGCACAAATGTGCGGGGGGAACCTTTACTTTTTATCAGCTTGCAGGCAAAGCACAAGCAAGTTTCTATGCTCTTGAAGTCTGCCAGGAATCTTGTGGCTTTCATTTAAAATACTGTTTTTGAAAGTCCTGCCTGTTTATTGTGAGATTACAGAGGATTTGAGTAACATTTTGCTTTCCATGCATTTAGGGAATCATTGAGTGGAAAAAGATATTAAAGACCTTGAATTTGAACCCTGAGCTACCTAGTTCTACTCTGACAGACTAACTACTCTGCATCTGAATAGCAGAAATCTTTCATTGAGCAATTATCCCAAAGAAATTGAAGTTATCCATATTAGTGCCCTGGGTAAATTCTATGGGTGGCACATTTTGTCAGCAGTAGCAGAATCAAAGGAGAAATTCTGTAGGCCTTTTTGTGGCTGTCTTGCATTCCTAGGGGCCTTTGAAACAAGGGGAGAGGAGAAAGGCAAGGCGAGCTGAAGTTGGAGACGACAAACAGCCACTGTGATGACGAGTCTGAGCAATGGGCCGTGTTGCTGTTGAAGGCTAAGGCAGTGGGGTGTGCAGGGGGAGGCCTTGTGTGCACTGGATAACTGGGGAAAGAGGGAGGGAGGGAGGGAGGGAGGGAGGGAGGGAGGGAGGGAGGGAGGGAGGGAGGGAGGAAGGAAGGAAGGAAGGAAGGAAGGAAGGAAGGAAGGAAGGAAGACAAGGATGAGAGAGAAAACAATGAAATGTTGGGACACAAGAAACCTGATCCTCCATAAATCTGGTCTGGCTAATTGGCTTCATGCCAAGTGACAACATCTGAGAGCTTCGGCCTTTGGGCAGCTAAAGAAATAAGCAAAGCGGAAGGGAGAAGACAAGGAGAGGAAATGGCCCAAAGAGTGTTTGTAGTTCAGAGGTGGTGACCACATAAAACACTTTTTTACCTTTTATCTGCCATAATGCTTAGCTTCAAACAAGACAATCAGCTTGATGCAAAGTAGTTCATATTATCCAGTTTGCTAGACTAACACCAATTGTTGCAATTTTCTATATGGTTGGAATAGGAAATTGTCTTCTCCTTCTACTCCACCTCCTCCTCTATTGATTTGCTAGATTTTTAATCCCAAGTTTCCTTCAATTTCAAGATGGTGTACAGAGCATTCCCACCTCCAATTTTTCCCCAAAACAGCATCCCTGTGAAGTAGGTTGGTAAGTCTCCCCAGTTCTAGTCCAACAACTTCACCGCTCCACCAGACGGGCAGTGGCTGCCTCCTCTGCCTCCCTATTTCCCTTTGCTCCAATTGTCTTCCATGCCTGGGGTGTCTCTCTCTCTCCCTCCCTCCCTCCCTCCCTCTCTCTCTCTCTCTCACGCACCACACACACACTTTCTCCTTCCCTCTTCTCTACCTTCCTAGGTATACTTGGATGTTCTTTCAAGTACTATCCATTTCTGTATTTTCTGTTCATATATATTTAGTATTTATTTACAAGCTTGATTTTTTACCCCTGGATGTGAAGCCAGGCATGTACAAAAATCCTTAAGATGCTATAAAGCTGCTGAGGTATAAAATGGAAAGTGCTTACCCTGCCTGTACAGAAATATCTCACTGGTAATGGAAGCTACCAGCGCTGGGCATAGTAAATCTCACAGAGTTTAGCCTGTTTGTTTATACTGCGATGGGGAGATGGAGTGTTTATTCTGCTTCCCTGTCACACCACCACCCATATGGTTGGCATTCCCAGCATTCCCTGCTGAATGTCTTGTTTGGCAGGATAAAGTTCTTGCTCCAACCCGCATCCCACCGGTCCACCGAGAGAGTGGTTATTGGTATCCACTTATCTGTGCAGGCAGCATATTTTGAAACAAACAAACAAACAAACAAACAAACAAACAAATAGATTAGATTTGCTGTTGGCTTTCCTCACAAATGCTTACATGTTATGTGTATATGTTAATGGGCATGTGGGATTAGTTCATTGGGTTGGGAGTGCTGGTGCTGGAATGGGTCTATGCATCGATTCCAGAACGACTAGATGCAACTTTCCAGATTCAAAGCAGAATGCCATGAACCCCTAGGGGAGGCTCCCTAAAATGGAAAGGGGGCAGAATATGTGCCAGCACAGAAGGAGGAATATCTACCCTTACCTGCAGATGAGGACCAGAATACAGAACAAACAAGGGGTAAACTCTGGCTACTTCTAGTTTCTGCTTGAAGAGATGGGGGGGGGGGGGTCAGGAGGATCTAGAGGTCACTGTGGCATTAGGAACCAGACCTGAGACAGCTGCAAGAAAAAGGGATGGTGAACTTCTAAATGTCCTGTACATGCTACATATTGTGAAAAAAGCTCTTGCATTCATCAATGTCAGGCCCAGAGTTTGAATAAATTTGAATGCATTCAAGCGTGTTCCTTGCAGCTTTCTACATTACTTTCCAGTTTGAATTATTTCATTCACTTTTTTTTCAAAATTCTTTTTATCCGCCTTTTTATCTCCCTCCCTTCACCCCCTCCCCAACTTTCCTAGGACACATTATAGTGTCTGTGGGGCCCTGAGCCTTTGAGCAATGTTCACATGTGATAGCTAGATGATACTATTAGGCATTGGGTCCTAACTGCCTTTCCCACTGGGCTGCGGGAGAAAAAGATACCATTCAGTTCACAAAGAATAAAGTGCAGTAGTGCACTTTTTCATAAGGGTCTTTAATCTTTCAGCAACATAAAGTAGAATTTAAATTAAAAAAGCCTATATAGGCTAAATCCTCAATTTCTCTTCTACATGCTATCCATCAAAAAGAACGGTTATATTTTGAAGAAGATGAGCAACTCAAAGGCACATTTTAGTCATCTTTGTGAAAACAAAATTAGTTCTGAATTTACTATGCTTCACAATCTCAATATGCAACTCCAACATACCAAATAAATGTAAATTATGTCCCTAAAAATTGCAGTCCAAAACAGGATGCCAATCACCACAGCCAATTTTGCATCAACACATTTTGCTTTCAATGTACAGTATGTAACTTTCCCCTAAATTGGAAACTTTAAGAGAAATAGATTATGACTGGCGATGATGATGAGCAAGGGGTATACAATTTTTATAGTTTGATGTTTTTTCTGGCTGGAGGGAGCATCTGTATGAAGCTCTCACTCCGTGTCCAGAAATTTTGTTCCACAATCTGTGTTAAGAGGCAATGCAAAAAATAGATTGCAGGATGGTAAGATGTGATTCAGGAGAACACAGAACTAATAGATCCTGTAGCTTGTACTGAACATTTCCTTCTCTCTTTTGGTGGTGAAAGCTCTTGAATGGTGTGTGCATCTCTCACTTGCTTTTCCTCTCTCTGTTTTTGATTTATATCCCATTACTTTGCTTGTTTGTGCCTTGCAGACATGAATTTTTCCCCTGACATCTTCTCATAGTAGAGGGGAGTTTTGTATGGCTGACTTCACATTTTCAGGGGATGTAGACATCAATTAAAATAATTTACAACATCTGATCCATCGTTATTAACAGCATTAATCCTGCCACACCCCTCATATTAAGTGCTGTTCACTGGGCAATGGAGAAGTGGTTGGTAGCATGGTCCACATGAGGCCCTGATGGAGGCTGCAAAAGATGAGGAGTCCAAAACAAAACCCAAATGCTTTAGGAACACAGAGCGGAGTCTGTGGGTTCAAAAGTGAGCTTTTGAAATAGCAATACATAATTTTGAATTAAAGATCATTCTACGAACATGGATGCTGGTGTAGCTACCAGATTTAAAGTACCCATATTCCTTGCCAGAAGTGCCCAATTTATTTTTTTAAAACAAATCCAAATTTCAAAAATTAGAAGAGTATGGACAGCACAACATTAAGTTTCAAACTGTGAAATTGAAACACTGCTTTGGGATGTGAGATATATTATTTTTTAATGTAAAATTACATCAATTGAAAGTTCCTGTTCTCTTCTCAAATATTTGAATTTTAGTTCAAAGAGAGGTAAAATTCTATGTGGTCAGCTCAGAGTATATGTTCAGAACTATACATGATGCATGATAGTTCAAGCAGTTCAAAATGATGCTTTTTTTTAATTCAAAAGGATATTTCTCACAGTTACCCAAGGGTTGGAAATATTTAAGAGTTGGAAATATTTAACGTCTGTTCTAAGTCAAAAAAAGTGAAGGTAGAACCATTGAGTGACCACACTGCAAACCAGGCCATCATTGTCATCCCATTTACTTTGCCTGAACTCATGAACTGAGGCAATAGCTGGCAACTGCTGGTCTGGGGATCACTTAAAGAGGTATTCCCTTCTCAAACTTCTGTCAATCTCAAGGTTCAATACAGCTCATACAGCCTGTTCTTTATAATTTCCTACAAGCTTGCCAGGCAGCTGTGCCAGCCCTCTTGGCACCATAAACAGTCCCATGAACAGGAGACACAAAGCAGAACCTGTGACACCCCAGAAAAGCAAGTTAAAAGTTAAGAGCTTATTTTAAAGAACAGTTTTTGAAACTTTGGGTTTATAAGTTAGGTAGGACACTGTGTTAGCTTAGCTGATTTCATCCTTGATCTTCTACCTGCTAGCTATTAGACAGGTTGAGGCCCTAAAAGAAGTACAGGGAAGATATTTTTTAAAAAAATGTACTGCAGTAAAATCTTTTAAGGGATCCTGATGAAACTTAGCAGGATGAATGGATCTAAAGAAGCTCATATCTCCATTATGCCCAAAATGAAGCAGCTTGAAGACTTCTCAGTATAGTTGATAGACACATATTTTTTTAAACCAAACCACAAATCAGATTGGATTGCCCTTGAATCTTGAATCAGGTCTTGCTTGAATCTCACATTTCTAATTCATACTGAATCAGCTGATTGGCACACATCTAGTAAGAAATAAATGATGCACCCTCCCAAATGCAGTCAGCTGATCATGTGAAGTGGGTAGGGGCATTTTATAAGATACTAATTATTGCTCTTTTCTGTTAAAAGCCCGCTGCTAAGCAAGTCAGTCATCAATCTCTTTGGCAGCTGACTAAACCAAAATTCACTTCTGCCATGGGTTTGGTGGAAATATCTCCTCTGCAGAAGTAGCTGCTATTTCTCATGTGATTTCACCAAAGGGGTGCAGCTGATTAGCTAAACTGGATTGGGAGATCTGAAGGGATGGTGTAAAAAGGCCTTTTTTGGTTGCCAATTGTTTCAGGTACTGCAGCCAACTGATGTCTATCTATTCTCTTCGATTGATGTCTATCTGTCTGAGGCCTAAATATTGTTGTATGGAAAATGTGGGTACTGCATTTTTTTTTAATCTGTCCAATCATGTCTGATTCTCAGAGACTGCCTGGACAAGTCCCTGCAGCTTTCTTGGCAAGATTTTTCAGAAGTGGTTTGCCATTGCCTCCTTTCTAGGGCTGAGAGAATGTGACTGGCCCAAGGTCACCCAGCTGGCTTTGTGCCCAAGGCAGGACTAGAACTCATGATCTTATGGTTTCTAGCCCAGTGCCTTAACTACTATACCAAACTGGCTCTCAACTACTGCATTACCCCTTCATTAAACAGCTGTACTCAACAAGAATTCATTAATGACTCTCTGTTAACCTTGAAAGAGATTACTCTGTGCAGGTTTCTGTATTGCTGAACCTTTGTATAAATGACCTAGATGAGAGAATCAGCTGCTTATTGAATTTGAAGATTATATGAAACTAGACATATTGAGCTAAAACCAATACTGAGTTCAACAGAAATATATGTGAAGTCTTACAAGATAGTGAGATACAGCTTGGGAGAAGTATATGTGCAAGGGGTCTAAGGTGCTTAAATAGATCATGAACTTAATAGAAGCCAGCAGTGCAACAGAATAATGCAGTCTTATTCAGTACTAAAGGAAATGTAGTGTCCTGGTCATAGAAATGAAACAAAGGTTTGTCAGTCATTTATTGGGGGTGCATATTACACTGAGCAAGGAGTTAGACTAAGTTATCTTTATGGCCCTCAAGGTAAAGGTCCATTGTTATGGCCTCCAGTGCCCCTTTAGAACATACTACTCAAAGCTTTTTCATTAAAGGCTGTAATTGGTGGCTGAAGCATAACCCATCAATCATGTCATTCCTCCCACCCAAAATGGGTTAAAAAAAAAAGTTCCCACCCACTGTCGCAGCACTTAGAATCACCACCCTACCTATTGCAGCCTCAGAGGGGAAAAAAAGCTAGAAAGGATGAAGTTCAGCCAGTTGCCTGCTTTTCTTTTAGATTTGCCCTCCTCAAGACTGCCCTGAAATATTCAACTATTTAGAGAAAAATAAACTTCGCCATTATAGAAAAAGTGAAGACCTTCCAATCCTTTTAAAGACATGCCAGAAGATGGCAGGGGAGTGGGAACAAGAAACTGTTCCAGAATTGGCCTCCAGTGCTTTTTTTCTCCTCTGCCTGTTTGCAAAAGTGATGCAGATGCTTAAAGTTGTTTTTTTATTGTTTTCTTGTTCTTGCTGTTATCCCTTCACTACAAATTATTTCAGACCTGCCGTGATGTTCACAAGAATGCACAAGGTGGTATAGAAAAAGAGGCTAGAGAAAAGCCATTGCTGTAGTTTTAGACAATGATTTGATGGTATATATTCAGGTGATGTACTGTCATGCACAAAATCTTCATTGAAAAAAAAAGTCTTCAGGAACATAATTTGGCTAAATATATGTCAGCTAAAGGACAGCTCCTTTTAGAGAAAAAAATACACTCAGAAAACATTCCTATTTTGCCTCCTTTCAAGAGTCATACATTCCTTAATTCCATTCCAATGCATGCATTGATAAGGAGATGCTTGTGAGGTGCATGGTATAAGACTATTTTGCATCAACCAATAGTCCTGAGCAGGCAAGCCCGTTTCTTTAGGATTCACATGACTTGGATTTTATTTGTAATATTTATATTACAATATTATATTATATATAATATTAAATAAAAGGGACGCGGTGGCTCAGCGGGTTAAACCGCTGAGCTGTAGACTGCTGATCGGAAGGTCGGCAGTTCGAATCTCCGCGTAACGAGGTGAGCTTTCGTTACTTGTCCCAGCTCCTGTCAACCCAACAGTTCAAAAGCAAGTAGATAAATGGGTACCATCTTAAGTGGGAGAATATGCTGGCGTCCTGTCGGGGGTCGCCCACCGAACGGAGAAGATCTCGTGAATGGCAACGGAGATGACGGATCCTGAAACAGCAACATCCAGGACGTCAGCAGCCGGCTCCGAAGCAAGGTATTCTGGGACATGTAGTCCAATACCCACGAAAGAGTCGGTTCCCTTACCCCTTCCCTTAGTGCACAGTTTAAAATGTTGTATTATATGAAATGTATAAATATAATATGAAATATGATGTATGTAAGCCGCCTAGACTCCTCCGTTAGGGAGGGGATAAGCGGGGTATAAATACGATAAATAAATAAATAAATAAATAAATAAATATTAGCTTACACTTTACTAACTCTGTACTAGCATAAAGATGGTTTTGAGGAACCCTTATGTGATAAGGTATTATTGCATTCTTCAAAAAACTTCAAATACCCTCAAGAGCCCTTCAAACCCTATGATTCTGCTTTTTTGTTTATTTTATGTATTTCCTTCCTTTCTTCTGAGAACTCAAGACAACTAATATGGAGTTCTCCCTAATTTTATCCCCGCTACAATCTTGTGGGCTAGGTTGAACTGGAAATGTACAGGTTTTTTTAATAAACACAATTCAAAGGGGAAAAATATTGTGTTGGGAGCCATAAATGTATGAGTGGAAATGAAAGAGTACAGAAAAGAGATTAGGCTATTGAGGAATGGATATTTTCTGAATGACATCAGAATGGTGAGTCTTTGATGAGCATTAGCCTAGAAAAGGTTTTATTTCTAATACGTGGGATTTTATTTTCAAATACCTAAGTCTACACATACATATACAAGGCAAAAATTTGAATATAAATCTAAAAGCATGATTTGATTGTTTATGATGAAAATTTGAGAGAATTATTGAAGGATACAAGGTTCACTGCCATTTTTTGGTACTGTCAAGAAGGGAATAAATGGAAGGAAAAAAGGGAAGAAACCTCAAATAGGACAACTGCAGGAAAAAAAGTACAAGTCCTGTATGAAAAAAGTGTTAGAATGGTTAGATTATTCTCCCAACAGAATGAATGGAAAGTAGATGGAAGGAAAAAAGATGTGGAAGCAGCTTCAACTGAGTGAAAATAATTATGTTACAGAATGTGGGGAGTTATGCTAATGGAAAGCATCAAAAATGATGTTCAATTAAATGATGAAGTGAAAGAGGCTGTGGATGAGAAAAGAAATGCAATATAAGAAAATGATTGCAGCAAAACAATGAGGATGAGAATATATGCCGTATAATGTATATCTACAAAAAAGACAGTTGCAGAACGTAGTCAATGAATGCATGGGATGGTTAAGATTACAAGAGGCAGAGAAAATACAAAGTGATTTTGATGAAAATAAACACTTATTTTAGAACTACGTGAAGAGAGGTAAATAAGGGGCCTCTAGCAGAGTAAAGGGAATTAAAAATAAAAGTGATTAAATTATTTGAGCCAGTTTGGTATAGTGGTTAAGGCAACAAGCTAGAAACCAGAAGACTGTGAGTTCTAGTCCCGTCTTAGGCATGAAAGCCAGCTGGGTGACCTTGGGCCAGTCCCTCTCTCTCGGCCCAACTCACCTCACAGGGTTGTTGGTGTATTATTCCTTGAGGAGTAAGTCACAGCAATAAATCCTTATTAGGAAAGCACCTGCAGACTTTAAAAGGTCAGGCAGCACGTGATCCAGGTTGAGGAGTATAAAAGAGCCTGCCTGCCTGCTTCTACTCCTGCTTGCTTACTACTTATACTTTCTGGTATGTGGATTTTTAACACTTCCAGGGATCTGGAAGAGAACTGTAAATAGTATTTGTTTGTATGAGTAACTAATACAACTGCAACTAAGTTACTATATTGACTGGCGTCATTTATTGGTCTCTGAATGCTAATCGCATTCTGATACTCTACGTGTGCAAGAAAACACACACTCCAACAGTTGTTGTGGGGAAAAGAGGAGGAGGAAGGAGTATTAGGTATGTTTGCTGCCTTGAGTTATTTATAAAAATAATAGAGGCGGGATAGAAATTAAATAAATAAATAAATTTGGGATGGTACTGAAGTGAGGGCATTCTGAAAGGAGCAGTTTAAAGAATTGTAGGGGAATAATAGTAGTATAATAGTATAAGACCAGAGTTGAAACAAATGTTATAAATATTAGTATCTCCCTAACAATAATAATGAAGAGGAAGTCATCAATGCTATGAGAATTTTGAAAAATGAGGTGGCCGCTGGCGTGGATGGTGAAATTGGAGAAACGTTAAAATATGGATGTGCTTTGCTTATGGTGTGGGTGTGCAGCTTCTTTTTAATATGTGTGTAAAGGTTGCACCTGTGCCTGAGGATTGGAAGATTGCACTTCCCAATATAAAGAAGAGATAGCAAGTGTGAATACAAAAGGGGGACATTTTTTTATGCTCTGGCTGGGAAGATGTGATTGAAAGGGCACAAAAGTTAACCATAAACAAAAGTTGTGCAGTGTGGCTTAATGCTGGGTAGAGAATATGCTTTTTCCCACTTTGTTATACTGAAATGAGAGCTGGGTGTGTCAGGAAACACTTAAAAATAAATCAAATGCAGTGGGAACGGGGTACCTAAGAAGTCTGTGTGGTAAAACAAAAAGAGAAAGCATGAATGTGGATTAATGAATGGAAGAAGTTCTTTGGGATGGCTTAGTCGTATAGAGAAAATTAATGAGGACTGAATTACAAAGCAAATACCTGAAGGAAGAGTGGATGTGTTAAAAAGAAGGGGAAGACCAAGAAAGTCATGATTGAATGATGAAATCCTGAAAAAGAAACAAGTTTAAAGAGGAAAAGGAAATGTACTGTATGTATGAAGCAGTCTATGGATCTGGTAGAAACAATGGCGGCTTGCAAGTATAGAAAGGTTTAGAGAGGAACAATAAATAAACGGTGCTGGGGGAAACTAGTTCTAGCTTGGTTTCTTCCTCCCTGCCACCCCCCCCCCCTTCTCTTGTCTTTAATTTGTTTGGGTTACTAATTCTTTTTTTTTTTTGCCAATCACAAAAGTGAATAGCGTGATAAAATATATACGATGTATGTGTATAAGAAATATTGTTAATATATTTATTGAAAAAAATGTGTGTCCTTAATTATGCAAACTCACAATGTCACAAGGGAGATAATTCTATGTGGGATGTTTCAATCCAGAATTTTGTTTTCAGATATTCAGAGCTCATAATCCTTTGGTGTGATTCTCCCCTCCTAATTATACCCAGCCAAACATGGTGCGGAGCTGTTCAGTTATTCATTCTCTTTTACAGAATCAGCTGCAGCTTCATTTAGGTTAGGAGGGCAACAGTGCGTTGGTCTGAGATGGGGGAGGACATGAGGCACATGGATTCCATTTATGCCTTCTGCTTTTTAAGCCTTAGAGGGTTTTTTGCTGTTGTCGCTCTTGCCTAGGGGAGTTTTCAGTGAGCGTGTGTCTCTCAGGCACATGGCAGCCCTGAGTGGGTAACGGTGTGGAACATAAAGTGTTGTCTATTAGGTAAGGAGACTGGTTAATACAAAGAGTTGTTGGTAATAACAATGTCCTTTCAATGCTGACAGAGACAAAGCACCTGCATGTGGTGTCTACCACGGCATGCAGCGACTGATGGTTGCAGGGAGGTATTGGAGAGCATTTGAATTTCACATCCAGGGAGAGTCACCTATCATTAAAAAACCCTAATTTCAGTGTCAGGTGGAGTTCCAGGTAATCGATCATGGTGTCAGCAGACACAGTCTCTTCTTTGCTGTCTCACCTCTATGTCAGCCTTGGGATTTCCAATTAAACTTATGGAATGAATCTGGAGGGAAGTAAAAGGGAAGCGAGCTGGGGAAATGGGGCATTTACACCAGAATCAGCAAGTTTAAGGGGCAAGTGGGCAACTGACACAAATTCATGCATACAAGAAGTTATGAAAGCCTTCAAACAAGGGAGAGAAAAGTCACTGTACCACAAAGCAAATTGATTCCTGGTAGGGAGAAGTGAAACATTTTTGCACTCAAATTACATCATTCATCACCAAACCAAATAATGTCATTGTGCATTGTTTGGCCAGCATGAAACTTTGCATTGGCTTTCATTTTATTAGCTAAAATGCTATTACTGAATTCCAAGGGATTTTTTAAACTGGAGTTCCTAGCATATGATCATGGTTTACCATTCTTGTCTAGATTTTTTTCAGATCCCCATAAAGATTTGCTCAGTCTTCATGGTCAAATTAGAATCGGGTCTCCAGCTGTATTGCTGAAGTGTCAGAAAATTCTCTCACTTGGTAGACTAAACTAGCTTGTCTCGCTGCCTTTCATCTTTCAGTTTGCATGCTATTTATGACTTATGTCAATGTAAAAGTAGAACGATGTGGTGCATAGAATGCTGAATTTAATTATGTCCTTAATAATGTATCACAAAATGTATGAAGCAAGCCTGAAAGAGTCGTTCTTTTAATCTGCCCCATCTCACAAGGCCTTTCAGGATTAAATGTGAACTGCAAGTGGACAGAAGGAGAACTGAGTATCCTTGCAGATTTGAGGTTAGTATGACTTGGGCTCCCAATGTCCTAATTGCTCTGAGGAATGTAGCAATGTCTCAGCCAGTAGGTACAAATCCTCTTTCTGAACTTGGTTTACCAGCAAATTGAAGACAATGACACAGATGACTGGAATACAAGGGGCAGAAAGCAGATTCAAGCCTATAACTGAGCCTTCTTATGTTCAGTGATGGTGGCAAAGTGGCAATATTTCACTATCCTATTGTATTTTTGGAGTGTTGTCAAGCTGAGTTCTTCTAGATAGTTCAGTGATCTCACAGGTACAAATAAACCTTCAAAGCTCGCAGGGACAGGTATTCTAAGCACTCTGAAGCTGCTGCTTATAGTTGCCTCAACCTGGATATTGATATGTTGTGCAGAAAACCCGGGAATGGTTTTCAGAGTACCATCTCTCCCTGTTTTGTGGAAATAATTTTAATTTCTGTGATCTGGAGATGAAGGAGAATGTTCTTGCTTCCTTGCTTGATCCTTGCTGTCTTGACTCATTACATCTATTTACATCTAGCTGAAATGGGGGAGGTGGTAATTCATACCTTGTTCTGAAAAAGGGACCCAGTCATATTAAATCATACAGCTGTGGACCAACTCGGATGGATCAAAACTTTGGCTTTTTCATGCATCTCTCCTTCCTAGGCAAAGTATTCAAGGAGATGGCAGCACAGTGTTTTCAGGCATTCTTGAAAGATGGGATTATACTTTTCTTTTAGAACAGATTTTGGAACCAAAGCTACCTTGACTGCCCTGAAAAATGACCAGTGATAAAGTATTAATCTATCAACAGCTTTCATTACTATCAGCTATGCCATCCTTCTGAATAGAAGGGGATCACACTTATAGTTGAGGATAAGAGGCATTATAGTTTGGTGGTTCAGTTGCCAACCCAATTTTATGGACTTCCATGGGGTTATATTTCAACCCCAAGCTTTTTAAAATATATGTGAAATTCCTGGGATCATTTAAGTATATAGAATAAAGCACCATCAGAAAATTGGTGATACCTACCTCTTTCTCATGTATATATGTCAAACAATGGCCGTAGAAGATGGAACAGCATCAATGAAGTATCAAAACTGCTTCTTAAAGAAAAACCTCCAGTTAAACATGTATGGCATGCAGCACTACTGAAGCCAGACAAAAATCCCTTCAGATCCAATTGCCTTCCTACTGTAGGAATTCTGGGATGGTAATACCAGAACTCCACGCAGTTTCTTATTAGTATATAGCAGAGTAGAAGCATTCCCATAAACTTGCACAAGACTTAATCAGTTCAAAACACAAAATAAACACACTTCACACGTTAATGTAAAGTAACATAAAAAGAGCTTACAATTTTATTATAACTCACAGTTCCTTAGTAGAAATGGTCCATGTGTGCGAGCAATAGGTTCTGACGTGACCCACATGCTTCTTTAATGTGGCCCACCTGAATGGAAGTATGAGCAACGTGGGCAGCCATAGCTGACCATCCTCCTTGGTAGGAGATTCAAGCAGAAAGGGAAGAAGAGAAGGGAACAGGAACAGGAAATCAGGATTCAGCCCCTCCCACACAAAGCAAGTAAGATTAGGTTACAGCAGAGGCTGCCTCCTCCTTCAAGCTTGTGTGAGACGTGCTTGGTTGAAACCCGATATCTCTAACACCTACGTCATCAAAAGTTTTTGTCCAAAAAAGCCATATGCAGGCTAAATTCTGAACCTCACCCAGTTTATCCAAAACAGTTTTGAGAGATGCCAAATCACAGGCGCAATATTCTGTGACCTTTCTGCACAGAAGCATTTGGGGAGAGGGGAGGTGTCAATGGTGTCAAAGTGATAGGGGCAATCAAGTGATTAAAGCCTCATCCCTTTATAATGTGTGTTGCATGAATCACACAAACGTAAATGATTGTCTGGTCATGCCCACCATTTTGAAGATATTGATCTGCCCCCCAGATACCCTTATTTCTGCAGAGTATAACACTTTTAACTACCGCAATATTGACGTATACAGTCTAACTCAAGAATTCAACTAATACAAATTATCCAGGTCCTCACTGAAAATTACCAGTTCTGTATCAAGCTTGGAGTAAATGTCATATGTGGTAAAATGGCTTATGACAAAGAAGTATGGTGACACTATTCCTCTTTAGCATTTATATGAACAACAACCAACCCATCCATACATAGGAAGCTTCATCTATATTAATGATCAAGCCATGACAATACAAACAAAGGAATTTATTCAGATTAAAAAGATACTAATGGAAGCATTAGACCCAAGTAAGCCTTGGGTTAGCGTCTTCCATTTGCAGAGTCAAGGAACCAAACTCTAACTGGAATGGGACATATCTGAATCACAATAAAAGCCTAGTATACCTTGGAGAGACCCTGAATTGTACAGTTCCATTTAAATCACATATTTTCATCACATATTGAGAAACAGAGGCAGAGTCTAGAACACTTGCAAACTCTCACTGGTAGATACATCCTGTAGACATCATAAGCTCTGCCTTGGCCCTTTATTACTCCAGGGCTGAGTAATAGAGAACACTCCATGAGAAAGATTGGCCTATTATTGAACAACAGCTGCTGAATTATCACAGGTTGTTTGAAGCTGAAAATATAGTATACATTGTATATTCTCACTGGAAAAGCCCCTCCAGACATCTGCAGAATTATAGCCAGTCAGAATAAGTGAAAATGACAACTGGAAGATGTTACACATCTTCTGTATAACCACATTGTGAAGTGGGGACACTTATGCAAAGTTTTATTACAGCAGTGAAAACATCAAATACCAGATTGCCTTCTCCTAGGGAGGAACTATGGCAGACACAACTAAAAAACTTCGCAGAGGATGATGTGGGCATTAATGCGAAAGAAAGCTCCCTTCTGGACCAGGGGAGGAATGGCTCATTTGGAAAGCCTGAAATGATCTCTAGACCCAGGTCAGTAAATTGGAAAGTCAGAGATCAGAGACCTGTAGCTCCACAAGAGGCAAAAAGTGCAACATCTTCTATTTTGACCTTTGTTAGGAAGAGACTACTGCCCACTGCAGAACTTCACTATGGCCAATTCATAAGCATTAATATGCGCACAAAGTTAGGAATAAATCCATTCACCAACAAACTTTGTTGAATACTGTAGATATGAAAATAACAATTTCCATTTGAATCAAATGAGGTGGAAAAAGATACAAACTTATCTATATGAACAGTACTGATGTAGAATCATAACTGATCTCAATAAGCCAGAGCACTTTCCACCAGCTATGACTTATGCACAGCTGTAGCCCCCAAAGTAAAGAGAAATCGACCCAGGCTGTTAGGTTTGGATTATGATATGTGATTGTATTTTGTAAGTAGATTACTGAGTTCTATCACACCACCATTCATCTGATTTGAGAAAGATATCCAAGTCATTGTGAGGTCAACATACCACTCCTCCATGTTGTCCTGACTGACGGTTTCTTCCAAATATGTTTAACATAATATGAGGATCTCTCATCATTGTGAGTGATACTAAACAAAACACACAAGGCATAAGACAACCAAACAGGATGAAAAAGGGATGAAAATTTACTTTACCTAATAAATATTCATGTACCTCTTAGTGATATAGATACGGGATGGAAGGGACACTACCTACAAAAACCAAAAATAGACAGAAGATAGACACACTCAACAATATATTAATTCTTAACAATTAATTCTATTAATTGTTGTGAACCGCCCAGGGTCCCTCCTTGTGGGGGAGATGGGCAGGATATAAATATAATAAATAAATAAATAAATTCTTTCAGTTGTTTATTCAGGAAACAAAAGAAGAATATTAAAAGACTGAAGGAGGGTGGCTAAATAAGCTAATGCATTGTCTTTAAAAGCAAAACAAAATATTGGGATATCTTGTGAAAGGAAGGGAGTAAGGGAAGGAATGGGAGGTTGGATTAACAAACTGAATGAAGGAGGTTCAGGCAGGAACAGGTCAAGAGAGACTGGAAATGTGGATGATGAATGGAAAAAAAATCAGTTTGTTGTTTGGGAGCACTCAGAGTGCTGTCACAGACTAAAAGGCTGGGTGACAAAGGAGATGTGATTGCAGCAACAATTATAATATACTCTCCATCCCCTATGATCACACCACCTGCCCCAAAGGCTACAGTTTTGGGGACTGATAGAGTTACTCTGATTGATGGACAGACCTGTTGAGTTGTGAACTCAATATTGCCCCTTGACTCCCCTCCTATGAACCAAAAGTTATTTCACTTATTTTGGTTCACTGAGCCCCTGATCTCCGTACATGAAAAGGATTTTGGAACCGTAGTTGATTGCAATCTAAATATGAGACAACATGGTGATGTAGCTGAAAAAAAAGCAAATGCAGTTTTAGACTGAATTAGTAAAAGTATAGTTTCCAAATCACAGGAAATAATAATTGCATTCATCAGATCCTACTTAGTACTGTTCTGGTCAGGTCAGTTGGTTACACTTTAAGATGGTGTCAGACAAACTGGATGCAAAGAAGAGCAATAAAAACAATTAGAATATTGAAAACTAAGTCTTAAAATGAGATTTAATCTTGAGAAAAGTCAAGTGAAGGGGGAAGTTGATAACATACTTCCAAGTATCTGAAAGCGGGAGAGTTTATAGCAATGGTCACTGGCTTCAAAATGGCAGGCATCACTGGACGATCAAAGCTCTGTCCCTTTTTTTACATGTGTTTCATGCATTTGCACATGCATAAAAAGGGACAAGGTTTCATTTACGCAGTCAAGCACCGTTTTGAAGCCACTGAATGCCTCTGGCTGAAGGGATTTCACCCAATAGCAGGCCAAGACCTTATCAGTCCAGGATGCAAGACAGTTAATGAAGATCCATGCCTCTTCCTCTCCACTCTCACTGTCAGTTAGACACTGTCTAATATGTAAACATGCACACAAGTATTACTTGCAATTGGACAGAAGTTAAGAAGGGAGACACAGCTCTATATTATTTATATTTACGTTATTTATATTTAGATTATTTAGATTATTTATGGAAGAGGAACAGGTACCTGTCATGGGCTAATAAAAATTAATATAATTGGAAAAAAAATGTCTTTAAAGAAAATTATTACAATATTATATATTGTGAAAGAAAGGCAAAAAATAAAGGATAGAAAGAAAAGTGTGGAAAGTTGGATAAACAGAAGTATTCAAAGAGGATCAAATGAAAATGGGAATGAGGGTGGTAACTAACTTGAAATGACTAAGATGTCATAAAAACAATGTCATAAAGTGTTTTGATACCAGTTGTGTTACACGGACTCCTCTGATGAATGTAATTCTGGGTTGATCTTCAGTCTATGCCTGTGTGATCAAAGCTTGTTAACTTGGACGGAAACTTTCCACTGAAGGCAGGACATTGGCCCTGATCCTGTTGAACCTCCACAAGTGGACCATACATGATGCACGACAGAGATAACCCCTTTGTATTGCAATCTTTTGTTATCACTGAGGTGCCACTGGCGAAAAGCTAGCAGAAGTTGTCAGTCACTTTAACATTGTCCCCAATCTTGATATTAACACAATCTCAGCTTATGTGTATGTATTCCAGTTCTCTGTATGCTGTTAATTAACAGCTGTTTCAGGCTGACTCCTTATTCTGTCTTGCATTTCTCACCTAACCAAGGGAGAGGGGGAGACAGGTTGGTTATGCAGAGGCTGGTTTCATGTTGGACAGATGCCAGTCCCTATATAATGTGTTAAAAACCCATTGTGTTTGTTGAAACCTTCTGAGATATCCTGAAAACTTTTGATGTACATATGTGAGCAAAGCAATGTCTTGCTCAATGGTACTGTTAAAGTCTCGTTTTTCCAAAACGGTCACTTGAAGGTCTGCCATAAAGTGTCCTGGGAGGTTGAATGCTCTGGTGTTATTTGTCCTTGTTTTGAGTCCTGATGTCAAACATGTTCATTAATTCTGGCACTTTCCTCACTATGGGTTCTTCTGTAACTCAGTTTCCTATGTGAAGTATAGAACAAATAAAACTATCAAAGTCAGTTATAATTGTATAGATTTTGACTGCTCTGCTAATGAATTAAGTCAAAAGGTATGATAGAAGAATCCTGATTGTGGTCAAATAATTGCCCTCATCTACATAATATAATTGGTCGTATAACTTTGGTTCTGTTTGCTATGCTTCCACATGCACTCAACTTTCCTCTAGTGAGATTACTCCTTTTTAGTATCTGCAAAACCACAATGCTCAGAATGGGCTTTCTCCACTATAGTTTGTTTCCTTGGTTCATTACATGTTTGCAATATTTAAAAATAGTTAACACCCACTCAGTGGCTTTGGAGTTACTAAGTTTATCCCACATGAACTCATATGATAAAAATGAAGTGTGCTAAAGAAAATTCCGTTAACAGTAACACATCTAAGTATTATTTTTACCTTACTGCCAGGAAACAGGCCATAGTCTTTCCAGATGATCTGTAATACAAATACAGATTTGTTGCTTATCTGTTTTATGTAATTCAGTCTCCCCTCTAAATAAATATTTGGAAATACTGCAGTTTGAGCATTCTTAACAGTATTAAGACTGCATTCTTGCTAGGAAAACACATTCCTTTCTCAACCAAATGAAGTCATTGGTATTTGGAATGCTGACTAAAAGCCATAGACATCTTTGATGGTCCCCATGTAGCATTAGGGACCATTACTGTTCCTAATGGAGCTATTGGCATCAAAGTGGCTCCAGGAAGTAAAGCAGCACCATTACACAGAAAAGTAATGTGCGCCACCTTGATGCCCCCAATCAAAGCATTGGGGGGGGGCGTACTTTTCCTGCTAGAAGAAAATTACTGGAGGCACATTGTGGGCTGCAGGTTCAAATGACTAGTTTTTTTATTATATAGATTATAGATGCTATAAGCCATTTATAAAAGAGGGAGTGCCAGCCCAAGGCAATTAAAGTGATAGTTAGGGAACACCTGGCTACCATGATTGAGTTTGTCTCTAGCACCAGGCCAATTACATCTGAAAGTCTTTAAGGAGCTTGCAGATGCCATCTCACAACCCTTTTCTGTGTTCTTTGAGTAATCATAGGTGATGGGCACAGTGTTAGGAACATTTGCCTTTCTCCAATCCCCTATCTTCAAAAGGGGGAATAAAGATGACCCAGGTATCTACAGATCAGCCAGATCAGTATTAGGACATTGATACTGAGCAAAACTCTGAAAGATTATTAAGAAGTCAGTTTGTGAGTGTTTAGAAATGGAAGAATTGCTTGGCATGTGCCAGCATGGGTTTATTAATCATGTTAAACTAATCTGAACTCTTTTTTAATAGACCAATTTAGCTGACCATGGGAATGTAGTGTACCATGACACCATGACAAGTATCCCATGAGATTCCAATAGAGAAGATGATAACAAGTGAGCAGGACTATATACTACCATTAGTTGGGCAATCGTATCCAATGAGGCTATGTCAATGAATCCACATCAGTCTGAAGGAAAATGTTATGTTACGTACCACAGAGCAAAATTTTACACCCAGTGTTGTTCAACATAAATAACTCGGAAGAGAGATTAGAAATTATGATTACCACAATTGGAGGCAGCAAAAATCAACAAGATTAATTTCAAAAGAGATTTGAAGGAAAAATCAAATGTATGATTATTGGGGGAGGGGGGAATCATTCTTGGCAGCAGTACATGTGAAAAGGTAGTCTTGGTGGATCATAGCTGCACAATGGTGTGATGTAGCTGCAAAAATGCAAATGCAGTCTGGATAGACTGGATCAACAAAAGTATAGTTTCAACTTCAGGAGAAATCATAGTTTCTCTCTAGTCTGTGTTGGTCAAACAATACCTAGAATATTGCATCCAGTTCTGGATACCACATTTTAGAAGGATACAGATGAACTGGATCATGTCCAGAGGATAGCAACCAAGATGATGAGGGGCCTGGAAAGAAAAATGGTTGGACTTGTTGAGTGTGTTTAACCTGGAGAAGAGAAGAATTCTGGAGACATGATAGCTGTAATGGCTGGTCAATAACAGAACAGACTGTCAATGTGGTTGGACTTGAGATGTTTAGAAGCTGGATGGCAATCTATTGGAGACATTGCATTAGTATAGTCCTGCTCTTGGCAGAGGGTTGGATAGATGATCTCCACAGTCACTTCCAACCCTTAAATTCAATAATTCTGTGATTCTTTGACAATGTAACTGTGACAGCTTGCTTCTAGCCAAATCTTCCTGTTGGCTGTCACATATGCACCCAGAAATCCAAACAAATGTTTTCTGCTACTTTTCCTGATCCAGAGAAGCTGGGAATAAAGCATAATTTGATTTCTCACAGGAGAGAGACGGAGGAGCTACAGATGCGGGCCTGGCAGTTAGAAGTAATGGTGGATCTGGACAGCTCCAGCCATTGTAGATCTTTGTCTCTAATAAAGAACAATGTGGACTGGCAAACCTGAGTTGGATTGAACTTCCTGGATTGAATAGCTTGTTAGTTGGAGAGTGGCCCCACATCCACAAAGTGTACCGTATCCAGAGAAATGCACTGAAGAGAAAGAGGTGGATGTACAGCAGGACCTAGTATACCTTTTGCAGAGGGCCCTGATGGGAGTTGAAGATGATGGAAGATCAAAGGTTTACCAGTCAGAGAAAAGCCAGTTGCCAGCCTGATTCACAGAGGAAAAAAAAAGCCCATCCTTGACTTTAGATTACAGGGGCATGGTGGCTTAGCGGGTAAGACGCCAGGCTTGTCGAGGAAGATTGCAAGTTCAGAGGTTCGAATCCCTAGCCCCGCGTGATGGAGTGAGCTCTTGCACTCGCCCCAGCTCTTGCCAACCTAGCAATTCGAAAGCATGCAAATGCAAGTAGATTAATAGGTAACACTTCGGTGGGTAGGTAACAGTGTTCCGTGTGCGTCATGCCGGCCACATGACTGCGGAAGTGTCTTCGGACAACACTGGCTCTTTGGCTAACAAATGAAGATGAGCACTGGCCCCTAGAGTCGGACACGACTGCACAAATGTGCAGGGGAAACCTTTACCTTTACCTGACTTTAGATTAGAAAACTAGGTAGGGTGTAGAAATAGAGCAGTACACATGTACATTACAGACTGCATACATATACAGGAAGAATTCCCAATGTACTTATGCTACATAATATTAAGTAGAGATAAAAAAGATTATTTGGTATGTAGTTTAGAATCTTAAGTGGCTGCTTTTATCTCAAAAAGGGTAGCAGAAGGGGCAGTATTCTGGTTGCAAGTTATGCTTGCAAAGCTGGATGGGGAACTGAAACTAACGCCATCTACCTGTGTAATAAAGGTGAAAAATTCTAAAACAGTGTTTGGCACCGAGTTTCTATGAAGTCATGAGAATTCCCAGGGAAGCCCCCTGTAACAGTAGCTGAGGCTCATGGGAGGTGGGAGGTTGGCAATTAAAAGGCCAAGATACAAAAACTGAAATAATTCCAAAAGTGTATTTCTGGGCCATGTAGTTTAGTGGCACGTGAGCAGAGTTTTCATCCTTTCCTCCCCACCCCCACCTCCAAACCTTTGGAATTAAATCAATTTCAGAGAAAATAAACAAAATCAATTTTATTTTTAAAAAGGAACAATTAAAATGCAAAAAAAAAACCTTTAAATATTAACATGCAAACTTTCTGCATGGGAGAGAAATACAGAGCTGCCCAGATCATAGCTAGTAAATCAAGTTAAAAAAGAACAATCCAAAAGAGAATCCAGTACTCTGGACAGACCACACAGTAGTGCTGTTCTGTTACAAATGACGCACGCTCTGCCCAAATCTCTTAAAAATACTGGAGAGGTTTCAGATTATTTACTATAGATCACAATTCATTAAAATTGTATTTTAAAAGTTTTGAACGTTTATAGCTTATCTAACTATTTCAGAAGAAGTATCTTCCAACTCTTAAATTGCAATTCTGCTTTCAAACAAATACTCTTATGGAAATGCTATTTCTCTGCATTTTCACTTAGTAACAGAAGTTGAAAACTTGGTGGTATTTGCTGGTGGTATTTGCTGCACATCCCTGCCAATAGACAAGGTCAGTTGGGGGCAGGTGTGTGTGTCTGTGTCTGTGTCACCTTGAGGAAACACCCAAATTTCAGCAGATTTGTAGACGGGTTCTGAGATGTTTTCAGATTGAACAATTTCTTTTAACTTGCAATACTTGTCCAGACAGGTTAGAAAAGAGAGAGAGAGAGAGAGAGAGAGAGAGAGGGAGGGAGGGAGGGAGGGAGGGAGGGAGGGAGGGAGGGAGAAAGAGAGAGAGAGAGATTTAACAATTGGTTTTCTGAAACTAGAAAATCAATGGTACTTTAGTAAAATGTTTTTTTTAAAAAAAATGCAGGTTACAATAAAGTTTTTATTTTCTCACTGGGAATTCATTTTTATGCTTTCATGTTATAATATTCAATCTTTTTATGATCTGTAAAATTTGCTAAATTTTCTAGATTAGTCAAAAATTACTGCATTTTTTAAAATCTGGGTCTATAACTTACAATTTGAATCATACTGGTTACAGTTATTATTGTATAAAAACCCAATTTTAATAATGATTTATTTTAGTATTGACTTAAACTTTCAAGTTGATATTTGATGTTCTAATATCTGTATCTATATATATTATATATAGAAATGTTATACCTAATTTTATGATGCTTGTAAATTTCTTTTCTAGTTTTTGCTATTTCTTTTTTATTCTTTTTTATTGCTTGTGCTTGTAAAAAAATTTTTTTCTTCCTAGCATTTTCCCATGGGTGCAGGGTCCACTTTTTGGATCTGAATGTTGATCCATTGGTTGCGACAGGAATTGTAATGGAATGTGAGAATGACCTTGGGAGATGGGGGGAAGAGATGCTGCCTAGGAAACGATCAGATAAAAGGGGGAGGAGCCTGCAACTGAGTAATGGGAAGAGAAAGAAACTTAGAAAAGATCTGCCCTAACTTGGCAGCCGGTAAAAAGGGACGGCGGGATATTTGTACTTTCAGACTTGCAAAATTCTGTTAATGTAGCCTAACTATAAGTAGAAGTAGCTCGTCTGGTCATGTTTCCTGTCTGGCTTACCTGGGAGGGCTGACAGGAATTGATCGACCAGCTTATTGCCCGAGCCTGACATCATGGACTGAGAGAGAACGGCTGGCCCAAAGTCACCCAGCCGGCTTTCTTGCCTAAGGTGGGACTAAAACTACGACGGATCCCGGAAAAAGCAGCTTCATCTACAGGACGTTGGCAGCCGGCTCCGACGCAAGGCATTGTGGGGCTTGTAGTCCAAGTAGAGTCAAGAAGAGTCAGTTCCCTTACCCCTTCCCTTAGCGCGCGGTTAAAATTGAATTGTATATGTATGAAATGTATAACGAAATATATATATGATATATGTAAGCCACCTAGAGTCCTCCGTTAGGGAGGGGATAGGCGGGGTATAAATATAAGAAATAAATAAATAAAATAAATAAAACTCACAGTCTCCTGATTTCTAGCCTAAACCACTAGACCAAACTGGCTCTCACTTGTAAAATTAATAAATTGTACTTTATTATATATAAGGTGCTACCAAAGTCCTTCTAAATTATATTAATATTTTTTTAAAACCATACCAGATTAACACTGGGAAAAAAAAGATTACAAAAGAGTAATTACAGAGGCAATAATTATAATTGGGTAGTGATTAGAGTAGTGAAACTACATTCAGTTCCTCATATTCCATAGAGGGCAGAGTTATAATCTCACCCAGAAAAGGAAACATACTGTATGTGCTTCGACTTTCCAATATTCCATAGTTAAATTCATGGTATAATGTGGAAAGGCAAAAGAGTATATAATTATCCCAAGCACAAATGATCTTTTGGTCCAATCCGGTGACAGAGCAGTGAAGGTAGCACTACTTTTTCAGTTTTGTTTTGTTTTTTAACTGCAGCACAATTTGCCATTTGCTGTGAATGCCAGTTTCAGTACACTCATGGGTGAAATGTTTCCAAACAGTGAAATAGCTAAGAAATATGCATCTGGATTAACAAATGCCAGTCACCTTATCTACTGCATTGGAAAAGAGAGCACACAGTATGTGCCATCTAAAATTAATTCCTAAAAAGTTCTGTGATTTTTTTAAAAAAAACAAACACTTTTCATAGAGTACAGATGGCAGTTTTGACAAGGATGACAAGTTCTCCTGAGTGCTTATCATCTTTAAAGCTTCTCAAAGTTCAATTAGGATGCACTTTCTGGATATGCAAGCAAATAAACCCAGGGGGATACTGAAAGTACTGCAAAGGTTACTAAAAATGACTCAACCTACGATTTAGGTTTTTTGCTTTTTTAAATACCTTTGTAGTAATTAGCAAGTGCAATGGAATTCTCAAGTTTCTGCCCAAGAAACGAAGTGGTGGGAAATATGACAGGGTAGACTGTGCCCTCCATTTAGCCTACCTAGCAACAAAATGGGAAGCAAAGGCAGGCTCTTTCCCTGTTGTCATTTTGCAAAAGTGCCCCTCCCCAAAATAACTTCTCAGAGAAGAATTTCATCTACAGAATTTATAGGAGCTGTTTAGGCCAGGGGTACCCAACCTTTTTGGCACCAGGGACCGGTCGTGGAAGACAATTTTTCCACGGACTGGGGGGGGCGGGTTTGCAGGCGGGAGCCAATCGCACGGACCAGGGTGCGGGGTTTGCAGGCGGGAGCCAATCACGCAGACGGGGGGCGGGTTTGCAGGCGGGAGCCTATCGTATGGACAGGGGGTGAGGTTTGCAGGCGGGAGCCAATTGCGTGGATGGGGGGCGGGGTTTGCAGGCGGGAGCCAATTGTGCAGACCACCACTGCTCACCTGCTGTGCGGCCCACTTCCTAACAGGCCGTGGCCCACAGGTTGGGGACCCCTGGTTTAAGCCACCAAGTTCAACCTCCTGCCCAGCCCAGGAACCCAAATTAAAGAATTAATATTGGGCTGGATTAGTACCCAACCCACCTGTTCTTTTTTGAGGTTATAACATCCCAGCAAGTTTTATCCCTGATCTACTTAATCTTGTCAAAGGACCCGGATTCAGGTTCAAGGTTCAGTATCAGACAGCCCCAGTCTCCCTGCTGAGCAGGCTACAGACTAATGGAAAAAAGGAGGCATCTGTCTGCATCCATTACTGAGTGTCGATTGCCAGGTAGGCAAGGACCAGGCACCCACCCAACCTCCCCAAGCTGATTCCGAACACAACTGAGTGGACAGGGGGCCGAGAGGCTCCGACCTGCCCTCAGAACGGACTTCTTTCTGGAGAACCTCTCCTCCCCTGCGCGGTCATAAACGTTTATCCAAATTAGCAAGACTGACCTCTGGCTGATCTGGGCTAAGCTGTGCCTGTTTGGCACACAACCTTGATGCGTTTGGCTCAAGTCAAAGGGAAGGCCCCGTCTGCCTGCCTGACCCACACACCCTCTCTCCCATGCCCCTTAGCATCGAGCAGAGCCTGCTTTTGGCTGGAGAAGCTCAGTACTGCATGCCACATTGTGACAGATGATTGACTCGAAACAATATCTAAGGCGATCAGGATAAAGTACCAACCATTTCAAGGCTCAGCAGAATTCAAATTCTAATTAGACTTCTCACCACATTCCAAATAAAAATTGTTCCCCTGATATCCTTTTTGCCTATCAGGTGTCTCTCCCTGATCGCTGGAACAAAACGCATAAAGAAAGTGATTAAAGCCATAACAAAGGCATAAAATTGAAATTATTGCTGGCATCACATCTGGGAGTAGAGAGTGTCACCACGCATCTCTCCCTGCCCCCTCCCACTGACTCACTGACTAATCCCCCTCCCTAAACGCACACAAAGCGCTGCACTTGTTGTCCAGAGAAGAGAGAGAACACCTCTGGTTGCCCAGCCATGTTCCCTTCCAGGCCCTCCCCACCCCACCGGACCTGCGTGAACCCAGCGGGTCGGCAAGAAGCGTTTGCTCATCCTTTCATAACACTCACAACATTTTGCAGGGCTTTTAGCATCTTCCTAATTTTCATCCTCATTTCCTAGAGCCCCATGAAGTAGGTTGTCATCATTATTCCAATTTTATACGGAGGGCGGATGGCACAGATACTTTCACACCATCGCCAAGTGAATCTATGACTGAGATGAGAAGCCTTCCAGATGCTAGTCCAAGCCCTTCTATTTCACAGCTCCCCGTGCTGTATTTTGCCTGCAACCCAAGTTCTGCTAAGTTCTTTGTTTTTTCCCAGTGCACACACTGTTCACAGTCAACTGGCAATAGCATCACAAGGAGCTATATTCAGGTGGTAGAATCACCAGCACTGCTGTCAGTGGGATGATTAAGCTATCATCCTCAAAGGAGATTGCACTTTGAATTTAGTTCAGGGCGACTTCATAAGCAAACATGGCGTAGAGGTTTCTGCAAAACACACATGAACAAAACAGCGGCAAACATGGGTGCCAAAATACTTTCTCCAAGTAACCCAAATATATTAACTTATTATTTTATTGTTTGAATTGAAGAAATTTATAATTGTTGCATAAGGTAAAGGTAAAGGTACCCCCCGCACATTTGTGCAGTCGTGTCCGACTCTAGGGGCCGGTGCTCATCTCCGTTTGTTAGCCGAAGAGCCAGCATTGTCCGAAGACGCTTCCGCGGTCATGTGGCCGGCATGACGCACGCGGAACGCTGTTACCTACCCACCGAAGTGGTACCTATTAATCTACTTGCATTTGCATGCTTTCGAATTGCTAGGTTGGCAAGAGCTGGAGCTAGTGCAGGAGCTCACTCTGCACGCAGGGCTAGGGATTCGAACCTCCGAACTTGCAATCTTCCGATCAACAAGCCTGGCGTCTTACCCGCTGAGCCACCACGCCCCTTCCGCTGAGCCACCACGCCCCTTATATTGTTGCATAGTAGCTATCAAATGTTACCCATTTATATGCAGTTTTGAAGGATGCCTATATTGTTTATGGATTTTTTAATAGTATTATTTTCACTGTTTGCTTTTACTTTTGACTTGGATGTATCTCACGCAAAATCCATCAGGATGGGTGGGTTACAAATATTTTTAACTGAGTAAACAATTCTGCTGTTCAGTGCCTATATCAACAATCACATGTGAATGAATATCAAATATGGGCATAAAATAGTTGAAGAATAGAGAATAAACGCTACTGCTAAGTAATGGCTATGTTCAGTCTACCCTTATGCTGAAGGCAGAATTCTGAGTCAAAAAGAGCCAAAATTAATCCAGAGCAGCAGGTACCTCCATGTCCCTGGTTATGCCAGAATTCTTTAGAAATGTTATAGAATATATGCAAAATATTGAACACCAAAATATGTCGATGTTTGGAAAGAAAAAAAATAACTTCAGACCCACAGAACCTAAATTATCTGTCTGCTGTTCATCAAAGCTTGGCAATATTCACAAGCCATATACGCATCTTGGAAGTTCATCTGTCTGCCACTGTGCATTCAAGAAACAATGCTAATTCAAGGGCTGAGAAATATTCTGAATATGAGGAACTCATATGTCACGTGCATGGAAATCTTATACATCAAATTATACTTTGGGAATTGCTGTTGTTCCACACTTTGTCCAAGAATCGGTTTTAATTTTTTTTAAATCAAGATGATACTGTATGTATGACTCTTTCCCATTATATTTATAAAAGGCCTCTGAAGTAGGTTAAACAAGAGTGGGTACACCATATCCATGTATCATTTTCAGATTCAAAATAGTTTTCTGTTATCATCACAAAGAAGCAAGTAACTCTGGATCCTCCTTCCATTGGTGTGTCAGGGCAACTCAGCCCATATTAATTGACTATACTCTGAAAAAGAGCTCTTTTTTGTATGATCTGGAAACATACTGTATATTCTGAATCGGTGATACAGAAAACACCTCCAAATTTCCCAGGGTTCACCTTTGCCTTTGGAACAGAGATACTTTTGGACATGCCCTAACCCTAACCCTAACCCTAATCCATACTCTTTCTCCATTAGGCTCTGATTTTCAGGATAGGTTTGGGGCTTGATTTCTCCCCTTTATGTATGTGCTCCATGATTGGTAACAGAACTGGCTCAGCCCCTGGGTTCTGCCTTCTCATCAAGCCACTTCCAGAGAATATTCCCCATCTGTAAAACAGGTCTAGTCTATAGGCTTCCTGAAAAGTGAATCAAATAATATTACAGCAGACTTTGAGCCTTCAGGTTATAGCAGTCTTCTAAAGACAATAAATCAGATCTTAGGTAAAGCAACAAGGTCTCTTAAATGAAGCCCAGACCTATGGCTACCTTCTATTTTTGCCAAATCACGGCCTTCTAAAAACTGTAGCTCATGGGGGGTCATCAAAGAAGATAAGGGGTCTGGGGTCCCCTGCCCTACCTCAGTTATTTCAGGATTGCAATAAATAATGCATACATAGATTTATTACATTTTGCTGACATCTTACTTTGGGGAGGGGGGGGTCAGGTTATGCACATGTGCATGAACGTCTGTGTCTTCCAAAATATGCATCAATGTGAATTCTTTCAGATTACTGTCCATAGTTACAAAATGCAAGTACTATACATACTTACACATGGTATAAAATATATTATGATAAGCATGAATATGTGTTCCATTTTTGCATTCACCTCTGGCTATGATTAACTCAGACACAAGCTCCTTTTGCCCTGCTGGAAAATGAAATGCCCCAGTTCTGATGATAAAAATGTATTCTTCTCAAGGGCATTGATCCTATTCCCACTTAAACCTGGGATGCATTTTGCATTGTTGCAACATTCTGCCAGGATAAAGTAATTTGATCCCATATTCACTGCCTTTATTACAGTAAGATTGAAATATACCTGTGAAGAAGCCCACTGAAATTAATAGGATTCTTTTCTGAACAGACAAGTATTGTGTTGTAAAACAGAATGCTAAGAATGTTGAATCTATACTTAACTGAATTTAAACTATAGACTATGGAAGTAGAAAGAGAACAACCCACTATTATATCCAGAAGCCTGTTTTACACTGCGTAGTTCCCCTGATGCTGGGCTTCTTCTATGCAGGTCCCTTTCCTTACAGGAAAATTGACCAATCCATGTACCTATGGTGAAGGGATACCTGCAATGACTTCACACATTACACAGGCATTCTCCTAGGCAGAGATTTTATCCATAAAGAGAAAAGTAATGTATGAACAGGGTATTCCTGTCTTCCATTGGTTCAAGCAATGTTAGGACATATTTTGAATCTCTCCTTTTCCTTGTCCTTTGGATCAGTACCCTGAATGATATGCATCTCGCTGCTGGATTGCTTAATCTTTTAGCCAGCTGAGGGGGCACCTCCAGAAAAGAGTAAGAAAAAGGAAGGAGAGGGAGGGAGCGAGGGAGAGAAAGAGAGAGAGAAAGAGACTGAGACTAAAGCGATATAAAATTAAAAGGTAAAAAGCAGGAACGCAAATGGGAGCACTCTTTCAGCTTTCACATTATTAATGACTCTTCAAAAAATCGGCGAGTTTTCCAATCTTCTCTGAGAAGCGCTTGAAGGAGCTCACAGATGAAACTGACCTTCAAAATGTTCTTTGGTCTTTAGTTAAGAAATTCGCTCGCCATTATGGCATCATTAGGGAAACAAGGATAAAATTACTCCATGGTTAATGACCTATAGTATCTCCCCACCAAAATTTGTTTCAGATCTAATAAAACTGTGCTTAACACACTCGGATGAGTTATGAGGACTGTTCTGCAGGGTATTAAAATGTGGAAAATAGATTTTCCGAAGCTGGGGGGACTGGACTTTTCGAATCAGATAGCAGAATGGAATTTTCTGGGCAATAAATTCTTCCATGTCTCAATTTCATCTCGCTCGCTCGCTCTCCCTGTCTCTCTCTCTCTCTCTTTCTTATTCACTCTCCCTCTGAAATGCAAAAGCAACATGGAAATCTTTATAGAACAGAGGCTTATATAAACTTCAGTGGGGCTGTGAGGGAAGGATTCCCTTTTATGTTTTTAGTTTTGTGCTGGGGTAGAAGTTGTTATATCTTGGGGGCATCAGCTTCCTTCACCAAAGCAATCCTACTACGCCTCTTTCCCGTAGTGGAGATTTGCATTTTACCTGAGCTGGTCTGGCATTCAAATCAACTTTTGAAGGCTGCCCTGGTGGCTATGGGGACTCAGTGCATGTGTGGGAGAGGAAGCAATTCCTCCTTCCCTCAGGACATGAGCCTAAGGATTGTGGTCCCCACCCCCACCCCTGCATCTTGGGCGCACCCATGCTTCCTGACACACACACACACACACACACACACACACACACACACCATCTGCACAACAGCATGCAACACGTCCATGGCTTCTTGCTAGTTTCTGTGAAGGGTTTGATCCATGGAGGCCTGGATACAAATGAATGTTGGCGTATCCATATTCAGCCGGACAGGGTGGAAGGCTGATATGGAGGCACGCCTGGAAACTTTTCCTGTCCACAGAGAAGGCAAAAGAGGCCGCCTTGTTCTATGATTTGGGGTCACGGGAAGCCCACAGATGGGCTGGGGAGAGTGGATGAACTCAGTCCAATCTGTTGCTGCCTGAAACAGGAACCAGAGTCTCTGGTGGAGATTCTAGGTTAGCGAGGGCTAGTTACTGCCGCTGAGAGAGGTGGCTTGCAAGGTAATGGCATTTTGCTCTCTTTAAACTTTAATCTTTCCTATTAATTCCCAGCAACTGGAGAATGTATGAGAGTTAATGTTCCATGAACGTGTTTCTCACTCGACAGTCTCTTCGAGCTAATTACCTTCAGGTGCTAAATGGAGGGAAATTGCAATCCATTTGGATGTGAAAAAATTTCGCCTTTCCAATCCTCTGTGAAACATTCTTTTTCCTGAGTGTTGCAGAAAGAAGGCACTGGGTTTTTTTTAATGTTTTCCTTCTCACCCCCCCACCAATATCCCCCTTTTCTTTGGAAGCAGCAATTAGAGGAAGGAAGGAAGGAAGGAAGGAAGGAAGGAAGGAAGGAAGGAAGGAAGGAAGGAAGGAAGGAAGGAAGGAAGGTCATTTGGGGTCCAATATTAGAGAGGGTTAGGGTCAGAATTAGAGTATATGGAAATAGACAGACAGACAGATGATAGATAGATAATAGATAGATATGAAATTTGAAGCCTGGAATTCAGGTATATATTCTGTTTTGTAACTGCAAGGTTTTGAATATAAAGCTAACATTGTTTCAACTTATATTTCGCCTTGTCATTTTCACATGTGGAGCTGCAGTCTGTCAATGTAACCCTGGATGCACCCAGGACAATACAAACACCTAAAATCCAAAAGTAAATGAAGTATATTGATATATGGGATCTGTTCTAGAAAAAAAGTAATTCAACCCAAAAAAAGGTAATCACAGTGACTCAGTCATTAGATAAGAAATATTTTCTCAAAGTGTCTCCTCCCTCAACTTGGTTTCTCCAAATAATTTTGCTAATTCTAAAGCTTGCTTATCTGAAATTAAGGTACACTGAGCTCACAGAGCAATCTTCTTCTTTAATGTGCATATAATTTCATTGCTAATCTCCAATGCCACCTTCACCTTCCACAAATCAGCACGCCGGCCTTTTAAATCATTTTGTCTTTTCCAAAATGTCTTTGAAAGCTAAACATTAAAAACCAACTAGGGGTGTAGGGTGTCTCTGCACATCGATAGATGGCCATTCAGAGCACCTCATTACTGTCCTGACATCCTAAAAAAGAAGAGTGTTCAGCTAAATCAAGAAAACAAGGAGAGCAGCCCAGCTTCAAGCAAATCTGTGTATCAGAAAGCAGCTCACGGAAATGTGCCAGCTGGAACAGTCTGGAGAATTTACTTTCTAAATCTCACCTAGGTTCTAGAACACGTTTCCCTGGAATATCCACTCTTTCTAAATGTTTCTTCAGAGACTACCAGAGAATGAAGGATCATCATATGCTATCATGTCAACCTGCCTTTGCTCAAGGCATCCTGATATCCAGGTACATCTGGAAATGGTCAGAACAACTTGGTTCATTGTCAATCAGGTGGACTGGCGGCAGGAAAGCCAGACACGTCCTCACAGTTCCTAACTTAACATGCAGGTTTGTGTCATGATACCTTTGGAGGAGTCCTCTCCAGAGGAGGAGGGAGAGTCAGAGAAGGAGCATTCAATAATAGGTAGACAGAACCAGTAACTCAGGTGTCTGACCCAAAAGGTAGCCCACAAATTTAAAGCTCATGAGAATGATGGCAACACTGGGCAGTGAAGCAACAAACTAAATGCTGCAAATGTACAATGCTGTAAGATTGGGTTCCTCAAAAATAAAAGTTTATTCAGGACAGGGGATGAGACTGTCTTCTGAGTAGACCACAGATCTGTCTTCCTTAAGAGCTAATCAATACATGCTAGTTATGGGTGGAGTCTGCTACCACAAAAAGCCTTGGAAGGAGCAGACAAATATCTGTTGCAGCTCTCCTTGGGCTTATTACTTGAAGCCATGCTCTAACTGCTCACCTGGACTCCTAAACTTTGGCTTGTCTCTTGATTTTATGCCCGATTCCATGAGGATCTGCTTTCTGTTTTAGAGGTTGGATTGGATTGGATTTGGTCTAACCTAGATACTTTGCCTTCTTTGTACTCTGCCTTTTGAATCCCTAGCTGCATCTATCAGGCAGGACAGTTTGCTTCCAGATTTTTTTTTTAATATATATATATATATATATATATATATATATATATATATATATATATATAATAATCTCTCTCTCTCTCTCTCTCTCTCTCTCTATATATATATATATATATATATATATATATATATAGAGAGAGAGAGAGAGAGAGAGAGAGAGAGAGAGAGAGAATGAGAAAATCAGTTTCTGAGGAATCTGGTGACCCATTTGGCTGCTGTAGCAAATATATCTGTGTTATATAAATGACAATAGCCACTTACTAACCCTCACCTAAGAAAATTTAAGGGTCCTAAAAAGTCCCCAATGTTTCTGGCCCAGTGCAAAATTCTGTTCAGAGAATTTTATGGGTACCATTGTACATACAACTGTTTGTCATGGAATTCCTTTGAAAAATCTCTCTATTCCTGTGGTTGTGAATGAAGAACATTAGTGGGCAGCTAGGACCACTGAATGGAGCAGAGCTTAATTGCAGCGAAACAATAAGCACACACAGAAAGGAGTTTTTATCTTAATAGCATTAATGAGCACACTAGAGAGATATAGGATATTGATCTTAAGCACATAGCCCTCCCAAGCATAAAGAATTACACGCTTAGACAATGTAGGTTACAAAAAAGAGTTCTTACTGTTTATTTGGTCCAGTTACATTTTTGTTCAGGAAAGATGACTTCTTGTTCTTCTTTTGTCCCTAAACTTAATATACCCTCACCCCTCATTTCTGGTGAAGGCTGCGTGGAGAAAAGGGGAAAATTCTGGAGTTGAGGCCTAGCACATGGCCTCTCCATGGAAGGACCAGCAGCCGCATGGTCCTTCTTCTCCGGTGGAAGAAAGCAAGAGAGAGAGAGGAAGTGGGAGGAGCAACAAACAGCTTCCTCAGGAAGAAGCACATAGAGAGTTTGCCTCCTAGAGCAATCACCCATATGCTAATGAGGCATGCTAATTTGCTGGAACCTCCAACAGTGAAAACCACTCATTCCGGACTATTTCTGCTTGGATCTCTTGGTATGACTTGTAAGGCTCTTTGAGAATTGCCTTGAACTGAAATTAATTCTTTCCAAGCAAGATTGTCCCAGAGTCTTCTTTAGCAATATTTCAGTATTTCAGCAACTGAACTATAATTCTTTCCAAGCAAGATTGTCCCAGGGTCTTCTTTAGCAAGATTTCAGTATTTCAGCAACTGAACTATTTCCCATTTACAACCAATTTACCCCCGATATATAATTTGTTTACATAACCATTTACTGAAACTTTATCAGACTGGGAACCAACATGGTTATTCACAATCGTGGAAGTCAGTTCAATTTGATATGACAAAAGTCATTCCATAGTGTTAGGCCTTTCCTGGCTAATTACACATTATCCCATTGCAGAATGGACTTGTAAGAGTTAGTTCTCAGAATGATAAGGGTTCAGGTGAGGTTATAAGAGACTGAAAAAGTCTCTTCTCTCATGTACACTTATGTAAGTTCTAAATTGAAAATATCAGAACATTTCAGCATATTTATAATGATAAAATAGACCAGTTGCCTTGACAACAATCATATGACTATGTTATCAATTTAGTTCCAGGTCCATATATTGCAACTGGATGACTTGCCTACAAGTTGGAGTTGGAATTGGAGACATGACATTTAAGGGGGGGGGGAGGAATCTGTGGTATGGGTTAATTTAACTATCCATGCCACCAGCAGCAGCCCCAGCTTTATATGTAAAAAATAAATTGAGTAAATTTTAATGATGTAATTACTTTTTGTTGTTGTTGTTTATTTGTTCAGTCGCTTCCGACTCTTCATGACTTCATGGACCAGCCCACACCAGAGCTTCCTGTCGGCCATCACCACCCCCAGCTCCCCCATGGTCGAGTCCGCCACCTCCAGAATATCATCCATCCATCTCGCCCTTGGTCGGCCCCTCTTCCTTTTGCCTTCCACTTTCCCTAGCATCAGCATCTTCTCCAGGGTATCCTGTCTTCTCATTATGTGGCCAAAGTACTTCAGGTTTGCCTTTAATATCATTCCCTCAAGTGAGCAGTCTGGCTTGATTTCCTGGAGTATGGACTGGTTTGATCTTCTTGCAGTCCAAGGCACTCTCAGAATTTTCCTCCAACACCACAGTTCAAAAGCATCTATCTTCCTTCGCTCAGCCTTCCTTATGGTCCAGCTCTCGCAGCCATAGGTTACTACGGGGAATACCATTGCTTTAACTATGCGTAACATACTTTAAACAAAATAACTGTGTGCAACTGACATCATTTTCTTCTGTTTTCTGATTTAGTGGAGAAACTCTACTTTGCTATTATATATATAAACCACTATATCACTGCTATAAATTACGTAACAGAATTATATAATCATAAAATTGCAAGAGGCCAGTAAAATCATTGCATCCAATCCTCTGTTCACACAGGAATCCAGTTTAAAGTATCCGTGAGAGAGGCTCTCCAGCCTCCATTTGAATACAAATGTTGAAGTCAGGAGGAGCCAGGAAACTGCAGAGTCTGACACAGATACCTGAAAATATTCTAGATCATAAAGAACTCAGTTGGTAAGCACCTTAAAAATAATGCAGGTATTTGTGGAAATCATTATGGACTTGTCAAGATGAAATCTTACCACTCTAACCTTATCATGAAGGCACTTAGCAGCAAGAAAAAGCATCATTACATTCCTTTGGCTTTCATTTTTGAACTGCTCTTACTGAGAGCAATTTTTTCCTCAGATTCAAACAGAATCTACCTTCCATTAACTTGACTACATTATTGTGTGTCCTGGTCTCTGGGATGAAAGAGGAGAGACTATGGTTTTCTTCTGTGTAGTAGCCCTTCAGGTGTTTGATATCATATCACCTCTCAGTCAAAGCTAAATGTATCAATTTCATCAGTCGCCTAATTATCTTTTTACCCTTCTCTGAACCTGTTCATATTTGTCTGAATCCTTTTAAACCGTTTGAAAAGGGGTCTTTTCAAAGCAGAATGTAGTGAAACTATTACTTTCCAAAATTTGGAAATTCTAGGTCTATGGATAAACAGCCTAAAACTGCACAAATATCATAGTACTAGCTCCTACTCATTTTATAACCAACTGCTATTTCACAAGTACTATTGTCAAGCTAGATGCCTCCATTTTGTGCCTCTATCCTAAGTAAATAAATGTGCATTTGCCAAAGATACAATTCATTCTGTTACTTTCAGCCCATTTCCCCAACCTACCGAGAGCACTTCGAATTTTATTTCTGTCTTCTAGGTATCTCCCTAGTTTTCTATCATCTGCAAAACTGGTAGGTATTCAAACCAGCTATATATCTACTTAACTGTCATGCCATCTATCCCATAGTTAACTATCTTGCTAATCAGCATATCATGGGTACTCTGTCAAATGCTTTGCTCAAGTCAAGGTATATTATATCTGCATCACTCCCACATTCTATTAAGGAAGTTACCCAAAGAAGAGATAAAGTTAGTCTAGCAATACTTATTCTTGACAAATCCATAATGATTTCCAGAAAACACAGCTCTGCTGACAAGGTGCTTAAAGATTGATTTTTTAATGATCTAGACTATGTCAGATTGATTGCTCTGCACTTCTTTGGATATTCCTATCTTCAAAAAATAGAATTGGATTTGATGATTTAAATGGCCCTTCCAATTGTATGATTGTAACTTCCACTGATCTGAATTCCTATAGACTTATTTTAATGGTATTGTTAATTTCTCCCTAAGGGTAAAAATCTCCTCATGCTTCAGCTGGTGTTGGATGGTTTGAGTCCCCTTCAGCTATCTAATAAAAGCCTATCAACAGCAACAACTTTTCACTTAAAATTCAAATTACTCAATTTTTCAATTGCCTCAATTTCAGTTGCTTCCCGTACTTGTTCCTGTAGCAATAATATTAGAACCTCCAGCTTAATGTTGACAATTTTCAACTTGAAATTCAGGGATGGATATTTTGATCCTAGGAAGTGATTCTGGTGACCAAAATTTTCTGGAGAATTTTTTTGGGAGGGGAGGGGGGTGCCTTTGAGTCACTTTTGACTCCTAGTGACTCTCTGGAATATTCCCTGCAGTTTCCTAGGCAAGGTTTTTTCGGAAGTGGTTTGCCATTGCCTCCTTCCTAGGGCTGAGAGAGAGTGACTGGCCCACAGTCATCCAGTTGTCTTCATGCCTAAGGCAGGACTAGAAGTCACAGCCTCTGGGTTTCTAGCCTAATGCCTAAGCAATACACAAAATTCAACACAATTCAAGGTGTTGGTTATCACCTTTAAAGCCCTACATGGCATGGGACCAGAATACCTGAGGGACCGTCTTATCCCCATATTATCGACCCGCCCCACCCGATCGTTCAGAGAGGGCCTACTACGAGCCCCATCAATTAAAGAATGTCATCTGATGGGGGCTAGGAGGCGGGCCTTCTCTGTAGCAGCACCCACACTATGGAACATCTTGCCCCCAGGGTTGAGACAGATCCCCTCCCTCCCGACCTTTAGAAAAGAACTGAAGACCTGGTTCTGCCGCCTGGCATGGGAGGGAGGAAACTATAGTTCCTCATGGGGGTGGTTAATCCCATAATTTTATAATGCCCTTCTTTTATTAATACTATCTCCCACTTGGATTTTTATATCTATTTATTATATTAATTGTATAAATTGTTGGTTTATATATTTTATATTTCATGCTTTTATCTAATTTTATTTTGTTGTAAACCGCCCAGAGTTCCCCGTTGGGGGAGATGGGCGGTTATATAAATTAAATAAATAAATAAATAAATAAAATGGGCACTCTTAGGAAATTTAAGAGTCAATTATTTCACTGTGGTAAAAATAATGGCAATGATTTGTTTGTTCTTCTCTTTATTACATACATACATACATACATACATACATATCTCCATCCAGTACTTGGGACAGAAATAACTGCAAAAGAACATCTTAGTAGCATCACATAGTATCATATTACTTGCTGTACATAGCATCATGCTGTAGGATCATTCCAGGGGTACCCTCAGTAGAAATGTGCATGAAGGAGCTATTCCAAGTCTGCTGGGAGTGATAAATAATATAACTTATATTTTAAATTATTAACATTTTCCTTTGAACACGTTATTTGAAGACCTAGCTCTCTGGAGAAGGCTCTAATGCTGGGAAAGATGGAAGGAAAGAGAAGAGGACAACCAGCAGCAAGGTGGATGGACTCCGTTACAGTGGCGATGGGGGCACTGTTGGAAGAGCTGAAGGAGCAGGTTAGGGACAGTTCATCATGAAGAAAATGTATCTATGTGGTCACTAAGAGTCAACAACGACTTGAAGGCACATAATCAATCAATCAATCAATCAATCAATATTTCAAATTAATTACACTAATTTGTATATAAATTAATGTATTTAATTACAAGAAATGGTCACTGCTCAGCATCAAATGAAATGAACAATTATGCCTCCCCAAAGCGAAAGAGCTGGAGCTTACAATAGAATAGCAATAATGGCTTAGTCTCTTCTCCACAGCCTGGGCCAACCCTGCATCTAACCCAGGTACCTCCTAGATCTAGATGGTTTCCTGAATGTCCTTGAAGAATTTCCCATGTCATTTTGGTGCTACTGTTGATGCCTTGGCTGATCTGTGGAATGCAGAAGTGCCCGGGTGCAGGGGAGTGGGGTGGCACATCTTCCTTCCTTTTGCAGAGCCAAGGGGACCAAGGGGTGAGTGATCAAGTGGATAGGATTTCAGGAGGAGAGCAAGTGGAGGAATTCTTGGGATAGACCAGATTATGTACAGAGTGAGACCCATTTGAACAGCCAAGGCTGTTCCTTCTCTGTCTCCATTTCACTCTCACAGAACAGCCCACCTTGATAAGGTAATGCTGATGCTGTGATAATTTTACCTCATTCTTTGAGAGCTAAGTTGAACAGATCCATCTTGACTTGGACTTCAGCATCAGGGCAAGTCATAGAAATGTAACCTGAGCCTGAGTTTCTAAGGGACCACCTCTCCTGTTACGAACCTGAGCAACGGTTAAGATCAGCAGAAAAGGATCTGAGATGAGATGCTCTTGGTATCAGAGGTTCCTTCTGCATTATTCCCAAGCTATAGAACACATCTACTTGGGAATTGTATTTGGCCCCCAGCATATAGAAAATTTATAAATTTGACAAACAAACAAACAAACAAACAACTAACTAACTAACTAACTAACTAAATAAGCAAGCATATATTTCATTATATCAGAAAGAGATTTTTCATGTTGCAGCATTTTATTTTATTGTTAATTATAATCTGTATTTTAAATTTTTTATGTTCTCTTCTTGTTTTCAATTATTTGCTGTTTGGATTATTTGCCAGCACAGGAAGCAGTATAAATCAGATCATAGTAATATGCATGTGTGACATGAAGCTGCTATGTTTCTGATCCTACTTTTTCTCTTGCTATGCAAGTCTTAAGAAAAGAACTAAGGAGAGAACCTGGCTTAGTGTAACCTTCTCTATGCCCAAGGAGCTCATCACAAAGAAAAATGAACGGGGAGTCACGGTTCTAAGTGCCTTGCCATGTCATGAGTAGAGGCATCCTGAAGAATCAGTTGTCTGTTGTAGTCCAAGCTTTCCCTAGAACTGGCCAAGCATCTGCCTCCCCTTCACACTCTGGTGGAACTATCCAGCAATGTTTTCACACTTGTCTACTCGATTGTTCATGGTAGTGCTGACTTCTGATGAATTATCTGCTCATTCCTCCAGTCTCCAAGAGCATAATCTGCCAAGTTGGATTTGGTGGAGGGCAGTTACCCCACCCTTGCACTCTCCCCTCGGTCTCTGGCTGACTGAAGAAAAAGCCAGCCCCACTTGGCCTCCTCTTATTCTGGTAGAAGAACCCCTTTCCTAATAATGGGCTCGCATGGGTCTCATCTGCTATAGTGACCACTGGTGGCATTACTGCAAAATTTCCAAAATCCCTTCAAAATTATTCCCTTGAATAATTCTATAAAATATGGTGATATGCTCAAGGGCATTTCATATGACTTGGTGTTCCTTGAGAGTAGTTAGAAAAAAGGGTCTTCTTTTATTTAGTTATTTAGTCATTTAGTTTCCTGTTAGGGTCACCTTGAAGCCCCATGCGAGGTAAGTGCACAGAATATGACAATAAGGTGTAAGCAAGAAGTAAATGAAATGATGGCCCAGGGTATCAATGTAACTCTGTGTGTGTGTGTGCACGCGTGCGTGTGTGCGTATGCGCGCATTCATTCAGTGGTAGGGGGAGGCTATTTTATCTTTTTTATAACATGGCAAAACATCTCTGTCCATCCTATTTTTTGTCTGGAGGGAGCTTTTGAGTACATGGGTTTTGGTATGTCTATATTAAATATATATATATATATATATATATATATATATATATATATATATATATTAAATATATATATTAAATATATATATTGTATATATATTATATAATATTATAATATTAATATATTATAATATATTATATATAATTATATATAATTATATATTATATAGAACCTTTATGTCTATATTAACTACCAAATCAAAATTCTGGCAGAAGATGGACACTCACTGTCCATCCTGACCCAGTTCAAGTCCTGACTCTAAAGGTCTGGAAATAGCCCACCCAAGTCATTCCAAGTCTGGTCCATCTCCTGGTTCTAAAGAGCCGTTAAGAAAAACAACATCCCATTTTCTCTGGGAGAATTATTCTTGTACTTTAAGGCAAACCCACCTACCTGAGGAGTCTGTTTTCTTTTTCTTAACTCAGAAAGCAATGCAGACATTGCTTTCTCTCTTGGGTATCTCTAAAGGAATTCTGTACAGACAGGTGCCCCTGGAAGTTGCCTCCTCCATGTCCTGTTCCGAGTCTCAGGAGAAAGGTGGACCATGGAGGGGTGAAAACATTCTTCTCCCCCCAATCCCATCTTGATGGTCCCCCAGCATTCCTTCTGGCAGTGACAACCCCAGGATCTCCTAGGCTGGCTTACAGCACTCAGTCTCAGGCCTAAACATGGGGCCTGGGGGTGTATATCCCACCTTATTGTTGCTTTTTATTTTTTAAACATTTCAAATGAGATTTCAAACATTTCAAATAAAAATTTCAAACAAGAATGGAAAGTTAGCATTTTGAAAATCAAAGTGTTAAGCATTAGTTATATTTCCAATAAAGGAAAACTCGCCTCTATTTAGATTCTTTTTCTCTTTCTTTCATTTGTCCCCCTTTCAACACTGTTCAGCTTCTGCTCTCCTCTGTTATATTCTTTTTCCCCGCTTCTCCCCTTCAAATGGCTTTGTTTGCGGCTCCCTCCCTGGACCGGGCAACAGCCAAGGCTGAAAGGAGATACCTTCAAAACAGCAGAGATGTTTTAGGGGTCATTGTGAGGTTAACAGGTGTGAGTCCACTTAAAAGGCCATTTAATAAGACTTTCAAGGGAATGAATTATTTAAGTGCCAACAGATTTAATTAGGCTAATGTAAGCAGGTATGTCACCTGCTGCTTAAAATGGCACATCTGAATGGACTTTTCTGAATGTTAGATTCCAATTTTGCACTTAATCTTTTCCTCTTTTTCACACAGAGATGAAACTAAAGGCAGTCTTTGAATCGTATAATCAAAGAATGTATCAAGGGTCCATGGAGGTCATCTAGTCCAGCCCCCTACTCAGTACACGAAGGCACTAAACCATCCCCAACTTGTGGCTATCCAGCCCCCATCTAAAAACCTCCAACAAGGGGGAGTCTCTCACTCTTCTAGGCAGGCTGTTCCATTGCTTAATAGCTTTCTGTCAGGAAATTACTCCTAAGATTCGGCCTGAATTCCATTTTTTAAAAATTTCAGCCCATTGATCTTTGTCCTGCTGTCAATTTCAAATGAAAAGAAAACATCTTTATCTTGCACTTGTCAGCCTCCTAAATATTTTTGGATTGCAATCAGATTTCCTCTCAGTGTTCCCTTTAGCAATCTAAATGATCCTCACAGGTCCTGATTTCCAAACTCTTTATCGTTCTGCAGCTCTGAACCCACTCCAGCTTCTCTATATCCCTTGTAAAGTGTGGTGTCCATAATTTGGCAAAGGACTACAAATGAGGGCTAACCAGAGCAAACTATACTGGCACTCTTACCTGCCACAATCCCAATAAAGGTAAAGGTTCCCCCCGCACATTTGTGCAGTCGTGTCTGACTCTAGGGGCCGGTGCTCATCTCCGTTTGTTAGCCAAAGGCCAGCGTTGTCCAAAGACACTTCCACGGTCATGTGGCCGCATGAAACGCGCAGAACGCTGTTACCTACCCACCGAAGTGGTACCAATTCATCTACTTGCATTTGCATGCTTTCGAATTGCTAGGTTGGCAAGAGCTGGAGCTAGTGCGGGAGCTCACTCCATCACGCTGGGCTAGGGATTCGAACCTCCGAACTTGCAATCTTCCGATCGACAAGCCTGGCGTCTTACCCGCTGAGCCACCACACCCCTCACAATCCCAATACAGGGCTTCTATTAACGTAGCTGAAGGCTATATTGACCTTTGAACTTCTGTATCACACTGCTTGCCCATGTTCAAATGTTGGTTTCTAGGACTCTTAGTTCCTTCTTAAATGCGCTGCCACCAAGGCACATCTCCCAGTCCTATATTTATTCATGGGATTTTCCTACCCGTATAATCATGAAGTAGAAAGGGCCAATGTTCATGCTAGTAAAGTCATGTAGTAATTATAATGTTGATCTATAATGTATTATCCAGTCATCCTAGCTTACTGTCATCTGCAAAGTTGATAAGCATTCCTTCCTTCTTTTCTTTCCTCCATCCTCTAGGTCATTTATAAAGATTGTCAGGTCTGCGCAACCAAATGAACGTAGTGCATTTGCTTGCTGCTTCCCGCCCACAGAACCAGCTAGATGAGATTCAATTGCTGCTTCCCGCCAAGTGCTTCCCGCCGAGCTGAGACAAAGCAGACGCGTGTCAAGATTGTTTACGGGATGGGAGGGGGGATAGAAGCCAGACAGTGAGCAGCAGACTCTGGGAACCAAGGTCACCTGAACTGCCTGAGCCAGGTGTGGGGAGGGGGGGATGTTAGCTCACCAAGAGAATGTTTTAATTAGAGGCTTTGCGCCTTTTTCGCCAGTTCCAGCTTTCTCTAGACTGTTGTATTGTTGGGACAGACAATGGAAGATGCCGGTACTTCAGCTGTGGGAGCCAGTGAGACAAAGGGCGAAGGGCTCGAACAAGTCCAGCCCAGTGCATCAAAAGTACAAGGGGGCGAAGGCGATCCCAAAGAAGGCACTTTGAAACCGAGAAAGAGATTAAGAAATATGAAAACTGACGAAAAACATGAGAAGTTGGTCACGATGAAAGCCGAGCCAGAACCAAAGAAGCGCTGGTCGGAAAAAATTGGCGGAACGCTCGAGAGTGGCACTATAAAAAACGTTACCACCAGACGAGGTACTCGGACCGAATGACGGAATTAGAAGATTGGATGGGCAGCATGTCTTTCGAGATGGAGACCTTGTCGCAGCGCATGGCCACATTGCCGGTGTCCATCGGGAAGATACTGAAGAAGCTGGAGGAACACAAAATCAGGTCGCGACCTGAGAGTTCCAGTGCTACTTCTGGACCAGTGGTTGAAGAGGGTTCCAAAGGTGAATCCAGCGCAGATGAGGAGAACCTGCCAGCATCACCTCCGACAAGGAAAAGGTTGGCGCGAGAAGAGATGCCTAGGGTGCCGAGATGCACAAAACAGCCTGTGGGAGCACACTAAATTCGGGTGAGGTTCAACAGAGACCCCAAGCACCTAGCGTGTTTCCTGACCCATGTTAAGGGGTTAATGGATTGATTTGAAGACTTTTTTGTAGACAAGGAGGCTAAGGTGAGATACATATCAGCCTATCTGGAAGGAGAAGTGGCAGACTGGCTGATTGAACTCCACGATGCCAAGGCCCCAGTACTAACAGACTTTGACAAGTTTATGTCAGCCTTGAGGGACCGGTTCGAAGAAACTTTGTCCAAAGTGATGGCGAAGGTTGATATGCAATCGATCAAGCAAGGGAACTGGTCGGTGGCCGAATATGCTTTGGGATTTAAGAGACTAGTGGGCCACCTCACGGATTGGCCAGAGACATTCAAAATTGAATACTTTCAGGTGGGATTGAGACCAGAAATCTTAGAAACCTGCCTGAACCGAGGAGATCCTAAGACCCTGAAGGAGTGGGTGTCAGGGTTCATAGCTGAATCCTGTCATTATGGGTATAGAGGTAGTTTAAGCATGTGAACTGGAGGGAGGGGGAGTGTGTACTAAGTGTTGTGGCTTTCATCGGAGACTGTGGAATGCAGCGTCAAGGTCAACCACCTGCAGGAGCTGGAGGTTTGGGAATGGAGAGGGAAAGTTCTGGACATTGACATCATAGTGGCTGCAAAATTGGCTCGCAGGGGGGAGAGTTAAGTTAACAATGTTTGGCGGGAATCCACATTCAGATCTTTAGGAGTGCTTCAATTTACATGTATCCTGAATAAAGCTTAATCTGCATTTCAATGACTTGCATCGAGAAGTGTTTATTGGGGCATTGAAGTTGGAGTCATCACAGTGGGTGCTATTGGCCGGGATGGTAGAGAGCACCAAACTGCGCTTAAAGAAGCAATTACAGATGTAAGATACAGCAAAGAAAGTGAGGTTGATGGCCAGCCCAGCGGACAAGTGGAGCCAACACCGAAAATGGGACAAAGAGAGGGAAGAACGCGCCCAGAAGAATTTGTGCTTCAAGTGTGGCAAGGAGGGCCATCGAGCTGTTGAATGCAAACAAACAGCCAGCCAACCACAACCTATGGCAAAAAGGATTATAACGCAACCACCTAAACGCAAAAGCAAAGGGACAGCTGCCAAGGCTGAGGAGACGCGCAAAGGGGGTTTCCTAGACAGCACTAGTGACTCCGAAGAAGGGGAGTTTCAGTCAGTGGGAAACACGAGCCGCCTACCCTGAAGGGCACCAGTGGGCAGGTGGAATGTGATGGGCATGTTGATCCCATGGTAAGTGAAGAATGTCCCTCAATGTTAATAAGCATACAATTGAGAACCCTAGAAACTAAGCGCAGGGCAGACTTAATGGCAATGCTAGATTCTGGGTGTACACATTTATTTATTTATTTATTTATATTTATTTATAAAATTTATATCACCGCCCATCTCCCTCCGCCGGAGGGACTCTGGGCGGTTTACAACAAAATAGTAAAAACAGAAATATAAAATGCAAAATTATAAAACAAGATTAAAATCCAAGAGGCAAGGTGGTAAAGTGATCTTACTTAATTTAGTCTAGGAGAGGAGCTCTTTAGGGTATTAGCCATCCCCAAGAATGGCTATTCCTTCCTTGGTCCCACGCAAGGCGGCAGAGCCAGGTTTTCAGGTTCTTCCGGAAGGTCAGGAGCGAAGGAGCTAATCTCGCCTCCGGGGGCAAGTTGTTCCACAGGGCGGGAGCTACTGCAGAGAAGGCACGCCTCCTGGACCCCGCCAGATGAAACTCTTTTATAGATGGGGTCCGTAGCATGCCCTCTCTGCATGATCGGGTGGGACGGGTAGATATATTTGGGACGAGGCAGTCCCTCAGGTAACCTGGTCCCATGCCATGTAGGGCTTTAAAGGTGATAACCAACACCTTGAATTGGATCCAGAAGCAAACTGGTACCCAATGCAGCTGACACAACAACGGTGTTATATGTGCCGATCTAGGGGCACCAGCAATGGCCCGTGCAGCCGCATTCTGGACCAGCTGGAGCTTCCGGATACTTTTCAAGGGTAGCCCCATGTAGAGCGCATTACAGTAGTCTATATGCGAGATAACAAGGGCATGAGTGACTGTTCAAAGGGCCTCCCGATCCAGGAACGGGTATAACTGGCGCACAACACAAAGTTGTGCAAAAGCCCTTCTGGCCACAACTACCACCTGCTCTTTGAGCAGGAGTCGTGAGTCCAGGAGGACCCCAGATTCCGCACTGGATCTGTCTGGGGCAGTGCAACCCCATCCAGAACCAAAGATGATAATGTCCCAGATGGGGAGGAGCCATTAATCCACAGCCACTCTGTCTTACCAGGGTTCAGTTGAAGCCTGTTGGACCCCATCCAGGCCCCTACAGCCCCCAGGCACCCGGAAAGAACAGTCACAGCATCACTTACCTCACCCGGGACAGAGATATATAACTGAGTATCATCAGCATATTGATGATATCTTATCCCGTGGTGGCGGATGATCTCACCCAGTGGTTTCATGTAAATGTTAAACAGGAGTGGAGAGAGAACCGAACCCTGCGGCACCCCACAAAGGAGGGGTCGAGAGTCAGATCTCTCACTCCCTATCACCACCGATTGGGACCAGCCTCGAAGGAAGGAGGTGAACCAGCTCAAAACAAGGTTCCAACCCCCAACTCCCTGAGCCGACCCAAAAGGATACCATGGTCGATGGTATTGAAAGCTGCTGAGAGGTCAAGGAGAGCTAGGATGGATGCACTGCCTCCATCCCGCTCCCACCAGAGATCATCCATAAGTGCGACCAATGCTGTTTCCTTTCCATGTCCAGGCCTGAAACCTGACTGAAAGGGGTCTAGATAATCCGTTTCATCCAGGATCCTCTAGAGCTGCAGTGCCACCACTTTCTCAACCACCTTTCCCAAAAAGGGAAGGTGGGAGACTGGGCGAAATTTGTCCAGCACCATAGGGTCCAGCGATGGTTTCTTGAGGAGGGGGTGCACCACTGCCTCCTTAAAGGCAGTTGGAAACACCCCCTCTCCCAAGGATACATTGACCATCACCTGGACCCAACCACATGTCACCCCCCTAGCTGCTTTCACTAACCAGGAGGGGCATGGATCTAGATGACAAGTGGTGGCGTTTGCTGCTCGAACGATCCTGTCGACTTCCTCAGGTCCAACCGGATCAAACCGTTCCCAGATAACTGGGTAAATACGCTCCCCCGGTATCTCGCCAGACTCTGTCTCACGCCTGGAGTCCAACTTGGAACGGATCCGAGTGATTTTGTCCTGCAGATGCGTAGCAAATTCCTCTGCACGGCCCTTACCCAAAAGGAAGCGAGCGATCTTAAACAGGGCCATCGGACGGCATTCTGTGGACGCAATAAGAGCGGAGAAATATTGACATTTCGCCACTCTTACCACCACAAGGTAGGCCTTAACAGCAGCTCTAGCTTGTGTTCGGTCGGGTTCGGACCTCGTTTTTCTCCAGCAGCGCTCTAGACATCTCTTAATCCTCTTCAAGACCCTCAACTCCTCCGTGAACCATGGGGAGTGTCGGGTCTGATGAGCCAAGAGAGGTCACATAGGCGCAATCCTGTCCAAGGCACCGGTCACCTTCCTATTCCAGGTAGTGACTAGTGCCTCCGCTGGACCATGCAGCAGATCCTTGGGTATAACCCCCAGCTCCCTCTGAAACCCTTCAGGGTCCATCAGTTGCCGGGGGTGGACCAATCAAGTGGGTCCAGCCTCCCTGCGGAGGGGCGTGGCGTAAGAGAATCCCAAGGTCACCAGGGCATGATCTGACCATGACAACGGGGATAGATGCAACTCTCCCCTCAGGTCACATTGCCACTGCTCAGACAAGAAAACTAAGTCCAGAGTGAGGCCACTGCCTCTAGTCAGGTCCCGAATAATCTGGAACAGGCCCATGGCTGCCATGGTAGCCATGAACTCCCGAGCCGCCTCCGAGGACCGTCCCAGGGAACGCAAATTGAAGTCCCCCAACACCATAAGTTTGGGGAACTCCACCGCCAACCCCGAGATGGCCTCTAGTAGCTCGGGCAGGGAGGTTGCTACGCAGCAGGGAGGCTGGTACTATTGTACCAGCAACACTCCTAACTGTTCTCAGGAACCCAACTTGAAGAACAGGGTCTCACAACTGGCAACTTGTGGAGCAGAGCCCCTGAAGGCATCTAGAGACTCCCGGATGACAACAGCCACCCCTCCTCCCCTGCCCTGGGGTCTAGGCTGGTGCCATACCGTAAACCCAGCTGGACACATTTCTGAAAGGGAAACCCCCCCTCCGGAGCCAGCCAGGTCTCGGTAATACACGCCAGGTCTGCCCCCTCCTCAATGATCAAATCGTGTATGAGGGGGCCTTTGTTATTAACTGACCTGGCGTTAAGCAACAACAGCCGAGAATCAGGGCCCCTACGGATCTGCTGACCAGGGCCTGGGTATGAGCTTGGAGGGCCAGAACGCGCCACCGGTAACAAACATCAGGGCCGCCTTCTCCAATGATGGCCCGCCCTCCAGCTCCCGCTATAACGTCCCCGACCCTTCATCACCTCGATATGACCCGCCCTGCAGCCCCCAGAGACTCCCACTCCAGGTGCCTCCACTCCTGAACCTCCAGAGTCCCTGGTTCGAAATGGGGGACCCTCCATCCAATCATACATCCTCATATACTCTCAATCATCCACCCAGGTGATGGTAGTCCCTTCAGCGCACCAGCTTCCGCTCTCGGCACCGTCAGGATCACCCAACACCCTACCATACACCACACCACCTCCTCGGCTTCTCTCACTAGTCGAAGGAGGGGTGACTCATTCAATCCTCCCCACCCCCTGTCTCTCACACAGGAGGCGAGTTCTCTTTTGTATCAACAATCACTCCCAGACTCCCCCCTCATCTCTCACACTTAAGAGGGAGTCCCACAGATGCCTTGGAGGGATCCCAACAACTCTCTGCTGCCTTGGGCCAATTTAAAAGGGGATGACTAGATCACATTGCCTCATAAACCCAGCAATCATGACTGGACTTGGCTTCAAAGTGGGGAAACTAAAGCAGCCCATAGTCTTCAAGCAACTAGATGGCTCAGAGGCTAGTGAGGGTCCGGTGGAGTTTCATACCAAAGAAGTAAAGTTAAAGATTGGGACCCACAGGGAGACAATTAGATTCCTTGTCACCCCAATTGCCAACCAGTCAGTGATTTTAAGTTTATCCTGGCTAAGGAAATGCAACCCCCACATCAATTGGGCAACAGGAGACATAGAATTTGAGGACAGGTCATATATAGGCGGAACCCCGTTGGCTGGAAATCCCGATACTGTGATCTTTGACATGATGGTGGAATTGGGTGAGCAATTGACCCAGAAGTAGGGCAGCCTGCTACCCAAACAGTATAGAGATTTGCACAAGGTTTTTGAAAAGAAAGAATCAGATCAACCCCCTCCCCATAGAGACTGTGACTGTGCAATTGAAATAGACACTGGGGCGAAATTGCCAAAGCCCAAACTATATTCAATGACTTCGAAAGGACAAGAAGCACTGAGAGACTTTGTAGATAAAAACCTAAAACGGGGTTTCATCCAGCCAGCTACCTCGCCAATGGCAGCCCCTGTACTATTCAGGCCCAAAAAGGACGGGTCCTTAAGACTGTGCACCGATTATCGGGGTTTGAATGCCATCAGTGCTGATAATAAGTACCCTCTCCCACTAATGAAAGACATGCTTGCTCACCTATCGAAGGGGAAGATTTTCATGAAATTGGATTTGAGAGAAGCTTATTACTGCACACACATTCGCGAAGGGGATGAATGGAAAACTGCTTTTAACTGTCAACTGGGTTCTTTTGAGTTTCTTGTGATGCCATTTGGATTGAAAGGAGCAGGGGGGTGTTCATGCACCTCGTAAATGAAGTTCTTCATGAGTTTCTGTATGAAGGGGTCCTTGTTTACCTAGATGACATCCTGAACTATTCCCAGACCTTGGAAGAACACGTTAAACTAGTGCGTGCAGTTCTAAAGAGGCTTTTGAAAGCTCAATTGTTCATCAAGCTTTCAAAATGTGAATTCCATAAAGAGCAGCTAGACTACTTGGGTTTCAGAGTCTCAAGCAGGGGAATTAAGATGGACCCCGCTAAAGTGCAAGACGTCCTAGGTTGGGAGCCCCCGAGGACCCGGAGTCAGTTGCAGAGTTTCCTGGGGTTTGCAAATTTCTATCGAGAATTTATCAATAATTTCACCCAAGAGGCTCTGCCACTGACAGACCTACTCAAGACGAAGGGAAAGGGAGACACCAGGAAGGTGAAAAACTCTGGGGTGGTACTGAATTGGACTGCCGAATGTCAGGAGGCATTCGAACGGCTGAAAGCCTTATTTACCACCAAACCCATTTTAAAACATCCAGACCTGCAAGAACCCCTAGTGGTCCAGGTTGACATGTCAGATGTGGCTTTGGGAGTCGTGTTACTACAGAAAGACAAGGAAGGGGTTCTACACCCATGTGTGTACTTATCCTGAAAGTTCAGCGAGGCTGAACGTAGATAATTGGTTTGGGAAAAGGAAGCCTTCACAATAAAATGGGCCTTCCAGACGTGGCGGCACCTCCTGGAAGGAGCCATCCATCCCTTCGAAGTCTGGACTGACCATAAAAACCTAGAAGCTTTGAAAACGCCCTGCAAACTTACACAAAAGCAAATCAGGTGGGCTCAGTTTTTCAGCAAATTTAACTTCATGCTGAAATACCTCCCTGGGAAAAGAAATTTCCTAACAGACGCTCTATCTAGGCTACCCCAACACAAAAGTGAAAAGGAAGAAATAGTTGACACTGTAATCCCTTTACAACAATTGGGGTTATCTGCCGAGACCAGGAGCCAAAAGCGTGACTCAACCTCACAGATAGAGACCGGGCTCCTGCATGAATTAAAAGAGGCATTGGGAAAAGATGATTGGCTGAAATCTAACAAAGAGGTTCTGTCTGAAAGGGAAGGGCTATGGTGGCATGGTACAAAGGTATACATTCCAGAAACTTTGAGAAAAAAGATCCTGGGAAGATGTCACGATGCTTAGCCTGCTGGGTATTTTGGTTTTGTCAAAACACTGCATTTAGTTAGAAGGCAATTCTGGTGGTCCTTAATGTGCAAGGATGTAGAACAATATGTTGCCAGCTGTCCTGTTTGTGCCACAGCAAAAAAGGGGAGAGGCAAACCCCGGGGACTGTTACAGAACGGAGCAGATCCTAAACAGCCATGGAAAGAAATTGACATGGACTTCATTGTAGAGTTGCCAGAAAGCAAAAAGAAAATGGTGATTTGGGTGGTAACTGACCTATTCTCAAAACAAGCTCACTTCGTGCCCCTAGCCAGCGTGCCCTCAGCCACTAAGCTAGCAAAGCTTTTCATCCAACATGTGTACAGGTTACATGGAGTTCCTGAACGTGTGATCAGTGATTGCCGTGTTCAGTTCACTTCAGCTTTCTGGAAAGAATTTTTAAAATTGATTGGTGCAGGGCAAGCCTTGAGTTTGAGTCACCATCCCCAGATGGATGGATCGAGTGAATGATTGAACTCTGTACTTGAACAGTATATAAGGTGTTATGTCAATTATCAACAAGACAACTGGGTGGACCTCTTGCCTTTTGCAGAAGTGGCATACTCAGTACACCAAAGCACCAGCTATTCGCCTTTTCATGTGGCCACTGGTCAGGAATTTGCTCCTATTCCTGAGTTACACCAAGGATCTACTAAAGTAAACTCCTTGGAAGATTGGGTTAAGCAGATGAACGAAACATGGCCAATAATTGAAAAACCCTAGCACATGCCAAAGCCTCATATAAAAAATAAGCAGACCAAAAGTGATCCCCTGAATGGCAACTAAAAGTGGGAGACAAAATATATTTATCTACCAAGTTTTTGAAAATGAGGCAACCATTGAAAAAATTGGGACCCAAATATGTTGGCCCTTTCCCCATTATCAAGGTAATCAACCCAGTAACTGTACAACTTGATTTGCCAAAAAACATGAAAAGAATACATCCGGTATTCCATTGCAGTTTGTTGAAACCTATGAGAACTTCAACAGTTTGGCACCCAGAGCAAACCCCTCCTAACCCGACCATGATTGATGGGGAACAACACTTTGAAATCAAAGAAATTCTAGATTCCAGGAGACTTTGGAGAATATCTGCAATATCTCGTTAAGTGGAAGCACTTCCCAGATGACAAATGGGTTGCCAGCAAACATGTACATGCCCAGAGACTGGTCAACAAGTTCCACCAGTGATACCCCAACAAGCCAAAATGAACCCTAAGTTTCATGCATTGCAATTCTTTAACTGTTTTAGATTTTCTTTTTCATGAGGAGCACCATGTCAGGTCTGTGCAACCAAATGAATGTAGTGCATTCGCTTGCTGCTTCCCGCCAACAGAACCAGCTAGATGAGATTCAATTGCTGCTTCCCGCCAAGTGCTTCCCCTCTGAGCTGAGACAAAGCAGACGCGTGTCAAGATTTTTTACAGGATGGGAGGGGGGATTGAAGCCAGACAGCAAGCAGCAGACTCTGGGAACCAAGGTCACCTGAACTGCCTGAGCCAGGTGTGGGGAGGGGGGATGTTAGCTCACCAAGAGAATGTTTTAATTAGAGCAGGGCTTTCCAAAGTTTTCCCGCGGCGACACACCAACCGCCGTTGGTGTGTCGCCGCGGGAAAACCCAGAAGTGCCGCCATTGCAGCAGCGCACAAAAACCCGGAAGCGCTGCTGCCGCTTTCGGGTTTTTGCGCACCACCATTGATGTGTCACGACGGGAAAACCCGGAAGCGCTGATGATGATCAGCGCTTCTGGGTTGTGTGGCGACACACCAGACTGTGTGTGGTGACACACTTTTGTGTCGCGACACACAGTTTGGAAAGCTCTCAATTAGAGGCTTCACACCTTTTTCGCCAGTTCCAGTTTTCTCTAGACTGTTGTAGCTTTCGTCAATTAAATAACTTTCCTTTTCTACTTTGAAACTGACTGAAGTTGTTTCCTTTGAAGTCTAAGCCTAGCAATCATTACAAAGATACTGAATGATACTAGGTCCAGAATGGAGCTTTGGAGGACCCCAGTTGATCTTCTTTCCAGTTCAATGCAGAACAATTTATGACCACACTTTGGGTGCAAACCCACTGGACCACAGTACATCTAACACATATTTATCCATCTGGTCCTTGATATTATTTATTTATTTATTTATTTATTTATTTATTTATTTATTTGTGGAGTCCTTGGTGCTCTCTGAGCCTTGTTGTTTTCTTGCAGATGTTTCATTGGCAGACTAGGCAACATCTTCAGTGCGAAAAGGGAGTGGGACTTGCTCTGTTTATATACCATGGCTTGTCCTGCTTGTGTTGGTGGAGGTGTTGTTCTATCCTTAGGAGTTCCTTGATTGGGCTGTTCTTTGTTGCTTGGTTGACTGACTGAGTTAATAGTTCCTTGATTAGGGTCTATTGTGTTGTTTGATTGCTCCTCTGGTGCTAATCTTGGTGTTAATCTTTGCCTATCTGGGTGATGATTGCTGGCAAGGAGGTGTTCTGGTCTTCTGGCTTTTCTATTGTCTCTTATGAATGGTATGTAAATGTTGTTTACCTCTATGTGTCTGTTGATGGCTGCTTTGTCTGAGTGCCAAGCTTCCAGGAATTCTCTGGTGTTTTTGGACTTGGCCTGGTTTAAGATGCTCATAGTTCCCCAGTTGAAAGTATGGCTAAGTTTGTCCATGTGTTGTGAGATTAAGGAGTTTTCATCATGTCTTCTGACTGCTAGTTGGTGTTCGTGGATGCGTTCTGCATTTATTTATTTATTTTATTTTATTTTCTATCCCACCTTTATTATTTTTATAAATAACTCAAAGCAGTGAACATACCAAATACTCCTTCCTCCTCCTATTTTCCCCACAACAACAGCCCTGTGAGGTGAGTTGGGCTGAGAGAGAGTGACTGGCCAAAGGTCACCCAGCCGGCTTTCATGCCTAAGGCGGGACTCTCAGGCTCCTGGTTTCTAGTCCATTGCCTTAACCACTAGACCAAACTGGCTTTTATCATGACATCTTATTAAATTATTTCCAGAGAACTAGCTACACTAAATCCACCATGTTTTCTTAGTCTACCAAACTAATTACTCTGTCACAAAGAAGTAAGTTTGATCTGTTTTTGACAAACATATGCTGGCTCCTGTCTGATAGTCTGTTCAGACAGGTAGGCAACCTGGTACATGTATGTAGAGTAGTTTCCAGGTCCTTCTTCCTCCCCTTTACTTCTTTTGAATATTGGAACTGTGATAGCTCTTCACTAGTCTCAACAGTTCTTCAAAAATCACCATCAGTAATTCTTAGGTCAATTCTATCTCTTTCATTATCAAGGCATGTAATTCAACTGTCCTTATAGACATGAACTGGTTAGGACACCAATGTGATTCTTATTATGCCTACATGGCTACTGAACTGTGTTCCCATTTCCCTAATCATATCAAGAAGGGGAAGCAAAATAGTAATTGAGGAGCTATGCCATCTCATTACTTGTTACAACTGTAACATCTTCTCCTACCAGTAGGTCCATCCCTCCATTATCACATGCAACATTTTACTAATGTCCCATACTTCTCCATCCAGGTCTGTGCCCCCCATCCCCTTCTGGTTTAGTTTAAAAGTCTATAGAATACATGAGTTTCTCTAAATACATTTTCTTTTGCCTTGTGAGTACATCCAATCACTTCCTAACAGTCTCTCATACAGAAGACAGTGGCCATGGTTAGAAATCCAAATTTTCCTTGATTACATTTTTTTAAGCAGTTGTTCTTTTGTAGGATCCTGCTTTCTCTACTTGCCCTTAACCATCAATAGAGGGAAAGATAAATAATGATAAATAATACCTCTTGTGTCCCCAGACACTTCACCTTTCTATCTAGGGATTTACAATCACTTGTAATTCTCTGAAAAGTTTGTCATTTTGTAGCAGTATAATTTGTTCCTATCTGAATAAGTAGGAATAGACAGTAATTGGTCAGTTTGATGAGGCTTGGTGATCTTCTCATGACATCCTGAATATGTATATACTTTGTCTGACCCATGGAAGCCACTTGTGGGGAAAATAGGAGGAGGAAGGAGTATTAGGTATGTTTGCTGCCTTGAATTATTTATAAAAATAATTTTTTATAAAGTGAGATAAGTGAGATAAAAAATAATAAATAAATAATATAAATAATATAAAATAATGAATCTTCCCATCAGCACCATTTTCTCTTCAGTTGAGATTTTTTGTTTGATCCTTGCCAAGTTGAGTCTTCTGGAAAGGTCAGGATAATGGAATAGTCTCAGATGGTTGCAGCTTACCTTCTATGTCCACAGCTTCAAATCCATTGGTCAGTTCTAGTAGTCCTGCTTTTCCCCTTTATCTTAGCATATACCTCCAAGTAGTGGCTCCTCCCACTGAGTGTCTTCTACCTCCTTTGTGCCTTCCTCCTGTCTCCTCTGCTCTTGGGCAATTTTCTGTGCCCTCCTCAGACATCCCATTCATGACAGCTCCTTGTGTGATAAATGCCTGTTCTTTGGTTTCTCAAATAGGTCTTAAAGAAGAAAGACTGGCCTCCAGTCTTACAAAGCGTGCAATTGTAAATGTTTTTAAATTCCTTTAATACAAAGGAAAAAGGAAAAAAGAATATGTATGCATGAAAGGAATATATATATGAGGGGGGGACACAAAAAAAAAGCATAGCATAACTTATTAAATCTGTATAAAACCACAGCATCAAATATATCATTGAACCTTGACCACGTAGAATAATGTTGTTCAGTCTTTTCATTATGCTGATTTAGACCCCGTTCATAAGCAGAGGGCCTATACACATCTTCAAACCAAGACCAGAATCACATTGTGATTTCCATTATAAAAAATAATATTTTTTGTTCCACTCCATTGTCAATAACTCCATGATTGTATTGTCGAATACAAACAGCCATCAAACTCCATAATTCTTCATATAAACTCCAGATCTGGGAAGTATTCATCAAATTACATTTATACCTTTAAACTATATTATCCTTCCCAAAACCATTTAAACAAATGTATTAATATCAAACGAAACTTAAACAATAGTTGTTCAAACCTATATCATATGTATCATATGCATATGTATCATATCCATCATCTTACTCTTCCAACATAAAAGAGTTGACAGCCAAACCTACTTAAACATCCTTTGAGATATCCAATGTGTATGTGCCTTCAAGTCAGTCTTGACTCCTGGCGACTCAATGGACAAGTCCATGTTTTCTAGGCAACATTTTCAGAAATGCAGCCATGAATGCAAAGAAAGAAGGGTTAGTAGAACTCCTTGGCTAAGCAAGTAGGGTGGAAAACTGGAGGTCTTAAACCTCCTCTTCAGGATCCCTCTGGTCTTCATTCTCTGGTCCTGCCTTCTGCCTGAGATAGGAACTTGATAGTCCCTGCTGCCATCACCTATCTTTCAGGGTTGCCTCATCTGGCATCCTGTGCTTTCCCAATCTGCTGCAGATACCTGGGATGTAGAGATAATTTATCACTATGTAAGTTATTGATTAATCTATTGATTTTTCAGAACCTGAATTATCTTTCATTTTTACAGCAGACTCTAGGCTATTCCAAAGCATCTTGAGAAAAATGTTTCATTTAATTCTCTCTTTTCTTGGCCCACATTATAAAATTATAATCTACATCATCAAATACTCTGCAACTACTATCTATGTTAAAGAGCTCAAAATTCAGTGCTGCAGATCACAGTGACATAATAGCTTAAACTTGAAGATAATAAAGCAACTTGCCTTAGACACAGAGATCTGCAAGGTCAATTATACTTTGCCCATGTGTGAAAGCATAAGTACAATTTCCTGGATAGCTCTGAGACACTTTCAAAATTACCTCACTTCTATCACAAACTTGAGCAGTTGACCTATTTGAATAGAAATACAGCAGTTTGTCCCAATTTTTGTCTAGCTAATTAATTTTTATTCCAATCAATCCTAGCATTAAAGTAATCAACTAACATTATGGAAGAAGATGCAGATTGCACACCACAGTGAAACATAACTTTTTATTTTTGCATCACCAAAAGGAAAACAAATATTTATTATAATAAAAGGAAAACCTCTTCTCAAATTTGCCTAACTATTAAGAGAGGGGATTGATCCACATTTTCAATTTACCAGAATGGATCATCTCTCCTTGGTTCCTCTCCAACAGCTTCTGGCAAGACCAATTCCTCTTTGTTTCTTTCTTCCTTTTCTCTTTCCTCTTCCAGCTGCTCCTCTCCCCCTTATGTCCCCCTGCATTTGATGAAATGATATTAGCAGGATTAGTTGTCCATAGGCATGGAAAAACTCCTGACTCCCAGGATCGTGATGTGGATGCTCTCAGAAGCATCAACCAAGTACCATATGCAAGCGTGCTAGCACTATTCTTCTTTAACTACTTCCTTCTTTTAGGAACAATCAACCAACCCCTCCAAAGACATGATGCTTTGTCTATAATGATGATCTGTCCATAGTGAAGTAAATAAGTGCATTTACATAAATCTCATCATGGTGTTCCCTTTTGACTTTCTTGGCATCCGCTTCCTCCTGGCCTATTCAGTCTTCCTTCCTATGTTTGTTTTATGATTCAGTCCTCATTCATTCTTCTGTATGACCAAAGAACCACAGTATACTTCTTACATATGCATCGCTCATTTTTGTATTCAATTCACATTCATTTGGCTCCCAAATATTCTGGAACCTATGTCTTTTGTTTTACTACACATACTTCATCATAAGCTTTCAACATATTTTTATGCTTCTCCATATAACCTTCTCAACTCCATATAAAAGAGTGGGTAACTCCTATACACAGCCATTTTCACTTCTCTTGATAATTATGATCAATGAATGATACACACATAACACCTTTGCTCCGCGAGCTGCATTGGGTACCAGTTTGCTTCCGGGTCCAATTCAAGGTGTTGGTTATCACCTTTAAAGCCCTACATGGCATGGGGCCAGGATACCTGAGGGACCGTCTCATCCCGATTACATCTACCCGCCCCACACAGTCATGCAGAGAGGGCATGCTACGGACCCCATCAATAAAAGAGTTCCATCTAGCGGGGTCCAGGAGGCGGGCCTTCTCTGCAGTGGCGCCCGCCCTTTGGAATAGCCTACCCCCAGAGTTGAGGTGGGTGTCCTCGCTCCCGGCCTTCCGGAAAAATTTAAAAACCTGGTTCTGCCACCTAGCTTGGGATGGGACAGGTAACAGCTCCTCCTGGGGGTGGCTAGTACCATAATTCCTTTTCCCACTGTGAAGATCAATTCATCCAGATTGGATTTTAAATTTATTATATTATATTGTTCATTGTAATTTTATATTTGTATTTTGACTATAATTTTTATTGTAAGCTGCCCAGAGTCCCCTGGTTGGGGGAGATGGGCGGTCATATAAATTTAATAAATAAATAAATATTCATTCCTAGCAACAAACAGACCCCATATTCCCCACTACCTTTTTACTAGCATGTGCACATCTTAAAACTCCAATCAGAATTCTGCCAAATATCTTCCCAGACATGCTTAACCTCCTTGTCACCTACAGAGGTTGCAGAAACATGTTTTTTTCAGTTGCTACCCCACTCCTCTGGAATAGTGCCCCCGGCTATTAAAATTCTCCCCCTCCCTCTGGTTTTTCAGAAAGTCGATGAAGACTGGGTTATTCTATCAAGCTGTGGGGGCTGGGCTGCTGGGATTATCCTTCCAGATGATGAAATAGGTTTTGTACTGAATGCTGATTCCTAATTTTAAAAGACTATTTACAATATATGGTTTTAGTGACAAATGTGATTATTTGTTTGTTTTTAATTCCAAATTATAGAATTGGGGAGTTTTTCCCTGGTCAGAGGCCGTTGAAAGGAGCAGTTAATAACTTTTCTAAGTAAGTAATAATATTATAACCACTAAGAACAGCCCTGTTAGGTCAGCCAAAGTCTATCTTAGTTCAGCATTTTATTTCTCAGAGCAGCCAGCTTCTGGGTGCTCACAAGCAGGAGATAAGAAACACACAGTTGGTCCCCTGCAACTGGTATCTGGAGGCACACTGCCTCTGGCCCAGATGTGACACGGTGTTTTCAAGCCCAATAGCGCTTGGCAGACCTGTCCTTCATTAATTTATCCAGTCCCCCATTCAAGTTACTCATGTTCTGTCCGAACTAGTTAATAGCTAAGCACGTAGAACAACAGCCAACCTGTTCTGGCCTTTGCTTCAAGCTGGCTAATCAGCAAATGCATTGACCATAGAGCTTCCAGCACTCTGTGAATTAACAGGCCTTCCTTCACCTGCCCTTCATAGCAATCTGTTTGTAACATTCCCTACACACACATGTACGCACACAAAATGTTTCTTTACCTCCCTATATTTGGCAGTTTGGAAAGCCCGCCTCCCAATCAGCTTACAGGTGAGACTGTAAGGAAAGCTCAACCGTTAAAACTATCATCAATGATCTGAAAAGTCCCAAAGCCTTAGAAGCTGTTGGTGCATCATGGTGGCAGCTCTTTATAGCAAACCACATGAAGATGGCATTCTAGCAAGCCCTGTGAAGTGTGGCATTCCTGCAAATTTAGTGAGTGGGGCCTGGTAGCAAAACTGTTTTCAAGAGGTTTTCCCAACAGCAATAGTGGGAAATGTTGACATGTTTACTTTTCCTTTACTCCTGCCTCCATTAATATTTCTCAGAAATTATATAAAAAATTGCTATGCGATAGGAGTTAGCCATGCTACAGTCACATGTCAAGTTCCAGGACATGTTGGAAAAGACATCTTAATACTCTATAAAGAGCCTGGTGCTGCTACAAGTGAGCAATATCTTTTAACATTAAGGAAAAAGTGACTAGTGTAGTAGAGCTGGTAACATTAAATTCCAATTTTAATTATTGCATCTTTTGCATATAATGGCATAAGCTTTCCAGGTTCAAGAACGAAGGCTTCTAAAGAGTGAGTGAGTGAGTGAGTGAGAACATGTTCCCTGCCCCCCCCCCCCCCAGCAAAACCGTGGTAGTCACCTATAATATTGATAAAGGGCAGATGTGAAACTGCAAGGAACAGAACAAAGAAAAATACTTCCTTAGAAGCGAAGGGGTGGGAATAACAGGTTCCTAGGAGGCAGAAAACTTGATCTGTTTTCTGTGGGGGAGAGGCTGAAGTAAACATTCGGTTACCTGCTCTTTCAGAATGTACACCTGATCGACTGTATTTGCCATAACATACTATTCTGGAGCGCTCTTATCCATTGGATTTCACTTACAAATGGGGGATATATTTGCAGAATTTATTACAGGATTATGTAGGACGCAACCATGTTGTGATTTATTGTGACATTGATAAACAAAAGATAGGTGAGCATTTTATGAGTGATAGTGTGTTCTGCTTGCAAATAGTCACTCAGATGCACTAGCAAGCTTGTATGCTAGGACAAAGAGCCAGTCTTTCTTCACTAAATGGAGATACTCAGATCTAGCATCAAAGTAACAGCCAATCCAAATCATCTTATTTGTCTGGATTTATGCTCAGGTTATGCTCAGAAAGCTCACCAAAGGCCTCACCAGGACTGAAATTCTGAAGTTCTACCCTTAAGATATTAAAGGTAAAGGTTCCCCCCGCACATTTGTGCAGTTGTGTCCGACTCTAGGGGCCGGTGCTCATCTCCGTTTGTTAGCCGAAGAGCCAGCGTTGTCCGAAGACGCTTCCACGGTCATGTGGCTGCATGACACGTGTGGAACGCTGTTACCTACCCACCGAAGTGGTACCTATTCATCTACTTGCATTTCCATGCTTTCGAATTGCTAGGTTGGCAAGAGCTGGAGCTAGTGCAGGAGCTCACTCCACATGCAGGGCTAGGGATTCGAATCTCCGAACTTGCGATCTTCCGATCGACAAGCCTGGCGTCTTACCCACTGAGCCACCACGCCCCTTAAGATATTGCTTCTGGGTAAGCTGCAAACCACTGCAGTTGTATTGCCACTCACCCAAAAAAACTTTTATACAGTTTGTGTAAACTGCTACAGTGAAGAGATGGAAGGGGAGATCTAGCAGGACTGCCTCATATTAGAATGGCCTTGTAATCAGTGCATCATCAGGCACCCCAATCACAGCATCTTAGATGGGTGGCAAACCATCAGAAGTTGAGCGAGGGGGAAGGCACCAAGTTTAAACTGAAGCAATATAAAAAGAAGCTGCAACTTCATTCGGTCAAAAGGTAATTAACTGAAGTGGTTTCAGTCTTAGAATGTAAGATACATTTACTAGACATGGCATGTTGAGTGTCTGGAAGCTTCAGCCAGGAAGACCTCTGCATGTGTTGAAAATAGCCATCTTTGGTGGTTGTCATGGGCCATCCTGCAGCATTTGCTGAAGCTACTCAGCTTGGAAGCCCTTTAACCAGCACTAGAGAAGGCTCCTTTCAGCTTTCACCCCCAGTGTGAGTGCTGTTGGAGAAAGCTGAAATGGGCTCCAAAACAGAATGAGGTAGAGCAACATGGTCACTTTGCTTCACTCTTAGAAGCAAGAGGATCGTGTTTCTTCATGAAGCAGCATTATGGGATGCTTTGTTGAAAGCATCGTTGTAGTGAAGAACCCTTGGAAGCTTCTCCCAGTCCTCTTATCCATAGACTTTGTCCACATTCTCAGACAATGGTCACTAAAAGTGATCCCATACAACTTGGCTAGATAATACCCTTGACATTTCCATATGAAAACTGGTGTCAAATTCAAGACTAATAGGAGTGTCTTTATCTTCAAAGTACTTTGCAAATTTATCATAGCAGGCCCTTGGGGGTTCTTTTACAACTCCAGTGAGACCAGCTTTTATTAGCCCATTCATCACCTGGAAAAAGTCTGTTGATGGCTACTGGAAGAAGTGGAATATATGATATACTCTAACTTTTGTTTAGTCAGTCACTATGAGATTTACACCACTAATTCCTTTTCATTGTGCAGTAAATACAACATGTAATGATTATTTGCAAATATTAGTTGGTTCCCAAACATCCCAGGCATTATTTTCATTTCATATCATATTTTGAAGTTTCTTTAGTGCCATCAGTTTCACTAAGATACTGGTATATGGATCAAGTGCCCAATATGTAAGAAAGGTATCCTTGGAATACTTGCTGATGGTAGGACTCCACTACCAGTACCATGCCAAACTGTGTTTGGCTTTATCCCAATCCAGTGGAAAGTTTTTCTGTGCATGTCCCAAATTGAATCTTTTCATACTATATTTACATTTTAACATTAAAACCAATACTGCATATAATAATGCATATAATAATCCACCAAATAGTATTTTAATTCTGTTAATAATTGCTTAAAGCCACATCTTCCAACTCCTTCTGCACTGATAAATGTCCAGTTTCTTTCTCCCATGTTTCTGAACAGGATGAGGCCCACCATTAAATACAATGAGGTGACATGTCTTAGATGATAGGTTGTGTGGTAGCATATATACAATAGTAGACAGAGACAGACAAATATTCCAACCTTTCAGGACCACTAACGTTAGTGGGATATCAACATGATTTTGCTGAGATCCTATGCATCCTAGAAGTAAAGAAAAAAAGCAACTGCACTTTAAACAGAGAATATAGCAATATTTTTCCCAGGCATTTATTTAAAACTAGCAAAACAGAGAACCATAGACATTAATCTGTTTTTTATTAGATATGTTCAGAAGTGTAACTCAGTCTTGAGATTACTTCCTAATAAATATTCACCAAGAGAACATTAAATAATTCTGAGAAGAGAATTGTGAGCACTTCCTATATTTGTTTAAAGAGTTTTGCAAAGTGTATTCTTTTTGTATGAAATGCTATTTCACCATAATTCCAATCACCAAATTAATCCATTGTTAGTTTTAAATCATGAAGGCTGCATATGTCGTATACAGCACATGTCCCGCACCCTTAGTAAGTTACTTGAAAAATGCTCATCTGCATCTGTGTTTGTCTCTTCTTAAGGTTAAACTGAATATGTCCCTCCAATTTAGCATCCAATCCTGTAATCATCCATTGCCTTTCTTTGCATCTGCCCTCATTTCTCTGAATCTTTCTGGAAGTACAGCATTAGAACTGGACAGGGAAATAGAAATGGGGGGCGGGGTCATTTCCCATGATTTGGAAACTATATTCTACTGATACCACTTAACATACATTTGCCTTTTCAGCAGCCATGTCATATTATTGGTGGATGTTCATCATCAAACACAATTTCAAGATGCTTTTCACATGCACTCTTTAAAAAACAGCTATGATACGCAGCATTCTAGGCTCCATAATGGGTCTGTCAGAATTGCATATTAAGGCCCCCATTAACTCTATATTCAGTTCAATGGGACTTCCTCTTTTGATGGCATATTACGGTCTTATTGAGATGGACAGGACCCAAACATTTTTAATGCCCAGTGGAAACTTGCAAGAAGGTTCCCTTCTACATACATCCCACAATCTTACGAATTATGAATATTTTTTTTTAAAAAAATTACTTTGAAGTGACATTTGGAAACCTTCTGAAATTGCATCCTGGCCAACACTGAAGCTTTTCCACCATGTCCACTTCAATCTGCTGTTTTTGCTTAAGTTTATACCTAGTATGAAGAAGCAGCCTACAAAAGAAAAACCTGGTGACTATGTTTATGAACCTCATAAAGGTGTTCTCCTATTGATGCAAACCTGCAAACATTTTATAAATAGAGCAATTTCACTTTAAATTGATCAGACAGACCAACAGACAGGCAGTGATACTTTTTTACTGGTTCCATAATTTCTGCAACCATGACTTCCCACTTGGCTAAAAGTCTCAGTCCTACTTCGGTTTATCAGGCATCTTATTTGAAAGATTTCACATACTTCTATATACGTCTTGTATACAAACATCAGCCTGAATGAAAAGTTAAAACAAAAGACTTACTGCACTGAAAGCATAATAGCCTGCAACTTCATCTAGAGGTTCAGTTTGTTTATGTCTACAATCAGCCCTAGGAAAATACTTTGGCAATGCCTAAAGAATTGGTCTTGTTCTCCTGCTGCTTCCCCTCCTTGGCTGAGCAAAATAGAATCGGAGAGTTGGGAAGAGGCCAGCTACTCCTGCCCTCTGCTCAGGACAGAAAATTCAGACAGAGTCTGATCCAGCCTCTCCTAAAAACCTCCAGTGTGAAGAAATGGCTAGCCTGCTAGATTCCATTGTCAAACTGAGCATACCTTATGCAATTTTTCTCCATTCAATCAAAACCTACCTTCCTGTAGCTTTAATTACTATAAAATTGTTCTCTAGGGCAGTGTTTCTCAACCTTGGCAACTTCAAGATACGTATGTGGACTTCAACTCCCAGAATCCCCCAGCCAGCATAGGGCAACAGAGAACAAGACTTTGCCTTCTTCAATGTGACAACTCAAGATATGTCTTTGATGAGTACTATCTTGTCTCCACTCAATCTATATTTATTATGTTCAGCCTATCCTATTTCTTCACCAGTTTCTCATAAGACCTTTTCTCATACTGCTGACCATTTCTCGTATTGGTTTCTTAATTTTTTTTAATTCTTTATACTTTCTAAAGCATGGTGGGCACCTGATGATGTTTAACTAGTGAAGAGAGAAATAATTACTGACAATCATTTGGAAATGATTTGTTAGAATAGGGTAAAATCACATCAGCCTTTTCTGCTATTCAGTTTTGAGGTTGAGTACAATCACCCCTAAAGGGGCACGATGTCTCAGCGGGTAAGATGCCAGGCTTGTCGATCAGAAGATTGCAAGTTCGGAGGTTCGAGACCCTAGGCCCGTGTGATGAAGTGAGTTCCCGCACTAGCCCCAGCTCTTGACAACCTAGCAATTCGAAAGCATGCAAATGCAAGTAGATGAATAGGTACCACTTTGGTGGGTAGGTAACAGCGTTCCGAGTGCGTCATGACCATGGAAGCATCTTCAGACAACGCTGGCTCTTTGTCTAATAAACGGAGATGAGCACCAGCCCCCTAGGGTCGGACACGACTGCACAAATGTGCGGGGGGAACCTTTACCTTTTTACAATCACCCCTAAGAACTTTTTAATGTATACTAGCAGCATGGTGGCTATATTATCTAAAAAAAAAAAGCAGCCCCACAAAGACCACAGGAAGTGTGACAGCAATGTGGTGCTTCCTTTGTAGGGGTCAGGATTAAAAATTCTGGCTTTTTTGGTTTTGTTTTTAGGTGGATGGAAATGGTTTACTCAAAACAGCTTAACATGACCAAAGGCTTAACAACTATTCTGAGTTTTACTTCTTTACCACTGACTTTCAGGGGTATAATCTGGGGATGAGGCTCTATGCAGCAAGAATGTGGGTGAGCACTGCATGGAACTTGTGGCTATGGGTTCTCCACTCCACTCCATCAGATTATTGCATATACTGTTGGAAATATTTTTACTAGTTTAAGCCCAGTTTCTCTTTGTGAAGATAATTTTCAATTTTATTCCTGTCTGCTGAGGAGTTAGTAGGCTGAATAAATTACAAGATAATGTTGATATAAGCTTGTCCCTTGATTTCTAGTTCCTTCTGCCAGCTTCTCATCCTCCAATCAGGTGTGGGCTGCAGTAGGAGTTACAGCACTTCTCACTTCTTCCCCAGCTATTTTGTGCATGACAGAAGACATTCGTAAATGTGGAGGATTCCTCTGCTTGTCTTCCTCGAGATCCTGGCTATTCTACAGTGCCCCTTGCCCCTTTTCAACCCCCCACCCCATTAAGAGCACTGAAGAGCTGAGATGCACATGCTGGGCAGGAAATGTCCAGGCAGAAAGTCATTATATTCTGCTACCAAGATTTGTTTCCAGTAAGCATGCCATTAGTCAAAACATGGATATTCTACATAGATGTATCCAATATCTCGTTCATAATGTGTTTCTATAATGGGGGTTTATTTCAGTGACACAAGCAGGAGGGGGATAAAAAAAAAGAATTTCCCAAACTCCTATCTTGCTCCCTCCACTCCACCCCTGGCTGCCACAGACTGTTGGCTGAGAGCACACGATGTTGACACGCATCACTCTCTGTTCCTTTCCAGGTCCTTTGCCAAAACATCTCCTGCTGTTTATTTATTTATTTCCTTCTGATAATGGAGGGGATCGTGTTTCCGGAAGAGTGCCAGCAGATGATATGAGCCCCAGCACTGATATTGCCAGCAAAGCCTATGCCAGCGTTTTCTGCTGGAAAAAATTCATTTTTTCCAGAAGGAAACCATGAGTGTGAAGTGGAATCCAAATTTGATTTCTCCGCACTTTTTTCCCCTTACATTTGTTATCGCAGAGCAGCCCACCAGGTGGGGCAATGGAGGAGCTCATTCAGCTGCAACTCAGAGCCTTAATCCAATTTACAGTTTCTCTCAGTGAGATAATTACAGCTGTTAAACCAGTTAGTGCTCTACAAAGAGGCTTTCTTACAAAGCCTCAGCCCTGCCTTTCAAATACCCCCAAGAGGATAAGGGGTTCTCGGCAAAGTGCTATGAGACTAAGACAGCTTGTATTAAAACTGCAACTAAGCACCTTTTCTTTCTTCAGGCCTTCTTCGGAAATGGCCCTTGTTCTCCCTTTCTCACACCAGTAACACACGGTGGAATCGCACTCATATCTGAATATGCTGGGGAAATGTGTGGCCATCGAAATACATCAAAGTCTGTCCCAAGAGTCTAGCACTTGGAGGAAACGGACCTGGCTTACGCTGAGCAGTTACTATGATAGCTCTTCCTCATGGCCAAGTTAAAGTACTTTGTGCCAGCAGAAAACTATTTTAGCATCACAGGCCCTGCCCCTACCGGTGATCCCTATCTTTCCACAGCAAATAGCATTTTTACAATGTTTGGGGCACAGTGACAGAGTCTGGTGAATTCCTTCAGCTTTGTCTGTCTCCTCTCCCACCAAATGTCATCAGCCACTGTGAAATCTTCCACCATTCATTCACTGTAATGAGGGACAGGGATGGGGGAGGAAGGTGAATTTTGACATATGGGGAAAGTGGCAACATTGGCCATCTGTCAAAACTTGCTTGGGCTTGTGCAATTGTTTTGCATGGGTGCGTTGAAAAGGGGCCTGGCTATCAGCTGATATCCTTATGAACTGGAATATCCTTTAATACTAGGTGTATATTGGATTTATTCTGTATACTATATATTCTATTGCTACTCTGAATAGGGCCATTCTAAAATAGTGTTATTCCAGAAATATTAAGCCCATGCCCCCCAAAAGTTCAACAGTCAGCTAATACCCACTGAAAGGTGGACTCCTTTTGAATGCACCTAAGCAAAATACTTATGCCAAACCAGAGCTAATTGTCTAGCTCCTTTTGCATAAAGGTTTAGCACTATTCTAGAGCAAAGCTCCTTAATTTCCTGCTATTCTGCTTCACAATGGCAAGGGTATACTTGGGAGGTATGAGCAAAGAATACCAGAAGTATACACCAAGCGTATATACTACCCACAGGGTCACCCAAGTTGTGAAGGTCATCCCAGCTGCAGTGATATACAAAGATGCTGGAGGCAGATGATCACTTTAGTGACAATGGCAAAGACATCATTTCATATTGTTCCATTTCATACCACTCCTGTATTTTACCAAGAAAACTACATGGATAGACAATATAAAGTGATTGATGCTATAGTGCTGGATGATGGGCCCCTCAGGTCAAATGGTACTCAATATGCTAGTGAGGAAGAATTGTATTTATGCTGAGGCTAGATTAAAGCCTTTGGGACATCTGGTTGCTGATGTTGCCATGCAAGAAAAGAAAAACTGAAATGGTAAAGACTGGATTACAGTTGGAACATGGAAGATAAGAAGCATGAACATCAGAAAACTCAACACTGTGAAAGATGAAATGAATCAACTACACATTGAAATCTCAGGCATCAGTGAATTGAAATAGAGTGGAATTGGACGCTTTCAGTCAGAAGATCCTACTATTTACTACCCAGGACATAAAAAACAAAGAAGGAACAGCATTGGTTTCATATGTGCTGCTTCTGGTTGGCAACTGGAATGCCAAAGTTGGAAATAGTAAGGAGGAAAATGTAATTGGACTGTATGGCCTGGGAAACAGAAATGAAGCAGGACTTATCCATTTTCTGCCTATCTAAAGATTTCTTCATTGTTAATACAGTCTTTAAACAACCAGAATGATGCCTATATACATGGATATCACCAGACAAAGCACACAGAAATCAATTTCAGTATATTATTGGTACAAAGAAGTGGAAGAGTTAAGTTATAACAGTAAAAACATGGCCAAGGACTACCTGTAGAACAGATCACATACTGCTCATGTACAAGGTCCATATCAAGCTAAAGTAGAAGAACAAAGCCAACCAGTTTCCACGACATGATCTTGAACAAACCCAGCATGTTCATCAGGAATCTCTTTGAAGTCTTAAATGTCACTGATAGGGAACCAGAGGAACTATGGAATGAAATCAAAGAAGTTGTTAAGGATGAATGTGGAAAAACCATAAAGCAGAAGAAAGCTGATGATACTACTCTGATAGCTGAAAATGCAAATGATCTGCAAGCTCTAGTAATGAAAGTCAAGAAGCACAGAGAAAAAATGGGACTAAGATTAAATATAAAGATCAAACTAATGACAATAGGCACAGCAACCAGCCCTAGAATTGACAATGAAGATATTGAAGTGGTGGATAGCTTCTGCCTTTTAGGATCAACTATCAGCAGTAAAGGAACCAGCAGCTGAGAAATATGCTGCAGACTAGCACTTGGTAGAGTAACAATGAAGGCCTTGGAAAAGATGTGTCTATACCAGGGGTGGGGAACCTTTTTTATTTATTTTATTTATTTATTAATCAAATTTATCACCGCCCATCTCTACCGCAGTAGACTTTTTCTGCCATTTGGATATTTATAACTGGGGACCGGGGGGTGGGGGGTGGGGGTTCTGGGATTTCCGCGGACCGGGGGCTGGAGTTTGCGGGTGGGAGCCAATCACAAGCACTGGGGGGCGGGGTTTGCAGGTGGGAGCCAATTGTGTGGAAGGGGCGGGGTTTGTGGGCGGGAGCCCTGCAGGCCTTAGGCAGGAGCCCCGCGGGCCTTATACGGCCCACGGGCCTGACGTTGCCCACCCCTGGTCTATACCTACAAAGATCAGAATCATTCAGGCAATTGTTTCCTCTATGACACTCTATGGAAGCAAAAATGGCACTTTGAGGAAACAGAAGAGAAAGAGTATTTTAAACTTTGATGTTGGAGAAGACTCCAGAGAATTCCACTGATATCTAAGAAAACAAAAAATGGATTATTGAACAAATCAATCCTGAATTCTCACTCCAGGAACAAATGACCAGACTCAAATTATCATATGTTGGATACATTGTACAAAGATCCAGCTGAGAATGGACTGAGAAGTCCATTATGCTAGTAAAGGTAAAGGAAAGGAAAGAAGAGGACAACCAGTAGTAAGGTGGATGGACTCAATTACCAAGGCAATGGGTGCACCATTATAAATCCTGAAGGACCCGGTTGGGGACAGATCATCCTGGAGAAGTTTTATCCATATGGTTGCTAAGAGCTGACACCGACTTGATGTCACATAATCAAGCAAGCAAACATATCTACAAAAGCAGCTTGAACAGCAGTTGACAGGTACAGGGGTAGTTGCTCCATGAAACAAGAGAGAATGCCAGCTCTCTGTCTCCCCTTTCACCGTACAAGCAGGGACAGGTCCAGGGTGAAAAATTCAGTCTCCGAGAAAAAGCCTGTAATCAGGTATCTGATGTAAAGTTAGCCAGGATTGGGGCAAATATAATGGGAGAGAGTGTCAGAGATCGGCGGATCTCCGCCATTAGGGAGAGACAAGAGAGGGAAAACCCGAGACCGGCTCACACCTACACGGCCAGCGCGAATCAACATCTCCGTCTGAGCACCCGATAAGACAAGCACACTTGGGGACATCAAAGGACTCGGGGGTGGGGGGGGCTGAAGGTTTAAATGTACTTGCTTTACTTTACTCTAGCATTCAAGTCTTTGTTCGTGCTAACTTCTATATGCTGTAATAAACTCTTTTGCTTCTAAGAACCCTCGCGTCTGTGAGTTACTCTAGAGCAGGGAGATTACTGGTATTGGATGGAGTGCCTTACAGAGAGGAGGTTCTAACAACACAGATAGAATGCCAGTGGACTTTTATAAGCCCTCTGTGGGTCTGTTAAATTGTCTACTGTTTCAACAGTCTTGTCCTAAAATATGCAACAAGAACTACAGCTTGATGTACTTCTCTAATTTTTTTCTTCTGTCTGCGATTGCCAACAAGAGTGAACAAAATTGATATGGTATGTTGACGACTAATGTATTAAATGTTCATCTTTTATTGAGAACTTCACCCTCTCTTTCATTTTATGTCCATGTCATATTAAAGAGCAATTCATTTTGTTTTTTTATTATTAAAAGCTTTATTAATTTTTTTCCCAAGATATACATAAAACTAAAAAGGATGAAACAAAAGAGCCTACAAAGAAAAAGAAAAAAACTAAAAAGGTGTGAAAATACAAAACATACTACTACAAAGTGACTTCCAACTTTCTACAACAAAGATATACATAAATCAATATCAACCTCTTACTCCAATTTATAATATAATAAACATTATTTCTATAAAGCATTTCAATTCTCATTATAACATTCCCTTCTAAGACAAGTTTTCCCTCCCAGTTAGAAACCCCTCTTCAAACATAATTTTACAATTAAAACTAGAGCAATTCATTTTGGATCTGATATGAAATAAGAGAATCCAGAGGTTATTTGGGCAACATGTTACAAATCCATTTCTCCTGCCAATAAGAAATTAAAATACATTTACAAAATGTACTTTGACAAGAGGGATACATCTATGCTATGCCCAAGCTATTCCCCCACCCCACCCCACCCCACCCCAAATGATGCTGATAACTTAGGCCTTATCAGCATCATTCAGGGGTGCTGAAGGCTACCATGGAGAGTTCTATTGCTCTCAGAACAATTTAAAAGTTTTTTTTAAAAAAATAAAGATTCATATTCATCTTTCCAATTCCAAATATCTCCAAATCACCACAGGTTTCAGAGGTTCCAAACTGTGATCCTCTGATATAAAAGTTCAGAATACCGTGCGTACACACACAAACACCCAGTATGTTTGTGTGTGAGAGAGAGAGAGGGAGGGAGGGAGGGAGGGAGGGAGGGAGGGAATGTGTATATCTACTCTTGACTCCTGGCAACTGCCTGGACAAATCCCTCTAGTGACTAGTCCACGGTCACGCAGCTGGCTTCATGCCTAAGGCAGGACTAGAACTCAAGGTCTCCTGGTTTTTAGCCTGGTGTCTTAATCCGCTACATCAAACGGGCATATGTATGCTAGCATTGGTGACTGGAATAGCCAGGCATCCAATACTCCTGTAGGTTTTTTTTATGTTTTAGAGAAGTTTTTTTAGTTACCAACAATGCACAAAAAATGCAAAACTAAATATGTAAGAAACAAACAATTTGGCCTAGAGAACACTGTAGTTTCCCATATTACAAAATCAGTGGTTTCAGGTCTAAGGAACATTAAATATATTTTGTATATATATGATCTTAAAACAAGGATAATACAACAAAAATATTTTTCAGATTCATTGGACCACTTTAAAAAGTTCCAGAAAGCTTAGCTGTCATCCTTCTGTTAAAGATGCAGTAAATACATTAGTAAGTTATACTTGGTCATATCCATTGGATATTTTTCCTATGGTGAACCAGATTCTTAGGAGGAAGTTAAAATTCAAAGAGATTAACATATTGTTAAATTATATTTCAAAAACCTGGAAATTGTCCATGTATCATATTCTGGACAGTTCCAGAAAGATTATAATGTGTTCCATGAATGACACTTGCATTTTTGTTGTTGTTGTTCAGTCATTTAGTCATGTCCGACTCTTCGTGACCTCATGGACCATAGCACGCCAGGCCTTCCTGTCCTCCACTGTCTCCATAGTAAATACTAAAGGTTGGTTCCACAAAATCTTTCAACTCTCAGCTTTCAAATTGGCTTCTTATTGGTGAAAAGGATAATATGGCAACACGTGGTCAAAATTTAACTTGTTGCTTAAGAATTGAGCTGTAATAATTTTATATAGATTGTAATTATTACAGCTGAATTGTAGAATATTACAAATACTACATTTTTTTTTCTTTTTCCTCTTCATAGTCATATTCATTTTATTTATTTGTTTGTTTGTTTATTTATTTATTTATGTTATGGGAGAACGTAACTGGCCCATCTCTCATCTCAACAGTTCACAATAATAAAACATAGGGATAAAATGTCCATAATAAATTCAAGTTAAGTTTAAGTTGAATTAGCAATTGCACAACAGCTCTGATGACATCATAATTCATTTAACTTCACAATTCCCAAAAAGCCCTCTGGAATAACTCAGATTTGACTAGTTTCAAAAAGGCTATTATCAGTGGAGCCAATCTCAGCTCCAGTGGGAGGCCATTCAGGAAAACCAGGGCCTTCATGGAGAAATAACATCTCTGGGACTTAGCACCCCACATTTCCTGGAAATGGGCACTACCAAGTTTTTACTGCGAGAGACACCTCAAGAGCAGGTGGTCCCAAAGTTACCCCACTGTTAAGCCATTTTATAGGTTGAAATAAGCAGTTTGACTTGCAGTTGGAAACCTATATTCTGCCTCCCCAGGCTTGGTGTCACATGACCGTAGTGGCAAGGACCTGACAATATGTGGGATGCTGTATTCTGGACCAGCTGTAGTTTCCACAAGGTTCCAAGTCAGCCCCGTGCAGAGCTCGCTGCCGGAGATCCATTGCCATGATCACTTATCAGCAAAGCTCTCCTACTCCAGGTGGGCCCACAAGCAATCTCAACTGCTGCATCACTGTGTTTTAGCAGTATGAACATTGCCAAAACCATCCTTTTTCTGGCTCTTTTCTTCAGTTTTCCAGTCCACCCATAGCGATGGTGTTTCCTGGCGGTCTCCCCTCCAAGTCTGCCTGTTCTTGGCTTTTCAGGTAGCTGATCCTGGCCACATACTGCTATCTGCTGAGCATTATACAAAGGTACGTATGATACTAAGGAAAATTACAGTAGAACAATATCCATATTCAATATTCAATATTTCTATCCAGAATGATACCTGTACAGATTAAGATCATCTATTAGGAAAGGTATGGTTTATAGCTAAGAAATTATTATCAAATTTGAGCAAAGTTATCTTTTACTGTGCAGTTTCTCAAAACTCTTTATTGTTAACTTTTCAGCCAGAGCAATTTCCCATGCTTCTAAATACTGTACAGCAAACGATTTATTTTTCCAGTGCTTTGCAATAACAAGGATGGCAGTTAGCATCAAAAATGGAATCAATGTCTTATGATGCTTCAATTTATATGTGTTAGGAAATATGAGCAATAAACACACAGCAGAATTCACTGTGAAAGACTGTTCAGTAATTTTCCCAACGTCTTCAAACCCTTTTCACCAAAAAGTCTGAGTAATTGGGCATTGCCACCCAAGATGGCAATATGTACCAACTGGCTTACAGAACCCATCAAAGCACTCCAAAGAGCTTACAATTTAAAGTAATATAATTTTAGTGGAGTGCAGTGATATTTATGGATTATCTTCAGGGTCAATTATTGATGAGTTCTTGAAATATATTTTAAAAGAATTCTGTGCACAAAGAGTTCCAGTGAGATTCAATGAATTCAAATGCAAAATCATCCCCATAACTTTGAAAAACTTTTAAGAAAAAATTCTGAATGCTTAATAAAAGAGTTTTATATTATTTTGATGAGATTCCCTTCCTTTCCATTGAAATAGATATACACCATATACAATAGGTAAAGGTAAAGGTTCCCCCTGCACATTTGTGCAGTCGTGTCCGACTCTAGGGGCCGGTGCTCATCTCCGTTTGTTAGCCGAAGAGCCAGCGTTGTCCGAAGACGCTTCCACGGTCATGTGGCCGCATGACACGCGCGGAACACTGTTACCTACCAACCGCAGTGGTACCTATTCATCTACTTGCATTTGCATGCTTTCGAATTGCTAGGTTGGCAAGAGCTGGGGCTAGTGCGGGAGCTCACTTTGCATGCAGGACTAGGGATTCGAACCTCCGAACTTGCGATCTTCTGATCGACAAGTCTGGCGTCTTACCCGCTGAGCCACCATGCCCCCATAGGAAGTAAGCAAATGCAAATGCAAAAGCCACTTCCTTCATGACTGGGTCATTGTTCAAAGAGGATTGGCCTTGTCTCAACACGCCATGTGGTTCAGAACACAAAACGTAGCACCCAATGCATTCCTGCCTGAACAAAAGCGTAGAGCTGGAGTGCGTTGCTTTCATCCCATGATATTTGCTTAGTACCCCCTTTGCACTGCTCATGCATTTCTTACGTTCCCTGCTTAGTCAGTTCTTTATTCTAAACAGGGCACTTTTTCTTTATTTCCCCCACAGATCTAACAAAATGGCTGCTTCAAACTGAAGCCATTGTCCTATAAAGAATAGTGTCACCACCAGAGGTAAAAGCATCTAGTTAAGGGGGTATTAGATTGCCTTTTCAATGTGAAGATCTGGGAGAAGCATCCCACTCAGTACCTGGATCCTGTTTATATACTGCCTGGCCACGACTCTCCCCTCCAGTGATTCCAGAGATCTTCTGGAGACTTCTGGGAAAGGAAAAGAAATGGCTTTACTGTGTGCCACGTTTTTCCCAGCACTTATTTTAGCAAATGGGCCCTGCCAAACGGGGGTGTTAGCCATAAAGCCCTAGTCATCTGTCAGTCTTGCTTTCCCTTGGCATCTGTTCACAATGTTTGCCACATCAGCAGGCACCTTCCTCCTTGTAGGAATTCTGGGATGGTAGTACCAGAACTCCACACAGCTTTTTATTAGTATATAGCAGAGTAGAAGCGTTCCCATAAACTTGCACAAGGCTTAATCAGTTCAAAATACAAAATAAACACACTTCACACGTTAATGTAAAGTTACATAAAAAAAGAGTTTACAATTTTATTGTAACTCACAATTCCTTAGTAGAAACGGTCCATGTGTGCGAGCAATTGGTTCTGACTAAACCCACTTTAATCTGGCCTTGCTGCATGGAAGTATGAGAAACGTGGCAGCCATAGCTGAGCCATCCTCCTTGGTAGGAGATTCGAGCAGAAAGAGAAAAGAGAAGGGAACAGGAAACCGGGATTCAGCCCCTCCCACACAAAGCAAGTAAGATTAGGTTACAGCAGAGGCTGCCTCCTCCTTCAAGCTTGTGTGAGACGTGCTTGGTTGAAACCCAATCTCTAAAACTCCTCACCAGCTTTTTTACAATGGTGGAGAGATGTTGTCTGCAGTCTGGACAGTAGGCACTGACATTTTTGAAAGCCCCTCCGACCATACGAGTGGTTATTCTCTCATCTGTCAAAATGAACGGAGCCCCACATTTCTTTCATGGTTTTCATTGTGTGCTGTGTGTTGTGTTGTGTTGTGTTGTGTCCTGTACAGTATTGGCAAGTGGGGAACCAGAGGCATACAAGATACTACTGTCTTTCAACTATGCACCTGAAAAAGTCTATTCTGCCTTTAAATAAAATGCGAGTTTTAAAAAAATGACAAATTTTCTTGCTTCCTCAAAAGAGTGAGAAATTTTCACTGATTGATTTTTTCATGGCTTCTTAAACAGATAATTAATTCACTGTGAACCTCTGGACACTTTGTAGCTAGTCGTTAATATTGTAAATTCAGATATAACTTCAATAATCACTGACCCCCCCATCACCCCGTAATAGATAGCTGTGCTGTGATGGTGAAGGGGTGGGGGGTGCGGGGACAAATCAATTTGAGAAGACATGAAGGGATCACCTACTGAAGGAGAGCTATCGATTCTCTCTTATAAGGTACTGCTATAATATTTATTCTTTTGTAAACAGAATTAACCTAGCATCATGGGTCATTCCTACTGAATAGCAACTCGTTGGGTTCATATAGTAATATAGATTGTATTGGACAAGTTGGAAACAACAGACAAGACATCAAAATCAGACCATTTGGAAAACACTCTTTATACATCTACTGCTTTTTTGAGAGGCCATTCAATAACTGCAGAATTCTTGTCAAATTAACCATTTCTAAAGCTAAGGGCCCCGAGGTACATATTTCTGCAGTCCAGGGATGCATAGTACTGAGTAGCTGATTTACACACTGATCCCACACATTTCCAGCAAGGGGCTGAAGTGTAACTGAGCAAGTACAGGCTGAAAGCAGACCAGCCTATCCATTAATGAGATGGCTCCTGTCTCTGCCAGCAAGGGTCTTGAAGTCCTCAAGGTATGGTTTTCCCAAGACATGTACTTCCCAGAACAACATCTGCCTTTTCAACTTCCTTCTGCCAAGTCTATTTGTAACGTTACAAATACAAAACAGGCTCAACTGTAAAAACATCACCCTCTTTGTCTGCTCAACTGGAACCTCTCTCAGAATCTCAAAACAATTTAAAATAATTTCAGCAAGATGAAGAAAAGTTTACAAGGGCATTTCTGCTCTACTTTCTGCTTATCTCCACCACACTGAAGAAGCAAACAAGTAGTAAAAGCATTTGCCCACATTCCTGCTAGCTGTGGATTGATCTCTTATTTACATTCAGTTCAAAGAACCCCAGAGCTGAAGAAGCCACAGATTCCACTCACCTTCTCAATGTAGGAATCCAAATTAAAACAAGCCAGACAGATGGCTGCCTAGCCTCCACCTGAGTAAATCCAATGAAAGGGAGCCCAGCACCTTTCTGAGTAATTGGTTCCACTGTCCAATTGCTTTTATGGTTACATTTTTTCCCTGATATTTCCTGTAACAAATCCATTACAGTATTTCATGTCTTGCACTCTGGGACAGGTAGACTTCTCCTTTATATGTCTTCAAACACTTTAAAATGTTATTACATCCCTCCTTTTCTCTTTTGTCAAAGCTAAGCAGTTCTCTCGGTCTCTTCCTCACAAGATTTTCATTTCCAGTCTCTTAAGTCATCCCTGTCACCCTTTTCTGCCTCTGTGCTGTTTTCTTGGAATGTTAAAATGTGATGACCAGAACTAGACCTAATACTCAGGGTGGAGTCTGACCAATCAGTTCACACATTACCATGGCTTCTACCTTAGTTATTGTTCTCATTTGCTCCTTGTCCCCATGATGTTTCTGCCATCTCATCCCCAGCCTATGGTGGAGACATAGACATTCTCTGCACAAGAATTAAATTAGTATTTCTCAACTGTATTGAAGTGAAAGTGGTACTTTTGCCCCCACCCTGGATTGGTAGGTGTACCATCACTGACAATTTTATTGTAAATTGCCCAAAGGTCTATTGGGCAGTTTAACATTTTTAACATTAACATTTTTAATAAATAAACAAAGGTTGGACAGCCATTTATCTGAGATGGTCTGAGGATTCCTATCCTCAGCAGGGGGTTGGACTAGAAGACCTCCCTTGCAACCCTGTGATTCTAGGATTGCTGGCTTTCCAACAATATTGACAATGATACTAGTCAACGTTGTATCTTACTTGTATCACTGTCGACAATATTAACAACAGTACAAGTAAGACTATTGAAGTCTGATGTTGGTTATGTAAGGATTATCTAAGTGCCAACCATGGAAGCTCAGTTCAGACATGACATAGCTCCTACTCTCTTGCTTGTAGGTGATCTGGATGGAGGGGCACTTTCCCACTTTATTAGGCAGATCAGCTTCTGGGCAGGCTTTGATAGCAGGCTGTCTGTCACAACCATTTGCCATTCACATTAGTGATGTCCATAAAGGGGAGGCAGCAGAATTTAACCAATGGCTTTGCTAAACATGCCCTGCATACAGGACACTAGCATCCAGCTATAAGCCGGAACAGGGCTTCCGAGGCAGGACAGTTATCAGCAGTGGGGACAGCAAATGTTATGCCATTTTTGTTTTCCACTGGCTCAAAGTTGGGTGGGTAGCACTTTAACTCAGCAATGGGGAAAGGCTTTCAGCATGAATAAAATGAATTCATGATTGCAAAAAGAGAAGAAGAAATGAACGGTGAAGACTCCAGAGAAGGATTTCACAAAATCTTATCTTGATTAAAGACATCATAGAGTATTAGAAGTTCAAAGCTGAATTGTTGAACCAAAGGCAGGCCTGTTACACTCAGAGCTCAGATGCTACAATGGATGGATGCTGACTGGAATAAGTAAAGAATGGAACATAAAGAGAAGAGGAATAGCAGTAGTAGGGTAAGCATGATTGATGCTCACCTGGAATTGTCTGGGTGGGAAATCCAAGGAGTGGGAGGTTAATGTTCAGGCACAGGGAGTGCTCCACCAAATCTGTATCTAAGCAACTGTGCCACAATGTCAAAAGTCAAGCCCCTTGCAGCAGCTCATGATCTAGAAAGCAAGATTCTCACAGATTCACAGTAGGCAAGTTTATTGCAATGAGCAGGGGGTTAGATTACAGAATCTTGGGAAATGACCACATGTACTTTGGCCCTCATTTATCAGGGGGTATGCTAAGATGGGGCCTCCCTATTGCTTTTGATCTTTTTTCTTACAGACTCTTGACTTAATGAGGAGGATGCTAATCACTTGATACATAAAAACATTGACCTGTTTTTGTTCTGCAATATTTTGGAAACATCCATTTTCATTCCCAGGCTCGGAGAATTTCATCACATAAAATGTCATCTGCCACCAAGGACACCTTCTCACTTGGGACATTTCTGTTTCACACCATGGCTGCTGTTTCTGTTGCGCCACAGAGCACTGTCTTGCTTCTTGTAAGTCTACATAAAACTGCTGGAAGGAGACACCCAGAAGCTGATCATCTTCTTCGCCATGGTGCTGAAGAACTCCCCAAAACAACTTTTTGAGATCACGGAGAATTGGAACCACCTGACTCTCCTAAACCTAGCTTAGGTTAAAAAAAATGAGAATGTGGCAATGGCCATTTTTCATGGTTTTTAACACCAAAATCTAGGACAACTATTGCATTCCCTTAACCGTTTCTCACTGCAAGTAATCTGCAGTGATCAAGATATTTTGTCTCCAAAGCAGACTGAAATGGATCGGTGACCTTTAGCATTGCTTGAAGCTAAGAAATCAACACCTTCGTTCACATTTTGCCCAGTAACATCAAATTATATACTGGGTGCTAATTACTCAAAGCCACAGGATGTAAACAGTAAAAAACTTCTCTTAAGGCAGCATTCATTACTGCCAAGGTCCAAATACCCAATTCCAGCTCTGGCTTAAAAACATCCATTGTAACATGACAAGAGGACATCCTACTACTGTTTATATATTTCTCACTCATAACAACGTTTAACAAGTGTTAGTTTAACAAGCACACAAAGCAGCATACCCAATCTTTTTGTCATCAGTAGAACACTTAGAAAAGAAGAAGGTGCAATACATCCAAATACATCCAAAGAATATCAGACCTATATTCAGATATTCAGATATCTGAATATCTTGTATAAACTTATTACTTGAATGTTAAATATATATATATATATATATATACATACATACATACATACATACATACATACACACACACATACATACACACATACTCTTGAAGATATTTGTGTGTGTGTGTGTGTGTGTATAAAAATTCAGATTTAAGAAGGGGCATTTTTGTATTGTCAAGTTATTTTTTTCCCTAGCCTTCTTTTCCAAAATAATTTCAGTAGCAAAAGAGGATGAGGTCATAGGCATTGAGGGGGGTGGGGTGGGAAGTGGGGGGGTCTTAGGGTTGGGGGCAGTTTCACAAAATGCACCCCTTATGCATCTGTATGCAACACTGTGAGGCAAGTATGAAAGGGAAAGCTTGCACTATGACATCCCAATGCACATTTATTTATCTTGGCTTTATCATGGTTAGGAATGGAAACCCATCAATGGGGCTCAGGGGTTATCCCAGAAATCTCACACGGGCTGCATCTGATCCATAGGCTCCCCACAGCCAGAGACTACGGACTGTCCTGGGAAGGTACTTCTCCTTGGGCATATGAACCGTTGGAGCTGATCTGAACTTTTAGAGAAGATAGTGAGGTGGAGTTCCAGTATTTCTAGTGCCCCTTCCTAAATAGTTCAGTTCTATAAGTTGCCAAGAATTCTGTCTTCTTCCCTTTTTTTCTCTCCTCCTGATCAAAGTCAGAGAAAACACAGTGTTAAGTTGTGGCTGAAAAGACTACCGAATCAGAGGAGTGAAAGGCTCTTACAGCTAGTGGAATCTCTAATTAAAAGACAGGCAGGCAGACAGACAGACAGCAACCAAGTTCCATTTAGAGAGAAGACAATGAGGGGGCCTATAGAGCAGAACCAGGAAGTAGTGAAAAGCATCTGGAGCCACCCTGGGACTCTGCAAAGCAGAGAGAATCGCCAGCCCAACTCCAGCCCTCATCACGGGCTTCCTTCAAAAGGCTGAAACATCGCTATTCAGCCAGATTTGCATCTTTCATTTAGTGAGAAGAAGGTGGTGGACACCAGAGACAAAGCTGCCTACATTGGTCTGCTCAGCAATTTCTTTTCTATTTCCTCCTGTTTTGTTGTGGCTGCTGTTCAATTGTTAACTACTTTGGGGTCAGGTAAAGGAAAGCTGCTCAGAGGAGGCTGTTTCTATGGCTGTAAAGAAGAGCAAACCTGACTTCCTAGAAAAGAAGACAAAGGGATGTAGGCCAAGCAGTGCCTTTCTTTCCCTGGGTCAGTTCCTCAGTCCTTCCCATCAGGCAAACACCCTCCTGGCCTTTCTGCTTGAGCAACATCTCTGAATGTGTTAATTAGCTGCAAACTGTTGTCTCCAAAGGCCAAGGCAAGGAAATGCTGTGTGAATCATATGATGAAGAACTTGGCCTCTCTCTTCACACTGCTTGACACGAGGGGGCTGGGGGGATGCTGGACTTTTATCAAAAAGAGGTTTTGCAGGCTCAGCTGACCCTCCCCCCCCCCCCAGGGATTGCTGAGAGATGCGCCTTTAATCTTCTGACTTGGGCTACAAGGTGCTTGCTTAATTCTGGGAGGAAATGCTACAAATGCCAACAAGCTGACTCCGGTCTTCCTCGGTACAAGACTCCTCAATTATGTTCAGTTGATTTGAATCATTGGATGTCAAAACAGGATCAAAAGATTACCTGGAAGACCACATTTTGTTTCTTTAACCTTGGACAATCCATGCCTCCCCCCCCCTGCAAACTCTTCCCATTTCCATCTCATACTACTCTTCCCCCGCCTCCATTTTTCACTTGGTCCCCCCCAGTCTCTGCAGTTGGCTTCCTTCCTGCTTCTTGATCAGCACAGAGCCCTTCTGTGGCAGAGTGGTGGAGGGGCTGGATCAGGAGTTAAGGCCGGGGTTCAAGTCCACCCTCACTCAAGAAATCTCACCAGGTGACTCTCTCTCAACCCAGCCGCTCATAGGATTGTTGTTATGGGGGAAAACGGGAGAAGGGACTGCTGGGTACAGAACTTTGAACTCCTGCAGGGAGGTAGAAGAGAAACAAAACTCATAAATTTTCCAGAGCATGTCTAAGTCTGAAGTGGACCTGAAACCTGCTGAATTCTGGCGGCTAAAAGACCGAGGTGGTTACCTCTTGGGGTCACCTTGTGAACCCCACTGGCTTCCTCGGTTTCAGTGCCTCTGGCTCCCTGTGGAGGTTCAGGGTATTGAACAAGATGAGATATGAGGCATGCTTTGAGCCCACGATTGTGTGGTGTAAATGCAAAGTGTCATTAGTGTTGGAAGTCAGAAGCCAACAGGGAATGACAAAGTAAGCATTGTGTCCTCAAGATGCAAGCTCTGTCTCTTTTGTACCTGTGTTGTGACATCACACACACAAAAGGGGTGATACTCATTTTGTCATGTTGACAAAGTCATCAGCTTCCGTGGATGCCTCTGTTAGGAGGGGAGCTTTGACCAGGACTCCGCTTGGGGTTCTGTCTCTTTTCATCAGGGGAGTCAATAATTCATGAAGGAGATACGATTTTCCCCAAGTTACTCTTGACTACAGTAACTCAAAAGACCATTGTCCACTGGAGCTTGTCATTTGCTTGGGAGAAATCAATTATTTACCCACAAGTAAACCTTGCACTAAACTGCAGTCTAAACTGCTATTTGAAAAGAAAGGCAAAGGTGCTTAAAAGTTAAATCCAAACTCAGGTTAGACATACCGCTTGCTTTTTCAAGCAACAAAAGACCATATGTATCTCTAAGTCATTTTGCTTACTGTATAAGCAAGCACCCAAGCATGTTATTTAAAGCAGCAGGTGTTAATAAAAATAGAGCATAACTCAGAACAATCTCCAATAAAAAAAATCTCAGCAGACACATACATGCGCGCGCACACACAAACTACAGCTGGTAGGTTGGATGATGTACCTGCAAGTAATTATTTTTCTCTTTGTTGAACACGGGCTGCTTCAAAATCATCACAGCCCTTTAGCAGAGAGCAGAGCGTTGACCTGCAGCAGGTCACTGCGAAATGAATGACTGTGATAAAGACAAGCTTACTGTACATTTGGTACAATGGTTGATTTAGAGAAATAAAGGGAATAGGCTTGCATTGCAGTACCTTCTGCATGAATATGGAGTTTAAAGCTGTTTCCTGAATGTGATAGGAGTGGTATATGATGGAAGTAAAACATGCACGAGAATACACAGAATGCTTAACAAATGATTCAGCACTGAGCTAGGAGATGTCCCCGATTGTTTAATGTACTGTATATATGGATAAATATATAAGGAATGCTTATGATAACGTTAGAGGTATTTTGGTTGGGATCATGGATATGACTGTACTTTGCATGCAGGTTGAAAACCCAAATAATTTGCAGAGAACGTTAGATATTTTATTTTTATTTATTGTGATATTTCTACCCCGCCTATCCCCTCCCTAATGGAGGACTCTAGGTGGCTTACATACATATACATTTTCCAATTCCATTATACAATTATACAATTCACTATATACAGTGCCCGCACGTAAGGGGAGGGGGTGAGGGAACCGACTCTTCTAAGGCTCTGGACTACATATCCCAAGATGCCTTGAGCCGGCTGCTGAGGTCCTGTAGATGTTACTTCCGGGTCCGTCGTCACCGCCGCCATTCAATCTTTCCTCCCGATCTTTTTCCTCCGGTGAAACCGACTCCCGACAGGACGCCAGCAAATTTTCCCACTTAAGGTGGTACCCATTTATCTACTTGCAAAGCTTTTGAACTGTTGGGTTGACAGGATATAATGTATAATGCAACAAGGAATATAGATCTGAAAAACAAAGTATCAAAGACCAAATTACATCTTCTTGCCAGAGGAAACAGAGTGAACAATGGCAAGTTATACATAAAAAACTGTAGTTGCTGTAAAATGTGGGAGCCAGGATGTTAGGGGGTAGAATCCACTGTTTTAGTGTGACAACCATTCCCTGGTCAGTCCACTAGTCACCAGTAAGTTACCAAGTCTTTCAATCTATAAAGCCCTACGTGGGTTGGTCCCAGAAATGTGTCCCAGAGAGGGAATGCTTAGGGTCTCATCCCTACAAGGGGTCAGGGATACATAGACCTGAAGGCAATTTTTTTTCTCTGATTTCCCCTACATTATGGAATACTTTGCCTTCAGAATTGCATGGCACTCTTCTCACTCATAACAGAACTGCAAACTTAGGTGTTCTTTAAAACGGGCTGCCATTTTTATTCATGTGGTTAATTAGTTATGGTTTCTTTTAACTTTGGTTTGTTTCATTGATTTATGATTTATTATATCACTGTAAGCCACTAAAGTCTGGGGAGTTAGGTAGTATAGGAATGTATGTAAATAAATGATTAAATAAAATGGCAAAAAAGCTGGAGCTATGAGTTTTTGTAAAATGAAGAAACATTAAGAAGTGTAAATGCTTGTAGAAGAGTAATAGGTATTATATGGTATTTTACAAGGAATGCATTTTTTTAAAAAAAAATCATAATGTCTATAAATGAAGAGCATGCTTCTGCCCACTTTGTTATACAGCAATTGGGAATGTCAGAGAACCATCAAAATAAGTTGAATACAATGGGAACTACTTTCTTAAGAATGTTGTGATAAAGCCAGGAATAAGGTCAAGAATAAATTGATGAGGAAGGAATGAGGATTGAATACAAAAGCGAGTGACCCGTATGAAAAAAGTACGTTGAGGTGATTTGGTCATACAGAGAGAATGAATGAGGGCTGAACTGCAGAACCATTATATGAAGAAAGAGTAGGTAGGTCAAGAGAAAAGGGAAGGCCAAGGAAGTTGTGGTTGGGTGGAACTGATGAGATCCACCAAAAAGAGGGAGGTAAGAACAAAAGCCAGTGTATGAATCATTGCCTGGATGTGATTTGCAAGGATGGTCTGCAAAGATAGAAAGGTATGGCAAGTTATAGTGAACGGCATAGATATAAACTAGATTTAGTTCCAACCCTTTTTCTCTTATTTCATGACTTTTTTGTCTTTTCATTTTTTTGCTATTTATTTCTTTGCTGCATCTTGCATAATATTGATTACTTCAAAAAGTAATAGCATGATGGGAATATACATATAATACATATAACTCCTTTTCTCATTGGCTTCTCCTGCCATGGAACCCTACATATAATTGCTTCGAGTTTATTAAGATACAGTTTCTTGAAATCCATCATATATATTTGGCTACACTCAGTCTTTGTTGTGCTGAAAACAATGAACTTCAGCATTATGTGGTCACTTTCCCCAATATTCCTGCTACTTCCTCCACTAGGAGTTCCTCATTGATTAAGGATCAAAGCAAGGATAGCTGATCAATTGCTTCATCCACCTTCTGAAGGAGAAAGTTGTCAGCAAGAGAAATCAGGAATTTCATAGAAGGTCGATGCTTGGAAGAGTTTGTCTCCCAACAGATGTTGAAGTAATTAAATCACTAGCCGTGCTAAAATAAAACTTTATATCAGGAATACCTAACATTTGTTTGGAGTTTTAGTGGGGTTTCATGGGAAAAATGGATGACTTAAGCCATGCAGACACTTAGGGCTCTCATTACACTCCTTTAACATCTCAGGATGTGCATTAAAGCTCCTCTTAAAGTCTCAGAGCACGCATTGCATCCCCCCATCTCTCAAGAAAAGGCAGACACACACACACACACACACAGAGAGAGAGAGAGAGAGAGAGAGAGAGAGAGAGAGAGAGAGAACAGGGAGTGCCATCCCCAGTGGCCCTTAAACATGCATCTCTTTTGGTTGTCCTACAATGGCTGTTTTAAAATGTTTAACTTTTTGCCAAAATGATAATTTTATTCTATTTAACATAAGATCTTTGTGATGTGTTTGAATTTGTTAGATCTTTTGCATGTTGTGCACCACCATATTGGTAAGAGCCTCAATACTCCAAATATGCCCGCTGGCCCTAAAGTGTTTGTAGACTTTGAGGAAGGCATTCCACCCAGGCCTTTTTTCAATGGCATCTTCATGCTTATGGAATTCCCTCTCTAAGCCACTTCCATCATTTGCTTTTAATTGGGCTTTTATTCTTTTATAAGCTGTTTTTAATTGATATTACAGCATACTATATTTAATTGCTATTATCAGTATAAATTCTAATCTTTTATTTTTTTTCCTTCCTGATGTAGCATTTTACATTGATGATATAGTAAGCTGCTATTCATTTGAGTTTATATTGTTTTTTGATAGAGCGGAATTATATATATATATATATATATATATATATATATATAATTCCGCTCTATCAAAAAACAATATAAACTCAAATGAATAGCAGCTTACTATATCATCAATGTAAAATGCTACATCAGGAAGGAAAATAAATAAATATATATATATATATATATATATATATATATATATAAATGAATCCTATTCTGAATCATCTTGGGAGAGCTTCAAAATGCTGAAATCAAATAACACAAATAAATTGCAGTGTAAGGTTGTCTCAGGACATCGAGAAATGACTTGTCCTTCATTGTCCCCTGATGACATTCACTGATGTAGACAAAGCCTCAGACTGTTTCAGAGTCCTGGAGGCAAAATCAGCTGGTTAGGAGGGAAAATCCAGGGTGATGGTGGGGCCTCCTTCACTGCCTATGGAGACTTCCTTCATGTCCCAATGATCCTGATTCATTTCAGGTCTCTGAGCTCCCTCCTGACCAGGTCGCCTTGTTTCTCCTGAGTTTCATTGCATATTTGCTTCAAATATAGTTTATCAGTCAGATCTGTAGATATTCATTTTCTAAAATATGTATCTTGCTCTTCACTGTCAACCCTCATTCTCAAGATGGCCTACAAAAGAACAAAAAGACACAGTACTCAAAATATCAAGAATGGCAGCAAAAACAGCAGATCTTAGGTCTTTCCGCATTTCAAAAAGAAACATACCGGGCTTCACTTCTTTGCAGGCGTGGCCTTGGTGGACTGTGGCTAGCAGTCCTTTGTGTGTTCATTTTTTCTTAAAGTTTTAAAAGAAATATTAATTGTGTTACTTTTAGGTTAAAATTAAACTAAAGTTTAAAAAATGGATTAATGAATTAATAAAAACAGTATAAAGCACATTCATTAAAAACAATGACAAACTTTTCCATATTAATTAGTTATACAGTACCAGAACGCCAGGCTTGTCGATCGGAAGGTCGCAAGTTCGGAGGTTCGAATCCCTAGCCCCATGTGATGGAGTGAGCTCCCGCACTAGCTCCAGCTCTTGCCAACCTAGCAATTCGAAAGCATGCAAATGCAAGTAGATGAATAGGTACCACTTCGGTGGTACCACGGAAGCGTCTTCGGACAACGCTGGCTCTTCGGCTAACAAACGGAGATGAGCACCGGCCCCTAGAGTCGGACACGACTGCACAAATGTGCGGGGGGAACCTTTACCTTTTTTACCAGAATTCTAGTCCTCAGTGAATTGTATTTTATGTCTCAGGCCTCCATCTACCACCACTCTGTTTGGGTTGATGCAGTGATAACAATAATAATTGCACATATATTACTTCAGGGGTGATTATCTGTAGCTTGAATCATGTCAACTGGATTTCTATTTTCTTAGTGGAAACGTTTCGCTCCTTATCCAAGGAGCTTCTTCAGTCTGAGCAAAGTTGGTAAGGGAATCCTAAATATGTTCCTAGGTAGCTGTGTGACCTTACACCTGGGGCTAGGTCATGGTTATATTGAGATGTAATTTTTAAGTCCTTTTATCATCTAAAGGAGGGTCGTTAAAATCACCATGCTGCTGTTGAGCTTCTGAAATGGTCTTAATCTTCCTAGGCACAGAAGACAAAACGGGGAGGAAGATGGGGGAGAGTTTGTGCCTGAGGCCCCCACCTCTATTCAAGGAAGGATTTTCCAAGTTGGCATAAATGGATTCCTTGACCCCTCTCTCAAACCACCTATCTTCTCTGTCTAAAATGTGAACATTAATGTCCTCAAATGAGTGTCCTTTTTCTTTTAGATGAAGATAAACTGCTGACTCTGGTCCTGTGGTGTTATTTCTCCTGTGTTGGGCCATCCTCCTGTACATAGGTTGTTTGGTTTCTCCAATGTAGAGTTCAGAGCACTCCTCACTGCACTGGATTGCATAAACTACATTGCTTTTCTTGTGTTTTGGAGTTTGATCTTTGGGGTGTACAAGCCTCTGTCTCAGTGTGTTGGTGGGTTTGAAATATACAGGTATGTGGTGTTTGCCAAATATCCCTTTTATCTTTTCAGACACGCCAGCCATGTAGGGAATGACCAGGTTCTTTCGTTTACTCTGAGTCTCAGCCCTATCTGTCACTGTTTTAGGTCTGGTAGATTTAGATTTGGTGAAGGCCCAATTTGGATATCCACAGGCCTTCAGGGCTGTTCTCAGGTGCTGATTTTCATTCTTTTTGGAATCCATGGAGGTGGGGGTGGTTTCTGCTCTGTGTGACAATGTCCTGATGACTCCTAGTTTGTGCTGCAGTGGATGGTGGGAGTCAAACATCAGATATTGATCTGTGTGTGTGGGTTTCCTGTAGATCCCTATTTCTAGCTTGCCACCGGTCCCAATGAGGACTTCACAGTCTAGGAATGCCAGTCTGTTGTCCTTGGTGTCTTCTCTGGTGAAGCTAATGTTGGCATCTATAGTGTTTATATGGTCCGTGAAGGCCTGTACTTCCTGGGCCTTGATTTTGACCCAGGTGTCATCCACATACCTAAACCAGTGGGTGGGCACCGTTCCCTGGAATGTGTTGAGTGCTTTCTTCTCCACTTCTTCCATGTATAAATTGGCCACAATGGGTGACACAGGAGAACCCATGGCACAGCCGTGTTTTTGTCTGTAAAAGTCACCTCTGTATGTGAAATAAGTGGTGTTAAGACACAGGTCCAGAAGATGGCAGATCTGGTTTGGGTTGAGATGGCTTCTCCTTTCCAGGGTGCTGTCCTCTTCTAGTCTCTTCCTGACAGCTGATAGAGCATGAGTGGTGGGGATGCTGGTGAAAAGGGAGGACACATCAAAGGAGACCATAGTTTCATCTGTATCCAGTTTCAGGATCTTTGCTTTGGAAACAAATTCTTCCGAATTATGGATGTGGTGTTCAGAGTGTCCAACTAGAGGTGCTAGTATGGTAGAGAGGTGTTTGGCAATGTTGTATGTTACCGAATTGATGCTGCTGACTATGGGTCGGAGGGGTGTTCCTTCCTTGTGGATCTTAGGAAGTCCGGAAGTATGACAACCTGCTGACAAAGGAAGATGTACAGTGGTTCTAAACACTGCAGACTACCACAATAAAATTACCTCACTTTTGGAGGATCACCATACATATGAAAAACTGAAAAGAGACCCCACCAACAATTACAAGAAAAAGGCAATAGACAGTTTGAAACAATTGGAACATGATGGCTCCATCGATAGGATTACCTACCACCGTCTGTATCCTGGAGAAGCCATCCCCTGCATCTACGGACTTCCTAAGATCCACAAGGAAGGAACACCCCTCCGACCCATAGTCAGCAGCATCAATTCGGTAACATACAACATTGCCAAACACCTCTCTACCATACTAGCACCTCTAGTTGGACACTCTGAACACCACATCCATAATTCGGAAGAATTTGTTTCCAAAGCAAAGATCCTGAAACTGGATACAGATGAAACTATGGTCTCCTTTGATGTGTCCTCCCTTTTCACCAGCATCCCCACCACTCATGCTCTATCCGCTGTCAGGAAGAGACTAGAAGAGGACAGCACCCTGGAAAGGAGAAGCCATCTCAACCCAAACCAGATCTGCCATCTTCTGGACCTGTGTCTTAACACCACTTATTTCACATACAGAGGTGACTTTTACAGACAAAAACACGGCTGTGCCATGGGTTCTCCTGTGTCACCCATTGTGGCCAATTTATACATGGAAGAAGTGGAGAAGAAAGCACTCAACACATTCCAGGGAATGGTGCCCACCCACTGGTTTAGGTATGTGGATGACACCTGGGTCAAAATCAAGGCCCAGGAAGTACAGGCCTTCACGGACCATATAAACACTATAGATGCCAACATTAGCTTCACCAGAGAAGACACCAAGGACAACAGACTGGCATTCCTAGACTGTGAAGTCCTCATTGGGACCGGTGGCAAGCTAGAAATAGGGATCTACAGGAAACCCACACACACAGATCAATATCTGATGTTTGACTCCCACCATCCACTGCAGCACAAACTAGGAGTCATCAGGACATTGTCACACAGAGCAGAAACCACCCCCACCTCCATGGATTCCAAAAAGAATGAAAATCAGCACCTGAGAACAGCCCTGAAGGCCTGTGGATATCCAAATTGGGCCTTCACCAAATCTAAATCTACCAGACCTAAAACAGCGACAGATAGGGCTGAGACTCAGAGTAAACGAAAGAACCTGGTCATTCCCTACATGGCTGGCGTGTCTGAAAAGATAAAAGGGATATTTGGCAAACACCACATACCTGTATATTTCAAACCCACCAACACACTGAGACAGAGGCTTGTACACCCCAAAGATCAAACTCCAAAACACAAGAAAAGCAATGTAGTTTATGCAATCCAGTGCAGTGAGGAGTGCTCTGAACTCTACATTGGAGAAACCAAACAACCTATGTACAGGAGGATGGCCCAACACAGGAGAAATAACACCACAGGACCAGAGTCAGCAGTTTATCTTCATCTAAAAGAAAAAGGACACTCATTTGAGGACATTAATGTTCACATTTTAGACAGAGAAGATAGGTGGTTTGAGAGAGGGGTCAAGGAATCCATTTATGCCAACTTGGAAAATCCTTCCTTGAATAGAGGTGGGGGCCTCAGGCACAAACTCTCCCCCATCTTCCACCCCGTTTTGTCTTCTGTGCCTAGGAAGATTAAGACCATTTCAGAAGCTCAACAGCAGCATGGTGATTTTAACGACCCTCCTTTAGATGATAAAAGGACTTAAAAATTACATCTCAATATAACCATGACCTAGCCCCAGGTGTAAGGTCACACAGCTACCTAGGAACATATTTAGGATTCCCTTACCAACTTTGCTCAGACTGAAGAAGCTCCTTGGATAAGGAGCGAAACGTTTCCACTAAGAAAATAGAAATCCAGTTGACATGATTCAAGCTACAGACAATTCCACCTGGATGACTGAGAACCTTCATAGACACATTCAGGGGTGATTAATTCAGTTGCTAGGTACCATTTGTTTACTTTGTAAAATTCCAACTTGTACTGGTCAGTGACCGTAATAAATTGATTTGATTTGATTTAATCTTGTGGGATAGTAATAAATGACAACAATAGTTTTTTTTAAAAATTAGATAGTTGAAATTTTGAGAGATTCCCAAATCTTGCCAGATTTTACCTATCTCATCCCTGAGATCTTATAATATTTTATATTCTTCCCTGAAATCTCAGGAGATTTCAAGCACTGGGAGGACTTGCCAATTTTACAAGACTTACATCTGCAATTTGTGCATTCTATCTGGTTGTTTCAAGGTATTAACCTTGGACCCTACAGAAGCCACATTCCTGATAATAATTGGTCAATTCTCCTTCATTATATTTCTAAATATTGTCTGGATAGCACCCTTTTAGTAATGCTGCAGGTGTGGATGTAGTGTCTCAACCAGTGGTTGGACTAGAGCCAGTTTGGTCTAGTGGTTAAGGCTCCAGGCTAGAAACCAGGAGCCTGAGAGTTCTAGTCTCGCCTTAGGCATGAAAGCCGGCTGGGTGACCTTGGGCCAATCACTCTCTCTCTCAGACCTAGGAAGGAGCCAATGGCAAACCAGGAGACTGAGAGTTCTAGTCCCGCCTTAGGCATGAAAGCCGGCTGGGTGTGACCTTGGGCCAATCACTCTCTCTCAGACCTAGGAAGGAGCCAATGGGAAACCAGGAGACTGAGAGTTCTAGTCCCACCTCAGGCACAAAAGCCGGCTGGGTGACCTTGGGCCAGTCACTCTCTCTCAGCCCAACTCACCTCACAGGGTTGTTGTTGTGGGGAAAATAGGAGGAGGAAGGAGTATTAGGTATGTTCGCCGCCTTGAGTTATTTATAAAAATAATAAAGGCGGGATAGAAAATAAAATAGATAGATAGATAGATAGATAGATAGATAGATAGATAGATAGATAGATAGATAGATAACTTACCTTTGAAGACTTTTGCAGTTCTCTCATTCCTTCCTGAAACAAGGTCTCTGATTTTATAGAGTAATGATATAAGAGAAGTGCTTACTAAACTATTGATGGCAACCTACACATGCACACATTTCTGTGGCAAATTGATAAACTACATATTCTCTGGATTAAAGATTTGACCTCCCTCACTTAATCCACTATCAATAAGATATTAATCGTGTACCGACCCACTGGGCTCCTCGTCTGCCTTCAAATCCAATAATCATTTCAGAATTCACAGCTGAGTAGGACAATTGCTTCAAACAATTAATTTTAGGGGAGTCTCATTTATTTTCTTGAAAACACTGTCCCTGTCTCTTGATTTTATGTGTGGTATTTGTGTGTGTGTGTGTGTGTGTGTGACAGACACACATTCCCCTGTTTCAAGTCAGCCTTTGAAAGAGACTCACAATGTAGGACAACTTGGTGGTATCTTTGGTATCTTAGGATGTCCAAGAACTGGCTCTTTAACTTTCATTCTCTTGTCTTATGGTATTTACAGGTTTTATCAAACAAACAAAAATCAATCCAACAGTTCTTCCTTAACTTGCACTTAAAATAGCCAGCATATAAGTATATTAGATTTTGTCCAGCTTGGTCAAGTCCCAAGGTAAAGTCATCAGAGGGCTTCAGAGAAGGAGGTACAGTATCTTAGGACCAAATATCCAGCAAATCCAACACCTTCAGGAAAAAATGAGTTTGGACTGATAGAAGTTTACAACATCAAAGGTTTCTTTCAGCTGGGAATCCATGGCCTTCAACATATCTGCTGCTTGCTGAGCATACCGATGGTTGCTTAGGACCCCCTTAGCCCGGCAGGTCAGCAGAAACATGATGCCAAATGCAAAGGGATCTGGTCACATCATGCTGTGAGAATATCTTGTAGCACTCCCAAGCACAGCCATTACTCAACTTCTATTGGAGACCCAAAGTAATAGTTCTACTTCATGGACTGCCATTCTTGTGGGAGATCTTCTGAGACTTCAACCCTTTCATGGGAGACCAAGCATCCCAAGCCTGGAAAATCTGTTGTCCCCTGTAGGGTTCCATCAACAATTTCTGCTCCTAAATTCCCTTTACTAATCTGGCTCTCTTAAAAACCCAGAGTTCTTTGCATGCCTTTGCTCTCTCCCCTCATTTCAGAGAGACAGCAATGCTCCAGGGCAACCAGTGACACCCTCAAAAAAATCAATATATTGGGTGAGCCACAGAAGAGGACATTGTACACACTGGAGGGGAGGGAGCTTTCTCTTCATTAGGATTTCTGTAAGAGAGATTTCACATTAAGCAGGTCCTTTTCTGCAGGACAGCGTACAGTTTCAAGCATGCTTGTGTAGCTTGGCAGTTTCACTTGACATTTTTTTTTGCAAGTATAATTTCCAGGACCTGGCAGAAGGGCTGCTTTTCATTGGGTCTAGCACGCCTGGCTCTGCCAACATGCGTATGACCTGCAGATCTCCCCAACTCGTGTTTCATGTGGCTCACAGCTACTGAAAGTTTAAGCCAAGCAGATCAGTGTTTTTATATGAGGTTCTGAACAGAATAAATTTTAAAGCGGATGGGTGGGCGAAAAGAGAGAGAGAGAGAAAGAAAGATGCATGAAAAAATATCCTCACTTATCAGTTAAGGCCTTCATGAAGTACATGCAAACATAACCACGCAGCCCCCAACCCAGATAAAAATGGCAAACAGCATGTATAATAGCCAGACTGTATTGGCTATTATATACGCTATTTTCCTTAATTCACGGAGGGCATTTTGCAACCCCTCACCGAGTTAAAAGAGAGTTAAGACTTCTAAAAGGAAATCCATATCCTCCTGTAACCATCTTCAGTCATCTTATTCTTCCCCGTCTTTCCTTGTTCTTGTCCAAGGCCTGGAGAGAGGCCTGTCCCCTTCTAGCAAACTCAAATGTGGACATGGTGGACCTTGAATCCATCCAAGGGAGAAGCCTACCCAGAATGCTCTCCAGAAGCCATGGTGAATAGTAATTTGTTATGAAGAGTTTCCTTTTTTATTCTTTAAACTGAAGCTAAGGATGATGGAGAAGAGTACATACTGTATGCCCATAGCAGCATGAAATGGCCAGTACAGTCTGTAGTTTATTAGGCTAGGGTTACTTTGACTGATTAAGCATGGCTGTGATCTTGTATTGTTACTCAATTACAGGTAGTCCTCAACTTATGGCCATTCATTTAGCAACCGTTCGAAGTTATGACAGAGCTGAAAAAAGTGACTTATAATCGGTCCTCGCACTTATGACCGTCGCAGCGTCCCCACGGTCACATGATCAAAATTCGGGTGCTTGGCAACTGGCATATATTTACGACTGTTACAGCATCCTGGGGTCACATGATCGCCATTTGCGACCTTTTCAGCCGGCTTCCGACAAGCAAAATCAATGGGGAACCACGTGATTCGCTTAACGACCGCCACAAAAAAAGTCATAAAATTGGGTGAGGTCACGTGACACCTCGCTTAATGATGATGGGCGGCCTACTGTTTCTGAAGGACGTCCCTATAATAGAGCCTCCGTCTGGGGGCCAGCCTGCCACTGAGGTGAGTGGAAGCCAGGTCAAGGAGATCTGGGGAGAAAGAGGTGTTTTCCATCAGAAAATGCAATGAAAGCTCATATGCAAAGATTCAGACTTGCCTGGGAAAAGATCCTGAAGAAGATTGGTGACCTGCAGGGCTCCAACTGGACTGTTGGAGGACCCCCTTCCCCTCCATTTTTGGGCTTCTGCAGACATTACCGTTGTGACTGCCAGAGAGACCAGATGCCTGGTGAAGACTTTCTGCCTTTGTGGGAAGGGGGGTTATTGGCCACTGGAGAAACAGGTCTGCGCTTTGTGAACATTCACATCCTTTAGGTCAGGGGTCGGCAAACTTTTTTATGCCAGGGGCCATTTTGACATGCTCGAGAGCCAGGGGGTGGGGTTTGCGGGCGGGGGCCAATCGCGTGGAAGGGGGCGGGGTTTGCGGGCAGGGGCCAATCGCGTGGAAGGGGGCGGGGTTTGTGGGCGGGGGCCAATCGCGCACACTTAGGGCCTGCTGCCGCCATGCCTGCCACACCCAGTGCAGTGCCCGCCGCTGCCACGCACACCATGCCCGCTGCCACGCGTGCCCCACCACTGCACCTCCCCCGGGGTCCGAGTAAGCCGCGACGGGCGGGCGGCGAGCGAAGCGTCGCCCCGCCTCCTCCCCCGGGGTCCTTCGTGAAGACCTTCTCCTCCATCCTCGCTGCTCCCGCCGCCACCTGCAGGGGCGGCTGAGGTGGAGAACGCCCCTTGGAAATCTCCCCTCTGCAAAATCCCCCAGCAGAGCTCCTCCCGTCACTGGCAGCCCACGAGGACCGGCCAGGGAAGGCGCGCGGGCGGAGCTGCCTGCCTGGCACTCGGGCGCTCCGGCTGGGGTGCAGCGGGACGGGAGCGTCACCGGCGGCCCGCGAGGACCGGCCAGGGAAGGCGCGCGGGTGGAGCTCCCGTCCCGCTGCACCCCAGCCGGAGCGCCCAAGTGCCAGGCGGGCAGCTCCGCCCGCGCGCCTTCCCTGGCCGGTCCTCGCGGGCCACCGGCAACGCTCCCGTCCCGCTGCACCCCAGCCGGAGTGCCCAAGTGCCAGTCAGGCAGCTCCGCCCGCGCGCCTCGCCCAGACATGCCTCCAGCAGCAGCAGCAGCAGCTCCCAAGGCACGCCGGTCCCTCCTCCGTCGAAGGGAGCGGCAGAGAGCCCAGCGGGCTGTGCGCGAGGTGTGGGCGGCTGCGGGTGGCCCCGGCCTTGGAGAGCAAGAGTGCGTAAGAGCGTAAGAGTTTGGGGGCGGGATCCAATCGCGTGGAAGGGGCGGGGGTTAGTTCAGCTGCGGAAGAGCCACACTCAAGGGGCCAAAGAGCCGCATGTGGCTCGCGAGCCGCCATTTCCGACCCTTGCTTTAGGTAATTGTTCACAACGCTGGTCCTGTACAAAGCTAGGAAGCAAAACACCCTGAAAAGTTGAAGGGAGGAGTGAGAATCCTGGTGAGGGCAGCCTGACCATCTTGCAGTGCTTTGGGGCAATGTTTCTCAACCTTGGCAACTTTAAGATGGGTGGACTTCAACTCCCAGAATTCCCCAGCCAACTTAAAGTTGCCAAGGCTGAGAAACACTGCTTTGTGGGCTTGAAGGCAGCTGCCCTGAGCCTGGTAGTTTTTTAGGCAAATGGGATAGTTGGTGCCAAGAGGTACCTGTTTTCCTAGGCTGTCTGGGAGACAAAACATAGAGTTTCTTAAGCATTCTTTTCAAATGCTCACCAACCAAATGCTTCATAATCTGCTCCAGAATTTTGCCGAATATCAGCATTAAGCTGACCAGTCTGTGGTTAGCCAAATTTTCTTTGTTCCCCTTTTGGAAAATATTTACCTGTCTCCAGATCTCTGGCACTATTTATTTGTTTAATAAATTGCTAGACTGCCCAATCAAAAAGCACTCTAAACAGTGTCCCAAAGTTTAAAAAAAACAACCACTCAAAGAAGAGCACCACCTTTCCACATCCCCCTTAGCAAAAAAAAAAAAAAACACAAAACCCCAATATCCAGGTTTTTAAGGATTTCTTGAAAGCAGGCAAAGTGGAACCACCTGAATCTCTGGTGGGGGGGATGCCTCCTCTTCCCATGCGATGTACATAAAAACCAGGTGGAGCTTCCATCACACCATCCTGGCTGCCATCTTGACTATTTTTTACCATAAACTTCAGGCACTCCTGCGTATATTAGGTTTTTTTGCTCCTATATTATTGGAGATTAAAATAATGCTTTTTTAAATAACAGTTCTCTACTTTTTAACAGACTCTATTGCTTATGCGAGTGAGCATCAGATTTCTTTATAAAATGTTGATGCTAAAATTTTGACCACTCTGTCAAGTAGATTACAGATGATGCTACCTTGAATTGTTCATCCTGCATAATTACTGACTACAGATTGATTTTTAACTATATAGTCAGAAAAATGGTAATCAGCTGTAGCAGTTTCATGGGATGTGGAAAAGACTTTTTACTGGGTGCAACTGAATTTTATGGAGCAAGTTTTGGTTAAATATGGATTTTATCCTATTTTTATTAAGTATTAAAATTCTAATCTTTTGGCCAGAGTTCTTACAAACAGTATTATTTATTCTTCTATCAAGATGACTTGTGGAATTCATAAAGGGTGTTCTTTATCTTCTATTTTTACTCAATATTGGAACTATCAGCTTGTCTTAAGCAATCAGAGAACATTATGAGTATAAAAGTGACTGTTACTATATGCTGATGATATGTTTGATTATTATGAATGATCTTTACTAAAATGTATTGACAAAGTACAAAAGATTGGCAAATTATCAAATTACTCAATTAACTGGAGCAAATCTCATATACTCCCTGTTGGTTTTAAATTGTCTATGGAAATTTATTAAAAATTGGTTTATACTTGGTGTTTGAATTCCTTTAAATATCTCTGATATTTCCAATTGTTTATTGAAGCCTGATTTCAACAATAGATAGTTAAAAATCCCCATGTTGTAAAAGTAAATATTTTTCAGAACTGATATAGAGGAATTCTTATGTGAATACCTTTAAGGTGTTTTAAGCATATTGATTACTTACTAAGAAAATGTTTATGGGATGGACAAATCCTGGATCCTCTTCATTTAAATTCTATAAGGACAGAGGTTTTAACAGTTGTCAGGTTTGCTTTGCTTGCCTGCCATGTAATTGAGCCAACACGTGTCACGCCGTATAGAAGCCGACTCGTGTCAGCCTCCTTTGTAGCTGCTACTTTGCACAGAAGAGAATCGCATTCCTCACTGACTGAGACAAACTCTGAACACTGATAAGACACCTGGACTTTCATTAACAAGTTGGGAGGGGGGAAGATCAGGAGTGGGAAAACGGATGTTTTGAAACTAACAAGGGATGAAGTCAGAGGGATGTTTTTAAGTTTGAATGCTTCGCGCCAAAACTGGTATTCAGAGCCGTCCCATGTAGCTGTATTCTAATAAATGAATTCTTTTAGCAGTCTGATGGATTGTCTGGAGAATTTCTTACGTTAGATACTGGCACTGGGATCGTCACACAGTTCTGAATTTCAGCTTTATCACCTGGCATATATTTTAACCTACATTTCTTTATGGGAATTCAGACCAAGTTTTTCAAATACTACAATGGGCACAATTAGAACATTTTTATACAACACATTTGATAAAAGAGCAGGGCTTCTAGTTTAAATTCTCCTGTATTTTTGAGTATTGTCAAAATGTTAGCATCAATGCTTAATAAAGAAATGGGTGTTAACTTTCATATGCCAGAGAGTCTTTATAGTCCTGTGTTTCCTATAAGGTATATTTGGAAAAGTTGGGATATAAGCATATCTCCAACCCTTATTCACATGATAAGCTTACACTTCGAAATAATTCTACTTTGAAAACTGCAGGTTGGGGGGAGGAGGTTAGCTTATACACAGATAATGGTATCAATATTTTAGATCAATTAATTACTAATCAAAGCCAGCTGGGTGACCTTGGGCCAGTCACTCTCTCTCAGCCCAACTCACCTCACAGGGTTGTTGTGGGGAAAATAAGAGGAGGAAGGAGTATTAGGTATGTTCGCCGCCTTGAGTTATTTAAAAAAATAATAAAGGCGGGATAATAAATAAACAAATCAAATTTTAAACCATTTGAGACATTGTAAAAAGAAATTGAATTGTTTACAAATGCAGATTGGCAGCATATTCATTTTAAATATCTTTTGATTTCACAACTCTTTCCACTTTTAAAACTTGCCCTTGTATGTGGGCTTTTTGATGTTTAAATCTTCACAAAATGTTTTATGCATTGGTTTCTGTCGCTAACTTCCTTTTTCCCCTTTCTCTCTCATTCTCCTCCTTTCTCCTCATTGGAATTATTTGTGATCATGCTTTTTAAGAAGTTCATATCCATAGGGGTTCCTTTTCCATTAATTTCTCCTGCTGTGGAATCATTGTTCTGAATGAATTAAAATCCTCTTTTAAAGATACACATTTAACCACAGTCAGCTTTAGTTTTCCTTAAAACCCAAAATTCTCTCTTTAAAGAGTCTCTTTCCTCTACTGTGTCCTACTGTGCCCACTTCGTTGACTGAGTCTTTCCTGTTGGTGAGTATCAGACAGGTGATTTTCTTGTCTCTCTCTTTCTTACCTTCTACATCTCCAATCATGTAGGTCCTGCTTTGAATCCCCAGAGAGTTGGAGCAGACTGGTCGTTTAGTTTAATGAGAATCTACTTCCTTCTCCTGGTCACCACCTGTGGGTAGCTTAAACTCAGATTCTCATTTGTGGGGGGAGCAAGGGGGAACACATGCATTACGACATTATGATGCAAACGCCATCCTTCGTACATGCATCTTAATGTCCAAAGCAAACACATAAGGGGCAGAGCTTGTGTCATCACAATGGAATTTTGAGGGAACCCCTGGTTGCTGCAGCCACCTTTGCCCCTCTCTCCTGTTCCTCTTCTGCCTTTAGAAAGTGTCATCCCTACAAGATACTCCAGATCAGGAAACAGACGCCACGTAGGCCTAAACTACTCATATTAGAATGGCTATAGTAATCTTGAAAGTCTGAATGTGCTTCCCCTCCTCCCTCTTTTATCTTCATGTGAATTAGGGAGGCCCCTGTCTTAGCTGTTTTCATAAATCTCTATCTTTGTTTGGGCTTAAACCACGTTTATCTGATGATGATGATGATGATGATGATGATGATGATGATGATGATTTATTTTCTATCCTGGCTTTATTATTTTTATAAATAACTCAAGGCGGCGAACATACCTAATACTCCTTCCTCCTCCTATTTTCCCCACAACAACCACTCTGTGAGGTGAGCTGGGCTGAGAGAGAGTGACTGGCCCAAAGTCACCCAGCCGGCTTTCATGCGTAAGGCGGGACTAGAACTCTCAGTCTCCTGGTTTCTAGCCCAGCACCTTAACCACTAGACCAAACTGGATCATTGCCTTGATAATGGATCTTCCCTCTCTCGGTCATCTTCTATACTTCTATATGCACAGTTTCTCAACCTTGGCAACTTTAAAATGTGTGGACTTCAACTCCCATTGAAGAAGAATGGGAATTCTGGGAGTTGAAGTCCACACATCTTAAAGTTGCCCAAGGTTGAGAAACACTGTTCTACAGAAAGCTCTTCTTTACAGCCCTTAGCTTAAAGTGCTAGAATCCTCATTTTTCAAAATATTTGGTGGGCCTTAAACTTCCAATTAGCTCTACCATACTATGATTTAACTGTGCCTCTGTTGTGGTCCATGACTCCAGCTGGCATATAATATTGGGGCTTTTCTGCACAGCCCACTAACTATGGCAGAAAGATGCCTCATTCACCAATTCAGAAAACATGAAGGGATGTCCTTGACACCCACTCCACCCTGACCCATCTCAAAGGCCACCTGCGCTTGGCTTTTCCTAGGCCAGTTTTTAAGTGGTATTTTCTACATTTTGCCAACACAGAAATTGCCATTCAGAGCATCTGCAGACCTGTCCTGCTCCTGCTAGCCACCTGAAGCTTATCTGCTCCCGGGCCACTGTTTTCCAGGGCCGTTTACCTCTGAGGGTTCTCCTCATTCTGCCAACCCTGCCACGCTGGCAGCAGATCCCCAGAGAAGTGGGCAGGGTGATTCTTAGCCCCGTGGAGTAGTTCCATGGGATCAGCGAATGGTCGGGGGAAAGGATGTTGAGGGAAGTGGTCCTTTAACAGGGCAAAGCTGCCCACCCAGTCCTTCCAGAGAAGCGCCTGATCCACAGAGCTGGGTGGTGCATTCTTGACAGTGTCCAACCGTCCAGTGCCAAATCCATGAATAGGGGAGTGGGAAGCTTTCCTGGACAGAAGGAAGGGGGGAAGCAGGGCATCTGCTACCAGCAGCACCAGGCACGTTGTTCACCCGGTTTCTCCCACCCCACTTCTCCTGCCATGGAGGGAAGGGAGAGGCTGGACCTGCAGCTGTCAGTTCGCCCATCACATGGAATAATCACTCTGGGGATTTGGCAAACTGGTGCCAAAGAAGATAATTATTGTTATTTCCCATGAAACCAGAATTAAGAATTTAGAACGAAGTCTTTGGTACAGTAGTTGGAAGTAATCATACCAAAGGAGGCGTTTCCCATCCTGCCTCTCTCCTCCACGCCCACCCCAAACCCTCTTCTTTCTCATTGCCCACAAACTGAAGGAAGGAACGTTAATGCTGTTGCCTGGGTGTGCTCTTTGGCTCCAAACCTGAGCCAATACATGGCAATTTCCTAAAAACTCTGGTTCCACGTGAGTCTCAGGAAATTGGCTCCCAGTCACCTCAGAGAAAGCTGAAACTCACCTTGCAATGTGCACTTCCTCTTTTTAAGGGAGCAGGTTTCCATACTGGAGAGACTGTCCGACACCCTCCCTCCCAGCTCGTGTTGCACTCTGTTCGCTCTAGAGAAGCAGGGCTTGCTCACGAAGCTCCATGGTGAACAGAAGCCTTTGCCTGTAATGGCAGAAATAGATTCTCCCTTCCTAACAGACTAAGGCTAACAGACTTCAGAGGGCTTGCTCCGTGTCATCACAGAGCTACTTAATGCCACCATTGTGAACAGAAGTCTTTTGGGGGCTTTTGGTTCTTTGCATTTGCTAACAGTTTCAATGTCAAGATTCCCCTTCATCCACCTCTGCCAGAAGAAATTTTTTGCAAGCCACTAGAGAAATGTGCACAGATACATGTGGGCAGATGTACTGCATGGGTGGAAGAGAGAGAACAACAAACGTGTTTTGCTTCTCTTTTTTGTGAAGGAAGACAGAAAGGCTGATGAGAGCTCACAGATCACTGCAAGCTCTCAGGGTGGGCAGTAAACTCAGAGATTGGTAAATCTGAAGCAGAAAGCTCTGGTTGGCTGCCCTACTTGAAAATCTATCCATTTCCTTTTTTGGAGTCCTAGAATGAAAGTGGCTCAGAGTGCAAATGCTGGCTGCAATTTGAGAGGGAGATGAGATGCAAGTAATTGTGAGACCAGTGGGTGACATGAATCCTCTTGAAGCTGGCACAGTGTTCACTCAGGGACTAGAAATGCTAATCTGTGGAAGGCTCAGTGCCTGAGTTGCCAGCGGATGCCCTCCCATCCAGTCATTGATGCTCTTTGTGCACCCGTTTTTTGCTCCTTGGCACCCCCTTCTTTTATTCTAATCCATCCTCAGCATAAAATATCAGCCCCCCTCAGTGGCTGTGTTTCTCCTCCCTGTTCTTTCATTGAGCACAAGCTGGGCTTGCCCGGGTCTCCAAGTTCAAAGGATGGGTGCGCAGCCGGGCCCCTGTCTGTTCTGTTCCGGTGTCCCTTCACTTCCTCTCCTTAACAGCCCGGCTTGCACAGAACACCTCTCAAGAGTACCCAAACGGGTTTCTCGTAGCTTTTATCTTTCTCTTTAAACTTAATAAAATTCATAATAAAAAAAAAACAGTACCCAAATTGTAGGTCAGGACTAATAGTAACACCATCACATGACCATGTCAGTCCTTTAATTTTCTCAGGAGTTGGAAGAGTCTGCTCAGTTTACTTAAAGAGAAAACTAGGTTTTTGAGATTCCCCTCCCCAAACACCCTGTTGTGGCCCTCCTACTGGCGAACCCTACTATTGCTTTCCAAATTGGAGTGGTGTGGTTAGTCTGCTTCAGGTATGACACCAGCTCCCATCAACCAATCATATTTTAGTTCTTCAACCTTAGCTCCTCTTAGTAAGCTTTGGTTCAGCCCTGCTTTGCAGAATGGCCAGCTACCATTCTTGGTTTGAGAGTGACTCCTGCCTGTCCCGTCATTCATTCCTCCATTCTTCCCTAGACTTGTGCTGCCTGACCCAGCTGTAAGTCCTCTGCAGCAACTCATTCACCGTGGCCCCTCCAGTCAACCATTTTCTGCACTTCAATTCTGTGAGCTTCAATACTGCCTCCTCCATCATAAACTAATCCAGCTTTTCCCTTCTGCCATCTTTCTAATATAGCCACAACCAGGGATGTCTGCAGGGTGTGGTTAAAAAAGGCAAGATGGAGGCCGTGATGGTGTGATCAAAGCATTTTTATGTGCACTGCATGTGCGATGCACATAAAAACAGCCGGAGCGTCTATCCTACCATTGTGGCTGCCATCTTGATATTTTTGACCACACCCTGGGACACTTCTGGCCATAATGAAGTGGTTCCAATACTCCTCAAACCCTTTAGAGTTAGGACACGTCTGCATTTCATTTGTTCACATGATGGGGCAGCTGCGGGCCTAGGTCCATTTGTGCTCCTTTCGGATTTCCACCCGATTCACTTTGTCACAAAGGATCCAGTTTCTCTTCGCTATTAGGATCCTGGAGATACATTTTAATCTTTCTTTTCTGCAGTATTTGCCATGTGGGAACCTTTTAGTAAATACTAAAAGAAAAAAATATACTGCAGGTCGTCCTCCCTTAACAACGGTAATTGGGAACGGAATTTCCACAATTATCCACAATCAGACAGCACCTTGTTTTGTTCTTGCTTTTCTTTATTCTTTATGACGGTGCCGGTCCTGCTCCAGCCATCTGAAAACAGCTGCCGGAAGTGAATAGCCATGCTCTGTGGGGACATTAATTCACCCTCCAAGCAATCATCTTCCGGCAAGCCTGACTCCCAATTCTCTCAAATCAGAGGGCAACTTTGATTCCGGTTCTCCTCCTCCCACGCCCTCAGTTGGATTCAGTCCCCCTTCCGTCCCAGCCTCCCCAATAATACGTGCATGTACAACAGTGTGGCCTGCACAATAAATTAGTAACTCCCTCCTTTCCTGAAGATGGGGTAAAACCCAAGATTAGTTGTGTGTGGACACGCCCAGATTAATATATGAGGTTCGCAACAAACTATAATGAAATCTGGTACAGTGCCAGCCCAGACTATGGCACAGAGGACAAAAGCTGGCACCAGACAGCGGTGGGCACACTGCTGGTGAGCCACAGATGGAGGCAGCCACTGAAAAGGAGATGCTAATTGGGAGCAGGGGTGTGTTCAGGATGTAGTCAAAAAAGTCAAGATGGTGGCCACAACAGTGTGATTGAAGCTCCGAGAGACACATAAAAACCAGGCACAGCTTCAATCGTGTCATCACGGCCATCATCTTGACTTTTTTGACCATACCCCATGAACACCCCTGATTGGGAGGCTGACAAAGCAGATCATGAACTGCCAGAGGTTCAGAAGTAAATGGCTAAACTAAAGGAGAGCAGTCAGAACTGAGATACTGCACAGGAGAAAAGCAGCATAGAGACAAAAGTTAAAGCAAAAAAAATGCCAAACCAAAGTCTTTGAATGGACATTTGTCAGCAAAATGCAGTCTTGAGGTGGTGGGTGTTTGAAGGAACTGGGCAAGTGCCCCATGGACTGCTGCCTTTGTCCCATTTCGTCAGATGAACAAGCTGCTGCCCCCCTGATCTGTTCTGGAGCTGGTTGCCACATATTTATGGCATTCAAGAGTCTGTAGGAACTGGTCATTCGGAGCCTGCCTGAGTCCCTGGCCATCAGCATAACAGCTAAGAGAGACACAGGGGCTTCTTCAGGCAAACATGGCTATGTTCACACCACACAAGTGTGGATGAGCGCTGGGTAATTTGCAGGGTTCTGGAAAGTGGAGAAGTCAGGATGTTCACTATCTTAATAAGGAATCCCTTCTGGCTGCAGAGTAAATGAGTGCAATACATAACAGGGAAACAATTGCCTTCAGCAAAATATAATATTCTAGGGGAGGAGGGGGGAGAAACTGAGGCAACAATTAGAACGAAACAACACATTTTGTGGGAGATCCATGACTGAGATTCCCAACGTGTATTTCTTCTAAATGAACAAGAAGGCCAATTAGGATCAGAGCCATTATGTGCTTTCTCCAGCCAGGAAAAAAAGAGGTAAACCACACAAGATGCTGCAGAAGGAAATGGTACAATTAATCTTCAGTAACAATCCAATGTTCGCTTGCTGGATCCAACATGTTTCAAGCAACTCTTCATCAGAGACTCTGCCTCTCTGTCTCTCTCTCCCTATATATATATAGGTACCTTCCAGTCAGTTTTGACTCCTGGCGACTGCCTAGACTAGTCTCTACAGTTTTCTTGGCAAGGTTTTTCAGAAGTGGTTTGCCATTGCCTCCTTCCTAGGGCTGAGAGAAAGTGACTGGCCCCAGGTTACCCAGCTGGTTTTTTGCCTAAGCGGGACTAGAACTCACTGTCTCCCAGTTTCTAGCCACTGCACCAAACTGGCTGTTTACACACATACACACACACACAGAATATAATATACAAATATATAAAATGTTTGCAGTGGTGTTTGCATTTAATCTTGGAGATATATATATATATATATATATATATATATATATATATATATATATATATATATTTCAGCCAGTGTAGCATAAAAATGTATGACCAAGATTAAATGCAAACACCACTGCAAACATTTTATATATTTGTATATTATATTCTGTGTGTGTGTGTGTGTATGTGTGTAAACAGCCAGTTTGGTGCAGTAGCTAGAAACTGGGAGACAGTGAGTTCTAGTCCCGCTTAGGCAAAAAACCAGCTGGGTAACCTGGGGCCAGTCACTTTCTCTCAGCCCTAGGAAGGAGGCAATGGCAAACCACTTCTGAAAAACCTTGCCAAGAAAACTGTAGAGACTAGTCTAGGCAGTCGCCAGGAGTCAAAACTGACTGGAAGGTACCCTCCCCCAAAAATATATACACACATACACACACACGTAAACACACACTCACACACACACTTAAAAAAGTTTATTTCCTGAAAGGAAGGCACATGTATGTATGTATGTATGTATGTATGTATGTATGTATTTATTTATTTATTTGCTATCCTGCCCTTATTATTTTTATAAATAACTCAAGGCGGCAAACATACCTAATACTCCTTCCTCCTCCTATTTTCCCCACAACAACCACCCTGTGAGGTGAGTTGGGCTGAGAGAGAGTTGCCAAGTGGTGAGTTGAATAACACCTATACCGTATTCCCAGGCCAGCCTTGGGACTCTGAGGCAGAAAGAGGTATCAAGACAGAGAATTTAGGTGAACAAGGGGAGTCTTTCTGGTTCTGGCACAATTCCAGTTTGAGCTGCCTCTGCTCCTGAGAAGCTATTCCCCACTTGATTTCAGCTCCTCCTTGCAGCTTGGATTCCTAGCTCCAGAAGAAAATGTGTAATATGAGCCAGAGATTGCTTAAAAAGGGATGTCTGGTTTTGGAATATGGTCCCAATTTTGGAATACTAATTTTGAGCTTCTTATGATTTCCTTGGTTTGTGAAGAAACACTTTGGAAAATTCTGCTCCATTTTCAGCACAGCCCTTTCCAACCTAGTGGACATTGTGGAACTGTGTGGGATATTTTTTTAAAAAAAAACTGAGCCTTGTGTCCTGGAAGACCCTGGCTTGAGGACCCGGATGATTTGGGGGAGGGGGACCCAGTGCCTTCAGTACTTGATTTTAGAGTTGCTGATAAGCTCGTGTGTTGATTACCGTTCTGTGCCTTGCTTCGCTTTTTCCTGGAGACGAGAAGTTTGCCTCTTTTATTTTGTAGCAAACCCACGAGAGCAAGGGAGACGGAAGGGGTTTTAAAAGCATTATTGTTACGAAAAGGAAGGAATTCCTGGACCCATAAATCAGAGGAGGGCAGCAGTGGAGCTAGCTTACCTGGAGTGTGTGAACAAACTTCATTTCCTGGGAGATTGCCATTCAATCACCTTGTGTCACACTTCACTGATCAGAGGTGGACATGAGAGGAGTTCATTAAGGGGGAAGAAAAATAATATAATAGGCCCTCCCCAGTATATGCACTATTCATGAACTCAGTATTGGAAAAAACACTGACTTCCCACCATTCAAAAAAGCTCTTGAATATATTTAATGTAAACTAGTGCTATCCCAGGAACATTTTCTTCTGAATACACACATAGCGATGGGAAGAACACAGGGATTGAAATTTCAGTCCTATCGTCGTGAACCTGTCAGTCCACTTCCAAGGACCATAATTTCAGTCCCCCAGCTTGTCATTCAACCTCAAGAGCTCCTTCTTCCAGTTCTCTTCTACCCCTTCACTCCCACGGATCATTGTTTCAGATTCACGCCATCTCTGAAGGGTCTCGGCAGCTTCCGTCATTGACTTTTGCCAGTTTCCCCTTTTCAGTGTTATTAATATTCTTTATTTTTTTAAAAAAAAACAGGGAAGACAAAAAGTATGTTTTAGAAGCATATGGATCATTAAAACATTAATGTTTATATTAACATAGTAGAAAGATCACCATAAACCTTCTCATTTTATTTCCAATTATTACTCTTTATATTTTAGGACAGATCAACCCTGGAATGATGACCTTTTATTCCCTGGCATTCTAGAAGCCATCACTCCGCCCTCAAGCCTTCCTTCTGCCTCCAAAGGGGTCAGGTTCCCAGGCCGAAAGGAGAGGGCAGGCCCACATAGTTCACAGTAGTTCAAGGAGGCATAATTCCAGCTTGGGAGCCCATCTTATTTATATCCTCTGCCTGTCCTTCCTTACAATATTTATGTAAGAGTCCCTGAAAGACAAAACAGAAAATATATTCTGTGACAGAATTGTTTGTTTGTTTTTTAATAGAAATTATATTGTTTCATTTTGGCTCATTTCCTTTCTTTTTAGAATCCTGTTCAAGCTTTATGTACAATTCATGTGTACTTTACATTGATTTCAATGAAGCCCAACCATAACAATAATCATTCCCAACTCCCATTATTCCCTTATGGACTTTCAGATGGCTCCCACTATTTCCTATGGACGCTTGAATCCTTCATTTTAGTGATGATGCTTTGTAAGCAATGTCCTCTAATGTACCTGTTAATGTGACAACATTTTTTAAAAATCCATATTACCTTCCTTCAGTGAAGCTTTTTATAATATACGTCTCCTGGACTTAACATTATTCTTTTTGGTTATTATCATTGTTTGTATACAACTTTCAGAAGGATGTTCTTTTTCGGGCATGATTTTGTGGATATTTTATCAGAGCAGGAAAATTGCTAACAGATTCCGCTTAATGCTTATGTTTCTGCTGTTGCAAAGTTTCTGGTAGTGAATTACACAAATTTACTCCCAGCACAATCAATGGCGGATTACTTTTACATCACCAATTAAGACTACTCCTGTCACTCTGCTGCTATTATGAACATTTGGATGATCTAAACATAGCAGGCAACACTTCATGATTAGATTGTTTATCCTCCAGGCTCTAGATTTGATCAGTTCCAGGGTTAACCTTTGTAAGTTTAATGAATAGTGGCTCTTAATTAGATATGCAGTTCCTAACTTAATCTCAGGGTATTTTCCTTAAAACCCATCAGCAGACCTGCATAGTCATTTTCCCTTAATATAATTATTCAAGGAGGATCTCAAAGAAATGTGTCCCAAACCCCATTTGCTCCTAGCAGTAGTTCCAGCAATTCCTACTGGCCTGCTGAGAGAGAGAGAGAGAGAGAGAGAGAGAGAGAGAGAGAGAGAGAGAGAGAGAGAGAGAGCGCTAAACAGAAGGCTTGAACAGAACCTAACAGAAGTCTCTGGGTCATGTCAAACAAAATCTGAGGCATACAGAATGCAAATGGCCAGGAGCTCTGCATATCTGAGCTCTTCTGCAACAGAAGGTTATAGCTCTGAATGCTTCCATCCACCATGCAGTAATGTCCAACGATGTCAGCTTCTTATTGCAGATTGGGGATTAGAGAGCCAGCATGATGTAGTGGTTAAGGTGCTGGACTGGGAGCAGGGAGGCCCAGGTTCTAGTCTTCTCTTGGGCACCAAAGCCATCTGGGTGGACTTGGGCCAGCCATGCCTTCTCTGCAACAAGCCGGCTGATAGATAAATACGGTAACCCACATCGCACGATAGTTGATTACTATAAGAACCAGTTGAGCTGAGTGCCAAAAACAAGTGGACATTACAGCCACGTGGGACAAATGCTAATAAAAACAGCAACATTACCAATTGGGGGTTGGGCTAGAAGGGAGTGAGTATAACAATGCTGTAATTATATCCATTGATTTTATGTTGCAAGCTAGGCTGAGCATAGAAATCCTGCTATAGACCATTGTTAATGCAGATCAGAGATGGAGCTAAACTAGCATAAAATCCCAACTAAAATTCAGGTATCTCTTTATCAGGCTGCAGCAACATTCAAAAGATTATCTGCTGAAATTGAGACATCTTTGACATCAGACTGACCAATCAGCTGAGTGCAGAATCTTCATTAATTTGTATTAATCTGTACTTTTTAATGTTCAAAAAGGAATGATGGAAAGTGACACATACCATACTTCATGACTTTACCATGATCTAATAGTGAACTGCTTTTCTAAGCGTGGCACCTAACATAACCAAAATGGCTCCAGCTGCAGAAGACAGAGGTATCAGCAAGATCTACAGTGATGTAGAGAAGATTTTTAAAAATCTAAAAGGGGAGCCTGAAACAGCCCAATTACCCTACCCGAAACCGACTCTGCCAAAGTTTGCAAGCAAAAAACAGTAGGAGCACAAAGAGAAATCAACAAACAGCTAGAGGTCAAAATCTAGGGAATTACAGGCAGGAACCAAAGCAAAATCAAGAGATAAACTAGGATTGTAAGCCAAATAAACCAGCCCAAGACCCCAGCAAGGAAAGCGGCTAATAGGACGGCAATGAGAGTTATGACAAGGGTGGCATCTAGCAAATGGATTCTCTTTATATGGTAAGGGTTGCCATGGCCCCTCTTCTGATTCAGCTGATGCTTATTTCCAATGCAAGTAATTTCAGCAATCCTGCCTCTGTCACTGCTTCACTTTTTCCCTAACTTGGATTCTAGTTGGATTCCTTCTCTGACCATCAACATATATACATCCTCACTTTCCTGGACTCAGAGGAATTCCAAATTCTTTTAGCTCTTCAAAAGCCAGAATCCAAATTGCATCCTATTCAGCTGCCTTTAGATTAGAAAGTGACACTTTCTGACATCATCCACCAATTCAGCCTTGTTCCAACTAGACCTGGAAGCTTCTGGTAATCTTCAGCTGTTCTTTCAATCAGTGACACTTCTTGAATAGCTTCCTCCTCCAATTCATCTAAATCAGATTGATTCATGATACCAATGAGGATTGAGCATGCTGGCTGAGAGAAAGATAGAAAACTAGAGGGTAAATGGAGTATCCTGGAGGAAGGCATGGTTGGCTGACTAGAGGGGCGAACAAAAATATTGCATACTGCAACATTTTGTTGCAAGCTTGATTTGCACAAATAATTTTCTCAGAACAAGCAGGTATCTTCCTTACAAAATAGGATAGCTCAGTTAATATTGTCTGGCACCCTGTCCCCCTTTTGTTCAGTCACTGCAGATTCAGACAAAGGGCAAGGATTAATTAATGGATGCATCCAGCATGATACTTTATTTCTCAAGGTATACTTTGAAATCACGCTGGCCAGATTGCGGGCCCAGCTTTCACAGATATTGTTCCCTATGGAAGAGGTAGGGAATTTTTTGCCACTTTTGCAGAGAGTAGATGCATTCCAGAAACAATTTGATAGGAGAGGAAAGAGCTAGTCACTAGGCCTCTGTGAATCAGCCTTCATTTGAGCTAAATTGGAGTTCTGAGATTCAAAGACAGCATGATTCAAGATTGTGATTTAAGTTTCAGTGGCAACCCAATTTGATTCAAGCTGCTTCAAAATTTATGTAAAAAGAATAATTCATCCAGAGGTTACAATAGGGAAACTTCAAAATGTTTTAAACTGTTATACCTTTTGTCAGAACGGAATGAAAACAGCAGAGATTGTAGACTTTTTAGAGAACTTTAACCCTGCCACGTTTAAGCTGAAGGTTTTCAGGGCTTTACTACAATAAAATTTTGAAATATCCACCCTATACCATTAGGGCTAAGTTAGCTGAGATACGAAAGAAAATTATCAAATAGTCTAGCAAATAGCCCATTGAGAAAATGACTGAATCCTTGGAGAAATTGTCCTACACAAATGCCAGTCTTGTGCATTGCTGCCTATTCTAATTGGGTTTCCTAAGATGCCAGGAAGGCTGGCAGGACTGTTTGGACAAATTTGGTCCCTTCTGGGCAGGAACCCCCTCATCATTGGCCTCAGTGGGATGCCAAGCTCAGCAGGACACACTGGCAAAGTTTGACTTTTTCTGGCCAAGACTAGTAGAATGACCACCAATTTCCTCTTGTGGAGCAGTGTGACTTTGTTGTCTTTGATGACTGGGTTCTCTGGGGTGCCAGAGGAGCTGTTTACCAAGCTGGGTCCCTCCTAGAAAGTAATTCTTTGTGTCAGGGATGTGGCTTGCTTGCAATAGTCTGTTAGCTAGGAGAAGCAACCAAACCAGGATGGCAGAATGAGATGTAACACCAGTGTTGAAAACTGAGCTGAGCTCCCAGTTGTATCAGCAGGACCAGCATAGAAGTGGACCAGCCCATTTGCACAAAAGAAGAAGAGTTCAGGCTTATGGTCGGCCACATTTAAGACATTGGCAGCTAAGAAAATGAATTTGATCCTCTCACCCTTTACTCCACTTGAAGTCACCTGTTTCCTGAATGGAGAAACTCCAAAAAGGAACAACATTTCATCCAGCACTGCCTTCAAACCTGTTGCAAAATATGAATGTGTTTCAGTTTAAAGAATAGTGATTACATTCTGGAAATATCACCGCTAATATAGTCATATTCCCAATGCATGCAATGTTCTTATGAAACAAAGTCTTCCACAGATTAAGAAAGTCTGAAGATTCTGATAGGTTTCCGAAGATGCTTGCTTAGAAGAATGACAGAAGAGGGGACAGACCTTTTCCCATTGTTTGAGTTGAAGCGCTTCCTATCCGTCCTTGAGTCACAAGGAGAGGATAATGGAGGCAAATGACCAAATGTGCATTGTGATGTCATGATGCAAACCCCATGAAATGTTGCATAGCCCTAGATGTCACTCCACATAATTGTGCCCAACATGGGATGCAAGCACATAAGGTTGAGGTTTATGTTGTGATGTCACCACTACACCTATGTGCCATCATTGTGTGCCAATAATCATGGTTAGATGTGGACACCTATGCCTTCAGTCTCTTTTCCCCCTAATCTCTTCTTCTACTGTTTTCCTAAGGAGATACAAAAGATTCCTGTGTAATATGACTTGGTTAACCAAGTCCCAAATATTTAACCAAGTCCCAAATATTTTGAACAGCTTTGATTAAAGTCTTAACACATTTCTATGACAAAAAAGGTGAATACTACAAATTAAAAGGAGAAGAAAGAAGAGACAGAATACATATGATAATTTGTTGTTCCTTTCTGTACTTTCAAATTTATCAAGCAATAAGGATGTAAACTGATAGATTTTCACTTAATGGGGGATAATCAGAGTACTATAATTTGAATGCTATAAAATTTAAATAAGACAGCCACTAGGAGCCAGGGGATATGTGGCAATGTACGTAAGTAGTTTTTCAGACTTTTTGTGGAGTTCTGTGTCCCCTGCATCCCGCTGGACAAATAGAAAAAGAGTAACTTGCCCAGGAGTGTGGGAAGTCAGGTTGTACATGGGTTCCTTTTTCAAGATTAGTGCTGAGTTGAGACAATTGCTGGCTGCAGAAAGTGTTGGTCCCGTGGTGCACAGAAAGCCGTTTAGACAGAGGGGAGCCAGGTTCTGCCGGCTGTGCGCTGATGGTTCTGCTATTAGCGAGCACAGTGCAGGTTTTCTGCCACTTCTGCCAGCAAGGGGTTGTACGTGACTGTACCTTTTACTGGTTTTATTACTTTGGTAAGGTGGCAGCACCATTTTGTCTACTCTATGAGCTACTCCCAGTGCTGGTGGCCATGAGGCCAGAATTGCTCTCCTTCAACACTTTCTGCCAATACTGCTATTTCCTTGTAGCACTAGGCAACTTGCTACAATACACTATTGGGTACAGAATCTTGATTCTTCTTCATGGCTGTTTTAATATGTATTCAACAGAAAAATATGCTGGCATAAATTATGCTACCCTAATGGCTAAATTCTAACCTCTCTCAGTAACAAGGTTTATAAGTGGTCCCGTCTTTACAGCTTAGAACTTAATGATGGGATAATTTAAAGGCACCGATTGGTGGATTCCTCTGGCTTTGTTTCCCCTCCTATCCAGCATCACCAGCTGGCAAAAAAAAAAAAAGACCCACACCAATCACCAATCGGGTGGGTTTCAGCAAGTGTGGCCAGGTAACCACAATTACAGCATCAGAAGTACAGGTAGTCCTCGACTTACGACCACAAATGGGACCAGAACTTCTGTCACTAAGTGATGTGGTTGTTAAGTGAATCACGCCCAATGTTATGACCTTTTTCGCCATGGTTGTTAAGCAAATTGCTGTGGTCGTTAAGTGACCATTAACACAGTTGTTAAGTGAATCTGGCTTCCCCCATTGACTTTGTGTGTTGGAAGCCCCCTGGGAAGGTTGCAAATGGCAACCACGTGACCCCGGGACGCTGCAACCATTGTAAATACATGCCGGTTGCCAAGTAGGCAAAATGCACCAGCATTTTCTAATAAAAACAGTAGAAAGAATGGCCATGTAAAATCCCTTGTCAGCAGAAACAGCAAAAAACCTATAATTTTGGGAGAGAACCAGAAACATCATTTCCCAGTTTAAATTGACTGGTAGACCATTTTTAAATCTTTTGAAAGAGCACTGAACATGTGTTTACTAACATGTTTAGCAGCAGCGGTCTTCCAAAGGATTCCAGCTGCAAAGCACATGCCTCTGCAGAAGACCAGCGTCTCATTTCTCCTGCAACTGAAGCCAAAATAGCTGTGGGGGCAGTGCCCAGCACCTGGAGGGGGCTGCCTCTGAACTGGGCAACAGGAGCTATACAGATGCCAACCCCTGACTGTCAGCCCCTTATCAGCAGGATCATGAATAAGACATCATCGATTGTACACTAAGAGAAGAAAACGGTTCTTTAAAATTAGAGCAGTGAAGAGAAACTTATCCTCCTTCCAAGATGGGCTGGGGATGACACAAAGTCATGAGGACATGTCCTCGAAAAAGGCTTAGTGGGGTGTCTTTTTCTGCTGAAGTTGTGTGCAGGATGTGGGAATAAGCCCTAAATTTGGTCTCATGTGTGCAAAGCACATATGCTAACAATGCACCTAGATGAATAGTAGTCCAGTTAAGGTCCCTCCTTAGTGAAGGGGTCCTATATAGGTACAGTCAATGTACTACTCCTTGATTTCTCTGCCATGAAAAATGTTAGATAGAGCCATCATTCCTACAGCAAACTCAGGGCTTGCATACTAAGTGCTTGAACCCTTCTGGTGAGGTATGTGATGATGGTTCAAGGTCGAAAGCCTTAAACTCTTGGGGTAAAATCTGAATTATAAACGCTGTACATATCTATTGAAGGACCAAAACTACTAGAGCCATTCAGAATGACTTAAAATGAAGCAACTTCATTTAAGTAGTTAATTAACAGAGTTATGCAAAATTACAACAAGAAAACAAGAAGGATATAAATGTAACTAATTTTAATTAAAGCAAGTTCAGTGTAATGAAATTGCTATGATTGTGAAGCATTTTTCACTGGCAAAGGGTCTCAGCCCCTCCTCTGAGCATTCAGTCCCTCTTCCACTTCCAATTATTTCACTAATTCTTTACATCTCTACATCAAGAATGTGCAACATGACCACAAGACAGCATGCAGTGCCTTTCAAAGGGCAGTCAAAAGTTGTCACCAAATGATCATTCTTAATGTTACAGAAAAGGGGGAAATCATTAAATATTCAGGGTGTAGATATTAACTCCAGTCAATTAATTAAATTTATAGTATGTCATATCAAATGTAGTCTTTGGCCAGGCACTTCTTCCTTCTTTGTCCCAACCCCACTGACATTTTGGAGAGTGGTTCCTCACAAATCACTTAAAGATGCTCTCCATCATCCCAGTGACCTGTAAATAAATAGTTGTGTAATTAAAGTTGCTGCTCTTAATATAACAGGGGGGTGATGAGTAAAGTGACAGCCATGGCATTTCAAAGAGTAAATGCCCTGGCAGCGGCCTCTTTTGCCCATATGTAAAATGGAAGCCAATGCAGAGAGAACTGGTTTATATTCTTTGGCAAGTTTTCAATGTACGAGTGTCTCAGACAGACAGAGAATCTATCCGGGCAGCAACAGCAAGACAGAGAAGCTTAGTTAAACCAGATTTGGGGTCCACTTTCTTACACTTTGCTTGTTTTCTCCTGGCCAGGCATGGGGAGTAGTTGGTTAAAACTGTGGTTTCCTTTTTAAAGTTGCTGAGTTAGACATCTTTTCCATACACTTTTCTTGTTAGTTGTTTGTTTGTTTGTGCGTGCATGCATGCATCATGTGTGCGTTTAGTTTTAGTCTTTGTTTTTTGCAGTTGAAAGGAGTGTTTCCGCCCTGCTTTTAAATTTCTTTCTGCAGGTATGATAGGATTCTCTATACCTGTAGAAGGGAATGGAGGCCTAGCGAGATTGTGGGATGAAGGGGGTAGTGGCAGCTGCTTGGTGGCTTCCTGCTGAGAGGGTGGATTGGCCCTCGTTTTTCGCTTGTCTATATGAAAAACAGAGCCAGAGGTCAGGCAGAAAGGGCAGCATGGATGAGAGGCAAATGTACACCGGGCATTCCAGGAAAAGGCTTCAGGGAGAGAGCACCTTCTTCTCTTCATTGCCATCCAAGAGTGGTCCAAGCATGGAAGCCATCGCCAAATACAATTTCAAAGCCACCACAGACAATGAGGTGTTTCAAACAGAAAGATCTTCTGCAGGTTTGGAGTGTAGAATGTGATCTACATTGGCACAAGGCAGAAGTCAATGGCCAAGAGGGCTTCATTCCCCAAAATTATATTGAAATGAAACTTCATCCATGGCTTTGGGGAAAGATACATCGAGCAAAGGCTGAGGTGGTGTTGAGTAAACAGAGATACAATATGATGATGCCTTCCACATCAGAGAGAGTGAGTGTTCCTAGTGGTTTCTCCCTTTCAATCAACTTCAGAAATGATGTTTAGCACTTTATTTATTTATTTATTTATTTATTTATTTATTTATTTATTTATTTAACGTATTTATACCCCGCCTATCCCCTCCCTAGGCGGAGGGCTCTAGGCGGCTTACATACATTGCAATTTCATATTTATACATCCATATATAATTAACAATGTTTACCGCACGCTAAGGGAGGGGGTAAAGGAACCGACTCTTCTTCCGTAGGTATTGGACTACATGTCCCAGGATACCTCGCTTCCAAGTCGGCTGCTGACGTCCTGGATGTTGCCGTTCGGGATCCGTCATCCTCCGCCGCCATTCACGGGATTCACGAGATCTTCTTTCGTTCCGAGGCGACCCCCGACAGGACGCCAGCACATTCTCCCACTTAAGGTGGTACCCATTTATCTACTCGCATTTAGCTTTCGAACTGTTGGGTTGACAGGAGCTGGGGCGAGTGATGAGAGCTCACCTCGCCACGAGGGGATTCGAACTGCCGACGTACTGATCGGCAGTCTCTTACAGCTCAGCGGTTTAACCCGCTGAGCTACCGCGCCCCAGTGTTTTGAGCCAGTGCTGGCAAGTATTTCCTGTGGGTGGTAAAGTTCAATTCTCTGAATGATTTGGTAGACTATCCCAGATCAAGCTGTGTCTCCATGAATCAACTAATATTCCTCTGAGACGTTGAGCAAGTGCCTTTGCAATCCACATTCGTACTGGCTCTTTTGATTCCAACCCTCAGGAGGAGGGAGAGCGCGTCTTCCACCATGGAGACTTTATCCTAGCCCTTGGCAATTCTGACCTCAGCTGATGGGAGGGAACCTGCCACGGACAAACAGGCATGTTTCCACGCAACTGCCTGGAATACAGTATCTAAAGCCAAGGAAACGGAGAAACAGTAAAGTCCACATACAGAACCTTAACAGCAGCCAGTGACCTCCAGTCATCAGGATGCATGAGGGAAAACACTTTTTTCAACTCAGACTGGAATTTCTGTGGGGAGGGAACAGGAGAAGGGTCTGACTTCTGCACCAAAACCTATTTTAAATTCAACATTAACTAATTAATTAATTAATTAAATCTCTATTCACAAATGGCCAATGGGCTCTGTTTCCTCACCACTTTTGTACAGGTTCAGAGGGCATCACACACCTTAGGTCGCCAATCATCTTAGAAACAATGGAGTGTGTTCTCAAGGCCCAGCCTTTCTGGCCATGGAGCAGTGGAGCTGGCCGGGCCATTGTGGCTGTGGAGCAGGGGAGATGGACTAGCCTTAAGGGCTGTGAAGCAGGAGAGCTTCTTCTCGAAACCTGGCCTTCATTATCACAGAGCAGGGGAGCAGGCCTGGCCATTGTGGCTGTGGAGCAGGGGAGATGGACTAGCCTTAAGGGCTGTGAAGCAGGAGAGCTTCTTCTCGAAACCTGGCCTTCATTATCACAGAGCAGGGGAGCAGGCCTGGCCTTCGTGGCCATGGAGCAGAGGAGCTTGTTCTCGACACATGGCCTTCACGGCCGTGGAACAGAGGAGCTGGCCCAGCCTTCCTGGCCGTGCCTCTCCGGAATACAAAGCGAACAGGGAAGCTCACCGGCACCTGCCAAACAAGCAAAAAGTGCCTGGGAGCAAAGTGATGGTTTATTAATTCAGAAAAAGCTTCTTCAGCAGCAATTGTGAGAACGCCTCTTGGGACACCTTAACAGGCACAGAGCAGGAACTGATGATGAATTTTTGAATAACCTGCGTTACTACTTTAAGCAGTAGACTCAGTGAAATCCCAACCATTAACGTTTCTTGAAATAGCAGAAAACAACAGAAAAGAAAGCAGATAAATTAGCCTGGGCTGAACTGTGAGCTAGGACATCAATTTGTAGGCCTAACCCTGCCTCTGCCGGTGTCCTGGGGGTGAGGTTTCGAGTGTCAGCCGACAAGCCCCATTTCCGGTTTTATAGTGGGTGGGGCTTCTGGATGCCAGTTTAAAAGCTCCGTGTTTCCTATGTCTGTGGGAGAAAGCCCGCCCCTCCTGCTTCTGGGGGCTAGCCCCGCCCTTTCCACTGCACCTAGAAACAATAGGATGATCCGAATACCCCTGCAGAACTCCGGGTGAATGGACTTGGCAGTGCTGTGTTAAAATAAATGGCAGGACCAATGCAAGCAACGCTGCTACTGGGGTCCAATCGGCCACGGAGAAGATATTCCAAAAGCAAACTGGAGGTCTTTCAACGAGTGAGAGGAACTTTAATTACCCCAACATCTACTGGGAGATAAACTCTGCCAAGCGTGGTTGTTCCAGAAAATTCCTGACATGCCTTGCAGACAAATTGCTACTTCAGGGTGTGAGGGATGGAAATGGCATCCTGAGCAATAGACTTTCTGACATAATCCCTATACAGCAACTGCCTTGTATTTTTCTTTTGTTAAATATTCCTCCTTCCTTCTCCTATACACATGCCTTTCTCTTTTCAGCTTTTTATAAAGCTCTGTGTTTATCCACATCGCTCTCTTTAGGTTTCTTCCATTTTTCCTTCTTGTAGGAATTGTTTGCAATTGCAACTTTGGTCTCTCAATTCATAGGGCTTCCATTCTCCTGGGACACTTTTCTCCTTCAGGATTTCAAGCCACTGGATCCAATCTACCTTCCCTCAGAGTTGATCAAAATCTATTTTTCTGAAGTCCAATATGCAGGTCAAACGCTTCTCAGTTCTTTGTGGATAGCACAAATAACAAAATCACTTTTCCCCAGGTACCAGCCATCTTCTACCAGTCAGTCAACTAATTCCTCTTCATTGATGAGGATCAGGCCCAAATAGCTGACCCCCTTTATTCCTTTTTCCATCTTCTGGTAAGCAAGATTGTCAGGAAGAGGACATGAATTTGCAGAACCTCTGACTCCTGGCAAAGTTTGATTTCCAGCAGCGTCAAGGTAGCTGAAATCTCCCATTGTCACTACTCTGTGCCTGCCTAAAAGTGTGTTCATCACAGAAAGGCCTAATCCATTTCTTTTGCCTATCCAAACGGTCTGTAATAAATTCCCACAACAGTATCACTTTTGTTGCTCTCTCTTTCTGTTCTATCCCAAATACTCTCAACAGGACTTTTGTGCTCTAATTCATGAATATCTGTGCAGGCAACACCTTCTCCCTTTCTGTTGGATCTGAGTGTTTGTTTATTTATGTTCTTTAATAAGTTGGTAGCCTTCCAGGGCTATGTTCAAATCATGTGTGTCAACCCACCAAGTTTCAGCGATCCCTAAGACATCATATTTGTCCTCCTCTGTTAGCTGTGGTTAGTGAAGGATGCTAAATATAATAAAAAGAGCTTCTTTAGGTATATTGTAAAAAATGAAAAGTATCAGTATATCAGTGAAGAATGCACAATGCTAAGAGGTGACAATGAAAAAGCAGAGCTACTCAGTTTCTGTTTGGGTTCAGTCTTTTCAGACAAAAAGCTATGTATTCCAGTATCATTGTGGCTGAAGAATAAGATTGGAGCTTGGGAGTGACAGAAGCATGCTTAGGGAATGCCTCTTCAGTAATCTCTAAGACCAGCTCAGTTCTTAGGCACTAAAGGGTCTAGCGGTTAGTCTGGCTGAAACTTTCCCTATAATCTTTGAGAAATAATTTCTACAAAGCATTTGACAAAGAACCCCAAGGCATGCTGATTATTCAGGTAGGTAAGTGTGAGATGAATAGCATGACAGTTAGATGGATACATATCTGGCACAAAAAACATACTTGGGGTCCTCATCAATAGCTCCTTATTAAGTTGGTGAGTGCCCCATGTAGAATTCTTAACTCTTCAACATTTTCATTAATTACTTGGATGAAGAGGTAGAGGGAATATTATCAAACAAGCAGGTGACATACTCAATAAGACAGAAATAAAATTCAAATTATCTTGATAGGAATGATCTGAAAGCTTTACAGTAACATTTAACACAGAAAAGTGCAAAGTTCTTCACTTGGCAAACAAAAATATTTGTTTATTTTTGGGAATATTTGTGTTGATAATAGTACTTGTTCAAAGATTCTTAAAAATAGTTGATTGCAAACTGAACTTGAGTCAGTCAAGAAGACAAATACAATTTTAGGCTTCATCACCAGAAGTATAATTTCAAATCCACAGAAAGGAATTGTTCCACTTAGTTCTGCTTTGAATAGACCCCACTTTGAATACTTTGTCCATTCTGGGCACCACACTTTAAGGATTCAAAAAAATTGGAATGGGTTCAGAGAAGCAGAATGCTGGTGACTGGGGACCTAGGTTAAGTTCTATAAAGAGAAGTTGAAGAAAATTGGGATATTCTGCCTTGAAAAGACTGAATTTGGGATATATAGCAGTCTTCAGGTGCCTGAAAGGATATCCTACAAAAGAATGTCAGTTCTCTCTCGCTGCAGGCTTCAGGGCACAGAATAATAGATTAATTTACAGGAAGGCAGATTTCAATTGAATATTAGAAATATCTTCCTAACAGTGAGAGCAGTTTGATAGTGAAACCAATGACCCAGAGAGGTTGTGACATAAGAAACATCACCTGCAGAATTTAATTTGGATGAGAATATTAATGATAAGTCAAATATAGAAAACTCACCCCCCCAAAAAAAAAGCATTTGGTCACAGGCCAATGAAACAAAAAGGATTCTGAAGAAAAAGCCAACAGCTAATTTTAAAGGCAGAAACTTACTTTCCTTAGCCTACTCTGACCTGTTATCTCATGGCAGAATGTCAGTGGGAAATTCAGAAAATGAAGGATCAAAAATTCCTGGCTTGATTCTTATTTAAACGCATGTTTCTGGGAAGTGATAGAAGATTTTTTTCCCCCAAATTTTATTAGAGTTTTAAATATACATAGTTAAAAGGGTGAAAATGAAAAAGAAATAGAAATACAAATCAAAGAAAGAAGTAACAGTGTATAGAAAAGTAAAGAAAAAAAGAAAAAAGATAAGGTATAGATAAAGTCAACTTCCGATTTATCTCTGGTCTTAGTAATTTTAAAAAAAGTTTTCTTACATGCTAGCTCTATGTATAACATACAAAAACATTTCCTGTCTAATATATCAATTTATATACATTTTAGTCTTCAAAACCCCAAATAAGCTTTGCTCCACCTGCATGTTGCAAATAGTCCATTAATGGTTTCCATTCTTTAAGATAGTAACAGTTTGAGTTTTCTTTTAATAAGCATGTCAATTTGTCATTTTCTGCCATATCCATCAGTTTTAACATCCAATCTTGTATCGTAGGTAATATCTGGTTTTTCCAATTTTGCACATATACAAGTCGTGCTGCAGTAATCATATATTGCATAATTCTTACAAATTGTTTTCCCATTTGTTCTTCCCATATTCCCAATAAAAATAATTCCGGTTTAAATGGGACTCGAATTTGTAAAATATTTTGCATTAGTGAATGTATCTGAGTCCAAAACTTCTTTGCAATTTCACAAGTCCACCACATATGATAAAAAGACCCCTCTTTTTTTTTACATTTCCAACACAAGTTGGAAACATTCCCATACATTTTGGCAAGTTTTTGTGGAATCATCTTATAAAAGTTTTCCTTCAAGTTATAGCACAAAGTAAATTTTAACCCTTTGTTCCATATATCTTCCCATTGCTGCATTTGTATATTATGCCCAATATTTTTTGCCCATTTTATCATACAATCTTTGACTTGTTCCTCTACCATTTCTCCTTTTAACAGTAGTTTATACATTTTTGCAATTAAATGGTCATCTGTTTCACATAATTGTTTCTTGAATTCTGATTTAGTTTGTTCAAATTCAAAAAATTTTTTATCTAATTTAAATTTTTCTACAAGTTGCATGTATGAAAGCCATTGGAATGTATATCCTTCTAGAGCAAGTTCTTCTTTTGTTTTAATTATATATTGTCCTTGTTCTTTCTTTAGAAAGTCTTTGTAAGTCAGCCATTTATCTTTATTTCTTACTTCTGTTCTATGAAATGCTTCTTGCGTGGAAATCCATAAAGGTCTTTTATAACACAAAGTTTGTTTATATTTATTCCAAATTCTTAACAATGATCTTCTAATATAATGGTTTTTAAAGTCCACATTAACTTTTACTTTATCGTACCACATATATCCATGACATCCATATCTTAATTCATGACCCTCCAAATTCAATAATTTTTCATTTTTCAAAGTTATCCATTCTTTAATCCATACCAAGCAACAGGCAGCATAATATAGCTTCAAATCCAGTAAACCTAGTCCACCTCTTTCTTTTGAGTCTTGCAAGACTTTATATTTTATTCTTGGTTTCTTTCCTTGCCAAATAAATTTGGAAATATCCCGTTGCCATTGTTTAAAAGGTTCTTCTGATGCTAATATAGGTAGTGTTTGAAAAAGATATAAAATTCGTGGCAAAATGTTCATTTTAATTACTGAAATTCTACATAACAATGATAATTGTAGTTTTTTCCATTGGTCCAAGTCTTTTTTAATATCTGTCCAGAGTGAAATATAATTGTTCTTAAACAACTTAACATTTTTAGATGTCAAATATGCTCCCAAATATTTTGCTTTTTCTTCCATTGAATATCCCGTTATTTCTTTCAATTTCTCTTGTTGATGGTGATCCATATTTTTACTCAAGACTTTAGTTTTCTGTAAATTCACTTTGAACCCTGCTAACGACCCAAAGTCTTTTAATTTCTGAATCATTAATTCAATTCCATCTAGTGGATTCTCCAAAGTGATGACTAAGTCGTCAGCAAAGGCTCTTAGTTTATAAACTTATTTTTTGACTCTAATACCATGAATACCATCATCTTGTCTAATGTCTCTAAGTAACACCTCTAGTACCAATATAAACAAAAGTGGAGATAATGGACAACCTTGTCTTGTACCTTTTTGAATTTCACATGGTTTACTAAATTCTCCATTAACAATTATTTTTGCAAATAGGGGAGTATATATTGATTTAATCCACTTAGTAAAATTTCCTCCAAAATTCATATTTTCCAATACCTTAAACATGAATGACCAATTTAAATTGTCAAAAGCTTTTTCAGCATCTATAAATATCAAAGCCGCTTGTTTTTCATAATGTTGTTCCAAGTATTGTATATATTCCTAATATATTCCAAGTATATATTCCTAATATATTTCGGACATTGTCTCGGATTTGTCTCTTAGGTAAAAATCCAGCTTGATCTTGATGAATAAAGTCCTTAAGAATATTTTTCATTCTTTCTGCCAATATGGTTGTAAATATCTTATAATCATTATTCAATAAAGATATTGGTCTATAATTCTTAGTTAAAGTCAAATCTTGTTGTTCTTTAGGAATCAATGTTATGTGCGCTTCTTTCCAAGTCTCTGGCATGTTTCCTGTTTCCAGAATCGAATTCATAGTATTCTGTAAGGGTAAACATAGTTCATCTTCGAAGCATTTATAATAGGCTGCTGACAGGCCATCAGGTCCAGGTACTTTTCCACTGCTGATTTTCTTGAAGGCCTTTACCATTTCTTCTGTTGTTATCGGGTTATTTAGTATTACTCTTTGTTGGTCATTAATAACAGTTAGCTTTTGTTTACATAGATATTCATCAATATCAACTAGATTAACATCTTGTTTTTTGTATAATTTTGAATAGTAATCATGAAAGGCTTCTTGTATGTCTATATTATTCACCAAATTTTTCCCTTCATGTTGTATATTAACAATTAAATTCTTTTGTCTTTGTTTCCTCAATTTATAAGCTAACCATCTCCCTGGTTTATTTGCATGTTCAAAGTATTTTTGTGTTGTAAATTTCATCTGGGTTTCTATTTCTTGTGTCAATATCATTGATATTTGTTTTTGTAGAAATTTAATTTGAGTAAGCAAAGTATCATCCATTGGTTTATCTCTTAAACATAACTCTTTGCTTTTAATTTCATCTAAAATCAATTGTATTCTCCCTTATTTCTTTCTCCTCATTTGAGCGTTATATTGGATAAAGTAACCTCTCATATATGCTTTACTGGCATCCCATACAGTTTGTATATTCGTGCCTTTGTTTAAATTCAATTGAAAATATTCTCTTAACCTTTTTTTACATACGTCAACTATATCATTTTTCCAAAAGATTGACTCATTCAATCTCCATCTAAATACATTCCGTTTTCCTTTAAAAGTCAACATTACAGGATTGTGATCTGAGAGGGTCTTAGGTAATATTTCAACTTTACCAATGTCCATCATTAAACTTTTAGAAATCAAAATCATATCTATTCTAGAGAAGGATTTAAATCTCTCTGAGTAGTATGTATATTCTCTTGAAGTCCCGTTCATCAATCTCCAAATATCTTGTAAATCCAACATTTCTTTCAGATCAAAAAATGTTTGTGGTAATTTTCCCTGTGCACGTTTCACTTCTTTTTGTGAGTGTCTATCCATCATTGGGTGAATAACCCCATTCCAATCACCCATAAAACACCAGTTTTCATAGGGTAAATCCAAAAGTTTATCCATTAAATTTTTATAGAATACTCCTTTGTCCATATTTGGTGGATAAAGTCCAACAATTAATGTTTTAGTTCCTTGTATATTAATTTCAACTGCAATATATCTTCCTTCATCATCAACTAGTATTTTTTGGATTTAACTTTGGTTGTATATACAAAACTACTCCCTTAGTTTTTTTAAGTCCAGCCGAAATAAATTCTTCTCCAAGTTGTTTACAAATCAAATACTTAATGTCTTTTTTACAAATGTGTGTCTCTTGTAGACAAGTTATATCCAATCTCAGTTTTTTCAAAGAATGGAACATTTTTCGCCTCTTCTGTGGAGAATTGGCACCGTTGATGTTCCATGTCAAATATTTGTAATCCATAAGTGTTTTGATGTTTAAAAGCCTTTTTTCCAGTCCAGTCCTGCAGCTCCCAACGCCGATAAATCTTCACTCGTCTCTTTATTTTGTGGTACAGCTCCCAACACAGATAAATCTTTGCTCATCTCTTTATCCTTTGATGTCTCGACTTTTCCTTCCAAATCTCCAGATGCATCTTTCAAATCTGTCTCATATTTCTCTAAAAATGCTTTTGCTTTTAGAATGGAAGTTATCCTAAACCTTTGCCCTATGAATATGAAAGATACCCCTTCTAATCTCTCCCATATAAATGAAATATTATTTCGCCTTAATTTTTCTGTAAAGGAGGAGTATTATTTTCTTTTTCTTAGTATCCTCAACGGTATTTCTTTTAATACAATTATTTCTTTTCCTTCTATATTTAATCCAATATTATAATGCTTTTTCAGAATTTGTTCTTTTGTAACTTTTCTCACAAAATGTATCAATATATCTCTAGGTACTTTCTTATCTCTATAGCTTGAATCATGTCAACTGGATTTCTATTTTCTCAGTGGAAACTTATCCAAGGAGCTCCTTGGATAAGGAGCGAAACGTTTCCACTGAGAAAATAGAAATCCAGTTGACATGATTCAAGCTACAGGCAATTCCACCTGGATGACTGAGAACCTTCATAGACATATTTCTTATCTCTAGCATAACGTGAATTGACTCTGAAAATTTTATCTATCTCCAAATCTAAGTCTTGTTCTTTCATCTCCAAAAATTTAGCTAGTATAGAAACAATCCTTTCTCTTACATTTTCATTTAATTGTTCTGGGACTGCTCTCAATCTCAAAATATATTCTTTCTCATTTCTGCTAATGCAGTAATATCTAAATTATATTCAAGTTCCTTAGTAACATCTTCTGACCTAGTCTCTAATGTTTGCATCTGGCCTTGTATATCCTTAAATTCCCCTGACAAAGTATTCACAACTTCCTTTACTGTCTGAACCTCCTTTTTAAATTCTTGTGTAATCTCTTGGGTTATCTCTTTCTTCATTTCTTCCATCTTCTTATCAATTTTTTTATCTAAAGATGCAATTTGTTCTTCCATCTGTTTATTTTGTGCCATTGAATCTTCCATTTTCTTGTTAAGTGATGCCATTGCTTCCAGGAGTTTTTTCATTTCTGATTGAGGGGGCTCCATTGATGCTCCAGGTGTAAAAGGATCTGTAGATGTCCTCCCAGTTTCTTTCTCCTTATCCTTGTCCTTCTTCCTCAATGCCATGGTTGTCATATTCGACTTCCGGGTGTCGAGGTGACCGGTGCGCTGAGCCGAAAGCTCCGCGGTTTGCCCGTTTGTAGTGATTTAATGCAAAAAAAAAATCGCTGAAAAATCGCCCTCAAAGAGAGGGCGAGAAGATTACTCACAAAAGGGTCGTCAGATCGCCGCTCTCTCCCGACCCCTGTAAATCCACCGCGGGGAGAGGGAGATCAAAGCGGTGAAAGACGGCTGGAACTGACAATGGCAGGTCTGCGGAAACCGCGAATCTGAATAAGTTAAGTAGGATGGCACCTGACCTTTTAGACACATATTTTTACTTTTTTAAATATTACTTGCCTATTAATATCTAAGATTTATCTCTGGACTGTGATTTATAAATGCTGGTGTGTTTTTTTTCTTGTCAAAGGAGTTTTAACGGTGGGACTGGAAAGCTAATTGACTCTGCCTGAAATGGACTGAGTGACTTTCTCTTTTTATTCTTAGTATTTCTATTTTTGGTTTGCTTTCATTCTTATTGCAATTATAAATATTTTTCTTTTGGGATTAATTTGCCTGGATTTAAAGTCTTTGTGGATAAATGAATTAATGATTTGACAACCTTTCTTTCACTGGTTTGGAATTTTTATTATGAAAGAATTTTTTGCTTTTCCTCATAAGTGTTTGAATATTCTTTGGATTATATAAGTTACTTTATAGAATTTTTATGAACGTCTTGGATTTCTTTTGTATATAAATTAGATTACTTATTCATGGCTGGACTGTGTGGATATAAGCTGGCATGAGAAACTCTGGGACTGTTTATCTTTTTTGTTATTATTTTGACTATAACAGAAGCCTCTCTGTTCTTTTTTATCTTCTACGCTTTTAGTCTTACACTTGGATAGACACTTTTAATGGACTAGATTTTAGTTATTTTGATAACTACATTTAAAGGACTATTTTTATTTTTTGAAGTTTTCACTCTCTTTAGTAGTAGCCCCTTTTTCTGTTTGTCTTTTGTCTTCCCCTTCTCCTCTCTTTTTTTTTTCTCTTACACGGAAGTGATAGAAGATTTGTTTACAAAGACACTGCACACATACCGTAAATATTGGGTGCATTATTTTTTTTCTATAGAAGTCTCTCAGGAAAATATACATTGATATTGATGCTTGACACAAGAATACTTTACTGTTTCGGAGAGGAATGGTGTGATCTCAGAATAACTGCTCATAAATATTTTGTCAACATGAGAAAAGAATGATTATGTAAATACTAGATTAGGAACAGTATAAAAATGGAACTCATGGTGAAGCCACTTTGGATATCTCAGTTCCTTCTTGTGTGTGGTTCAGACAGGTCTGTTAAGCAATTTATTTTAGAAGTTGTGTGAGTTTATGTGAATGCCATGTTATGCTGAACTCCTGTATAGTACAGTGTTTTTCAAATTTCACAACTTTAAGATGTGTGGACTTCAACTCCCAGAATTCCCACATCTTAAAGTTGCCAAGTTTGAAAAACACTGGTACAGTAGTTTTGTAGTCTTTTAATATATTTCTGCCTATTTTAATCTCTAAAAGATTTAGGTTTTAATAAAAAGAAAGAGCTGTTCTGCCTCAGAGAATGATCTCAGATAAATACAGCATGTTTAGGACTCCAAAGTCATGTGTCCTGAGGGAAGTTTGGTGGTATTTTTCAAAAATTCTTCAAGTGTGCTAAGCTCACCGCTTAAGTAAAACTCATCAACCTACAGTGTGATACACCTGCAAAAAAAAATAAAGCAAATTTATTTATAAAGGTAAAGGTTCCCCCGCACATTTGTGCAGTCGTGTCCGACTCTAGGGGGCGGTGCTCATCTCCGTTTGTTAGCCGGAGAGGCAGCGTTATCCGAAGACGCTTCCACGGTCATGTGGCCGGCATGACGCACGCGGAACGCTGTTACCTACCCACCGAGGTGGTACCTATTCATCTACTTGCATTTGCATGCTTTCGAATTGCTAGGTTGGCAAGAGCTGGGGCGAGTGCGGGAGCTCACTCTGTCACGCAGGGCTAGGGATTCGAACCTCCGAACTTGCGATCTTCCAATCGACAAGCCTGGTGTCTTACCCGCTGAGCCACCACACCCCTCTAAATTTATTTATACCCTACCTTTTATTCAGGAGCTTAAGACAGTGTACATAGCACTGTCTCCTGCTCGCTTTCCCCCTCAACAACAGCCTGTGTGGTAGTTAGGACTAAGAGAGAATGTGGGTCCAAGGCCACCCAGTGAGCTTCCATGGCTGAGAATAGCTAGAGTTTGGATCTCCCTATTCCTAGTCCAGCATCTTAACCACTGTGCTACACTGCCTTTTTCTCAAATGCAATCCTAGGCTACATCAACCAAAGGATAGTGTCAAGGTCAGTAGAAGTCATTCTTCTTTTCTGTTCTGTATTGGTGAGAATATTGCATCTGGTTCGTAACACCACCTTTTAGGAAGGGAGCTGACAAACCTGAGCCTGTGCAGGGGACAGCAGCCAAGTTGTTATGGATCCTGAAAGGAAAAAAAAAGTAGGAGTAATGATTGAAGGCCCTGTGCATGTTTAGCCTGGAAAAGGAAAGACTGTGGGAAGAAAGAGTAACTCTCTTCTAGTCATGTGGAAGATGAAACAAACTCATTCAGAGGCATTTCCAGAAGACAGGACAAGAAACAAAGAGTTTACATTATAAGGAAGCCAATTTTGATTGGATATTAAGAAAAAATTCCTCATGGTAAGAACTGTTCAGTAGTGTGCCTCAGGAAGTGGAAGACTCTCCTTGGCTGGAAGTGTTGAAACAGAAGCTGGATGGCCATGTTCCAGGGATGCTGTAGTAATGGATTGGACGAGATGTTCTCCTTAGATTATGATTTAGTGAAAACAGCGATGGAGAAAATATACAGCAAAGTCTCTGATGGTGGTGGGCTCTCTCCTAAAGTCTATCCATCCAGGTTCACTGCATTCATTGGGGGTTGGTCTTGGGGCCTTCCAAATCTAACATGCTGATTCTATTTCTAAAGTGTGGATCTGCTTCAACCCAAGATTATGAGATGAGGATTTTTTGCAAAAATGAACCAAATGTATCCCCAAAGTCCATTGGACATGTGTAGGAATATTACCCAAGAAAATGAGACCATTTGAAAGAGAGATAAGGAGGCATTAAATAAAGAATTAAAAACACTTAAATGCCCATTTACTGGGCCAATATTTTATGTTTTATTTATGTGACCCAAAAATAAAACAAAAGAAATAAAATATAAGAACATGTTCCAATTCAGGTTGAATTTTATACAGAAATAAACAACTATTTATTTCTGAGTTTATAATCTTTAAAATAAAGCCAATGCAAATACAATTAAACTTTATTAGTAGTAGGATGCCCATCCTGCACATGAAGGGCGGTGAGGGAGAGGAGCACTGTGGCTAAGAGATAATGGGAGCCCTGTAAAGTAACTCATAGTGTGATCAAGTAAAGAGGGAGCTCAAGTTGAACTCAACTCGTGGTGACTGTGTGGTCATTCTCTTCTTCCAGAATGTTTATTTGACTAGTCAGCCTACAACCCCCGAGGCTTATTGGTGGTCTCCTATCTAACCAGGTCGGAACCTGCTTAGGCTTTTGAGATCACCAAAGATGACTAGGCACAGTGACTCAGCTAGACCATCATGTTACAGTCATGAATACAATCCACCATTATGCTCTTCAGTGTATCAACATATTCAGAGGAGAGCCTAATCAGTTGTTTCCTCATGCATAGAAAAATGATGGCTCTTATGCATAAGGCTGCTGCTGATGTTAACAGACAGATATACTAATGTACTAAACAACTAGCTGTCAGGGAGCTTTAATGTGGATTTCTGCACTAACCAGGTGGTTAGATTTGATGACCTAAAGGGTGTAGGAATTCTGGGATGGTAGTACCAGAATTCCACGCAGCTTCTTATTAGTATATAGCCAAGTAGAAGCATTCCCATAAACTTGCACAAGGATTAATCAGTTCAAAATACAAAATAAACACACTTCACACGTTAATGTAAAGTTACATTAAAAAAAGAGTTTACAATTTTATTGTAACTCACAGTTCCTTAGTAGAAACGGTCCATGCGTGCGAGCAAGAAGGTTCTGACCAAACCCACATGCTTCTTTAATGTGGCCTTGCTGTATGGAAGTATGAGAAACACGTGGGCAGCCATAGAAAGGCCATCCTCCCTGGTGGAGATTCAAGCAGAAAGAGGAGAGAGAAGGGAACAGGAAACAGGAAACCGGGATTCAGCCCCTCCCACACAAAGCAAGTAAGATTAGGTTACAGCAGAGGCTGCCTCCTCCTTCAAGCTTGTGTGAGACGTGCTTGGTTGAAACCCGATCTCTAACAAAGAGCCCCTTCCAACTCTAGGATTCAGTGATTCTATAACTGCATGCTAAGGTACAACTGAGAATATTGCTGTAGTGATGAAAACCATAATAAATACTTCTCAAATACACTGCTGTACATAATTACACGAATGATATAAAAAGATGTCAGTTACAAACTGTACATTTGGATTTAACAGACATCCCTTCCCCCCAAGGTCCGTTAAATGAAAGCTTTGCCATATGATTATGGGGAAAACATTACTGTAGACATTCTATGCCTGACAAGTTTACTTGTGGGTGATTTCTACTAATTTCTTTTCTTCTGCTCCTGATCACAGCCTTACACTTCCTAAAGCAAAGAAATTGAAGTAAGAGGTCACTGAACTAGCCATGGTATTCTCACTAGGGTAAAATATCTTGTATTGTTTTTCAAAATGCAGTGATTTGCGTTTATATATTTGTGACAAATCTCAAGTTATGGTATGGTACAACAGTGCCCCCCAAAGTCCAATAAACTGACCCCATGCTGAAAGACCTGAATAGATGGAATTCAGCTTTTCCCAAAAGTCCATCTCTCTTGTAATCCCATTTATGCACAAACTAAGAGAGAACTAGTAAAAATCGGTCTGTACTTTTTCCTCAAGGGTCATTAGCAGAGCAGGTTTCTGATTTGCCAGCCAGACCCAGGACATCACAAGCACTGTCCTTGGCTGAGCAAAGTGCCAGATTTCCCAAGGAGGCTGGCTTTCTCAGCCTATAAAACCGAGGGTAAGAAGGTGTTTAGAAGCAGGGAAGAAGGCCCTGCCTGGGAACATCCAAGGAGGCACAGCTGACTGCCCCCCAGCCGTCCTCTCTGCAGTGAGCATGTGCTGAAATCCAAAGCCTTATGCAAGGAGGTCATAAGTCACTGGTGTAGAAGTCTGTGTGTATGGGATGGTTGCCTTCCCTCTATTTCCCTTTCCCAATGAATATTTTTATCCATCTAAAATTTCACTTTCCTTGGTTTTATAAGGGAACTTCTCATTAAAATTTCTCCCACCTTTCTCTTTTGGGGAAGATAGTTGAAGCTAGTGGGGTCACAATTCCGGAATTGTGACCCCACTTCAAGGAAGTAGATTATCTGGGCTCTTTCCAGCCAGGGTTTAGGCCTGGGTATAGCACTGGGGTGGCGCTGATGGCACTTGTGAATGACCTCTGTGGGACCAGGATAGGGCGATGCAACTCTTCTAGTCCTGCCTGGTCTCCATCTGAACTGCCCAGAGTAGCTCAGTCTACTCTGTGTCAGTCTTGACAATCTTTCTAGCTCATTCTTGATTCTCAAGAGCATCATTAACTTTTTTTTTAATTTCCCTCATGGGTATGTGGCCAGTGTCTCCTGAGCTGATATTTAGCTCCTACAGCATGATCCAATAGTCATCTCATTCTTAGCCTTTTTTCCATCCTTCCATCCAAGCAATTGCTATTTGCAATTTTCCATTCCTCTCCCTTTCCTTCCTTTTGCAGCATAGCCTAACCTTCTTTTTTTCTATTTTGTTTTTATTTTGATTTCCCAAATTATTGCATCACGATAGGGAATAGAAGTGCTAATGGCTCATGAACTGAGACTTGCAGATCTACGGGACAGGCAAGAGCACAAGAAGACTGAAGATCTCTCTCCACCACTCCCACCCTATCTAAAATGCAGTGACTGGGGAGACCAACTACAAGCATCATTTAGATTCCAAGACAATACTCCACTTTGGATTCCTGAACTGAGCAGCAGCTTAGACTTAATAATCCAAATGGCCCCTTAGAATCATTCAACGATTCTATGACTTTGTGATGGAGACAAGTAAAAGTACTTATCCTGACTCAGTGTATTGGAAAAAAAAACCACCAAATTGCCCCATCCTATTCTAGATTCATGCTTTGTGTTGAATTAGTATACAGCCATAACAGTGGGAACTGGAATACTTAACCGTTTACTTCCGCCAGATTCTTCTTGTGATGTGTTGGCAGAATCACCGACAGACTCTATCAGTTAGATCTCAAGCCATGAAAGGCACTGGGCAAAATTACCCCTAATCTTGCAGGAACATTGCAGAGCATTTTAAAGACAACCATTAATTAGAACTGGCTAAGGCTATAAACACTGTCCTCTAGTATTAAATGGAGCTATAGTCTATCTTGCTTGCTGTGCAGAATTTATGTTTCCCTTGTTATGGTCATGGAGTGCGGATTATTTTTCTTCTTTCCTCTTGAGACAGACTCCTTCTGAGGGTTCCCTAGTAAAAGAGAATCATAGCAGATTGCCACAAATCCAACTGAATTTAATATTCTTCAGTCTGGCTTTGGGAAAGGAGGGGGAGAGAGAAGATGATAGATAGATGATGATAGATAGATAGATAGATAGATAGATAGATAGATAGATAGATAGATAGATAGATGCATGCATGCATGCATGCATGCATGCATGCATGCATGCTTTGGATTCTCTTCTCCGAAGCCCAGAAATACAGGACTTTGACAATCTTTATGAAAATCCCAAGAATGCAGTGAAGAATTATGCAACTGTTTAGCTTTACAGAAGAAAGACTGTAAAAAGAATTTTCTTTTTAAACAGTATTGCTGGATCTCTAGAGTTTTTAAAAGGAATTTATCTGGGAAAGGGGGATAATAGGAGGGATGCAACAAAAACATAGAGAGAATTTCAAATAAAATCCGTAAAATCATTTCAGCTACCCTAGGGACAGGCTTAATTAGTACTTGGATATGAGATCTTCAGGGAATACCAGGCTGTAAATTAGATTAGGAAGTTGGAAAAACAAGGAAGAAGGCAATGGCAACCCATCTCCATTTTGTGCCAAGAAAACAACATGAGTGTGTCTGTGTAACCACCAGGAGTCAATCTTAACTCTTAGGAGACTTTACTTATTTAAGTCCTACCTGCTTTAGGATCCTGGGTTTATGATCAAATGCAGGTTATTGATCGGATACAGCATCCCAGATTTCTAAATGAATGTTATTAGAAAGATTCTTAATTTCTGACATTAATGTTTTTCCAGTTTTTCAAAAAGCTGAGATAAACCCCTGGGGTTTTGTTTTGTCCAATTATACAATACACCCCATTCCTGAAGTCATTTTTTTTATTTAAAGTCATTTTCTCAATTATGTGCCCTTATATGGTAAAGGAGCTGGCCAGAGTTAACTGGAGAAAGCAGATGATCTCTTCCCCAAGGCAAGTTACACATTGATATTTAATACCACAGATGATTGGATGGATGGAAATTTTATCCAGCCTGCAAATTCACCAAGCAGCAATTACATGAAGCCAGTGCTGGTAACTGGAACCCATGGCTATAATAATGGCTAACTTCCTGGCTCAGTTTGGAATTTTTCTTTTTTAAACCAAGCCCACATCCCTTCAGATTCTTCCAAGGTCATTTTGGAAGTAATCATGTCTCTGCTTTATCTTATCTGAAACCGCTGAGATTTGGGAACTGGGCACAAACTTGTCACACCAGAGTTTACTATGGAAATAATAGTGTTTAAAAATATATGGCATTATCTTCTTATAATGGTTAGCTCTCATATGTGTGTGTGTGTGAGTGAGAGTGAGTTGGACAACATTTCTTGAACTGAGGCTACACTCTCTGCCCTCAGCAATCATTTTACAGCTGGCTTTCTGACTACTTGGTGAATGTAATTGCAATGGCCTTTGGCCGGAACCAGTACAATTAATCATATATTCATGTTGATTTCATTGGGAGTGCAACAGGATCTGAATCTCAGCATTTCCTATGCATGAGCTGTTGAAAAATCATTGACCTGCAAGAACAGAATCTCTCTCTCTCTCTCTTTTTTTTTTTTTTTTTGCTTTCTACACCTCTTCCCTTTTGAGTTCCAGGACTCCAGAAAATACAATGTCTCACTTCACAGTTAGGGTAGATATCACATCCTCTGGAATAATGCCATGGTACCATCTACATGGAGCGTGGTGGCTCAGCGGGTAAGACGCCAGGCTTGTCGATCGGAAGATTGCAAATTCGGAGGTTTGAATCCCTAGCCCCACGTGATGGAGTGAGCTCCCGCACTCACTCCAGCTCTTGCCAACCTAGCAATTCGAAAGCATGCAAATGCAAGTAGATGAATAGGTACCACTTCAGTGGGTAGGTAACAGCGCTCCACGTGCATCATGCCGGCCACATGACCATGGAAGCGTCTTCAGACAACGCTGGCTCTTCAGCTAACAAACGGAGATGAGCACCGGCCCCTAGAGTCAGACATGACTGCACAAATGTGCGGGGGGAACCTTTACCTTTACCTTACCATCTACATGCTGAAAAGAAGAGAGTGAGAACATTTTTGCCACAATAGCAGCAAGGTGAGTACTTCATTGGGAATGGGAACAGAAAAGGAACATAGGGGGAAAAACAGCCCAGATGTAGGTATCAAAATCACATCCCACATTGGTTCATTTCAAATGTCGGCGGCTTTACTCCATAGCTAACTTCTTTAGAATTATGAGATACCTCTATTTCAATAGACTTAGAAAGCCTCAGTGTCAAAAACATATATTTTCTTAATGTCATATTGTTACTTCCTTGTTTCTCTGAATGATAAGAAGTTAAGCAAGTGGAGAAGATAGGAGGAGATATCATCTGGGAGTTTTCAAACCAATTAAGAAAATTCGGAATTAGGCAATTAGTGCCCATCCTCACATCTGGTTTCCTTTTCAACCAGATGGCAACTGGTTCTCTCTCAGTATGTCCTCAGGTCTGCTGGGGTCGTTCATCAATGCCAGGTCATTTCATAATAAGATTTCTATCAACCATGATTTGATCATGGATAAGAAAGATGATCTGGTATATATTATGTATATATTATATTATGATCTGGGACCGCCCAGAGTCCCCTCGTGGGAGATGGCACGGTGATAGAAGTCGAAACATAAAATAAATAAATTACCAATACCAAGAAGGGGAAGATTTGTGGCGTAAGCTTTACCCAGTTGTACCCACCTGATGCAAGATTATCATAGAGTTAGGAAGAAGGATACATAAACTATAGGAATTATATATTGTTCTTGAGACTTGCTGTCCCACTGAATGTGCCAGTCTAGATTAGTCGGGTAAAATTATGATTTTGTTGATATACAGAACAACTCAATTGCCCAGCAGTCTCTTTCCCTGAGCTTAGGTACAGCCAAGATGATAATCCTGAGGAAATATGGAATTGCTCGCCAGGGCACAATTTCTGGATTGGTTCAACTCAACCCAACATAAGTGGCAGTGCAGATTCTTGATTGTATTTATGCTACTAAGCAGGAAAACATTACTTTGAAAAGTGATGTTTCATTTTGGTCTCTTTGTCATCAACAGATCATATTCTGTAGAGTTTAGACTTTGGGCTTCTTTCCGTGTCAGCAAGGTTGGAATATCTAGAGAATAGTGGAACTTCCTGGGCATCTGAGTAGAAATTGTGCATAAAATAGAAAACATGCTTTGTTTCAAGCTTGGTACAGAACATTCCCATCAAAATATTCCATCAGAACATTCTAAGTTGGTCATGTTCTGATGGAATGAACTCAAAACACCTCAGGTGTTCCATCTCAAAGTATTTCAAATGTTCCAGTGATTTTTTAAAAAATGGAAACATGGAACAAGTCCTTTGTTCTCTTGTTTTTCACCCAAGGGCTACAAGAACATGTGGGGTGGCAACCTGAACTAATTGTCACCTGCCATCCAACCTGAGGAAAATTACCAAGACTGAGATTTTTTTTTAAAAAAAGTTTAAAGATATTAAAAAACAACAACAGAAGACGCTGCCCTTGCTAAGTGATACAGACTCTCCCATTTTTTGCATCAGTGCCCCACCCACTGTGACTGTTGCATTATTCCAAAATGTTAAGTGGAGCCCAATGTCACCAGAAATTGTCCACCCCACTAAGATTATTTTTTTCTATGTTCCTGACGAAGATCTAAATAATTTCTGTCTCCAAGTGACACAGCTCACTATGGTATACCTGGGAAAAAATTTGTCTGCAGATTTCCCTCCTTGGAAAGATCTATGTGATGTCCTCACTGCATAAATTTAGTGATAGTCACTTTTCGTGAGAAGGGCAACCATATAAATTTGATACATACATACATACATACATACATACATACATACATACATACATACATACAGCTAAGGTTTTCTTCTTCCTACCTTTCCTCCCTTCCTTTCCTGTTGGTAGGCACTTAATCTTTAATCTAATATCTGCCTTAATTTATAAAAATGGTTTTAACAACTTAAATGTTATTCTGGAAATGTTATTGCCTTAATTTTTATTTACAGTTCTTGGTTTTATTTTTGTTAACTGTTCCAAAAACATTTGGTAATTAAGTAGCTTGTGAATTAAAATGCATGAAATAAATCAGCTTCCGTTGGATGAAAAAGCATTGGAGATTATATGACATCTGTAACACTGAGTTCATTTACAGGGATAGAGAACGTAATTTAGCCCAATGGCCAAACTGCCCCATATTCATAATTGGCAGACAGGATATTGGGGTCATCAGAGCTTCAGGAAAAGAAAAATCTCTTTTTTTTCCATTCTCAAGTTTGCCTTTGTTTGTAACTGGACATGGAGAGCAAGTGTGCTCCCCTCTTTCAGGTGTGAAACAAGACAGAAAACACTTGTTACATCTGCACTGACACATATCTACCTCCAGTCAGCGTATAGTCGAGCATAGAAAAATACAGTCAGCTTGAGCATTTATGCTTATTACGCCTAATTATTTTTAAAAATCATAGCAATTGAGAGCCGATTTGGTCTAGTGGTGAAGGCAACGGGCTAGAAACCAGGAGACAGTGAGTTCCAGTCCCACCTTCGGCATGAAAGCCAGCTGGGTGACTTTGGGCCAGTCGCTCTCTTTCAGCCTAGCCCACCTCACAAGGTTGTTGTTGTGGGGAAAATAGGAGGAGGAAGGAGTATCAGAATATTCGCCACTTTGAGTTGTATATGAAAGAAAAAAGGCAAGATAAAAATCTTTTTAAAAAATTGATTAAAAGTTGCACAGGGAATCTATGCAACTATTTAGTATTTTAGCATTTCATTCTGGCCCATTTTCCATCCACTGGAAGCATTAAGCCTTTCCAGAGAAGCAAGAAACAAACGAGATAATTTTCTGTCCCTGTTGCTATGCTTACTGAAAGCTTTTGTTTAAAAGTTTCCCCATTGTTAATGTTTTCTTTTTTCCTACATAGCCACCGAGGTACTTTCTGAATATCTTTAATGGACCATTAACTAGCTCTCTCCAAGCTAGAGTTGGGATGGAAAAGAAATGCTGAGTACTATGAAAACATCACAATCAGATAGATAGAACACCTTTGGGAAGGAAAATAAGTACAGTAGAGAGGAAATGCAAGACTTCCTCCTCTTCCTCCCTCTCCTTCACACACGCAGCAAGAGAGCAGAAAAAGAGAGATAAAAGATCTTAAACGGAAGGCACACAGGTAGAAGGAAAATGCGCAAGGTGCCACTTGGACTTAAGGTATAGGCCCCAAAGCCATACCTGCGTATCAGCAAAGGAGCATCGCAGGCACTTGGCATAACAGACTTGATGCCCAGAGCATAATATGCCAATTGCATAAAGAAACCAGCAAAGGAAGGAGACAGTGATGTCACTCAGTGCCATTTATCCACAGGGAATTCTATGAAGTGTCAGATATAAGGGAGCCCTATACATTACACTCCATGTATATATTACGGAAGCGGCATAGAGGTCACAGGGTATGTGTGGGAGATATGCAAAGCATATTTGAAAGCTGAATTCATAGTACATCAAGACCTGCCACTCGGCTGTATTAAAGCTAATCCTGAGCAGAATGCCTGTGTAAATCTTCATTTCTGAATGGACCATTCGACTCTTCCCCTCCCAGTTCCCAGCAAGAGAACCAAAAGGTACTCCATTGACAAGATCTCTATCTATGGAATGTCTAAATGGTTGTCTGTATTCCAGGCCAAAATATTAATCAGGGTTTGTCCTATGCTAACTTCATCCAAAGTACTGAAGTACTTTGGCCACATAATGAGAAGACAGGATACCCTGGAGAAGAAGCTGATGCTAGGGAAAGTGGAAGGCAAAAGGAAGAGGGGCCGACCAAAGGCAAGATGGATGGATGATATTCTGGAGGTGACGGACTCAACCGTGGGGGAGCTGGGGTCGGCGACGGCCGACAGGAAGCTCTGGCGTGGGCTGGTCCATGAAGTCACAAAGAGTCGGAAGCAACTGAATGAAAAAACAACAAAAAACTCCATCCAAATTCTACACATAGAAAGCATTCTCATTCATTCATTCCTTCATTCCATTTCTAAGGCTGCCCACTCACCAAACAACTCTTTGCATATTTCTGAAAGTTTCCCTGCAACCATAAAAGTGGAAAATAACAGTACAGTGCAAATCAAATCAAGGCTATTATTTGAAATATTAAGATCAAATATTTGATCCAAACTGACAGGGAAACAGACTTTTTAAAAAATAAATATTACTTTTTAATTAATAAAAAAAGAAAAACAAAACAACACACAATAATAATAATAATAATGATACATACACTATGAACAACAAGAAAAAAACATTAAAAAGCTATTACAAAAAAGATAAAAATACAACAGATACAAGAAAGGGAAAAAACCTGGCATAGTATTTCATTATTACAGTAAACAGTTACATACATACATACATACATACATACATACATACATACATACATACATATATATATATATATAGCAAATATTATTCAGATGCATATATATTTCTTATATGACTACCATATTTTTTTTAACCTACTGTATTTTGTATAAATGCGTCCCATATTTCATTATACTTGTCTATACAAAGTCTACATCTATAGGCAATCCGCTCATAAGTGGCAAGTGCAGTCAGGTCTTCAATCCATTGAATAAATGGGGCCATACGTTTATCTTTCCAATGCTGCAATATCAGTCTTTTGGCCATAGTAAGGGCACGCAGAATCCATTTATGTTGTCCAGATGTCAGATTCCATGTACTAGGTATATAGTTCGAAAGAATACTATCCTCTGAAAATTTTAGCTTTTGTCACACAATCATATTTATATAGTCCACTACTTTCTCCCAAAACATAGTAAGTATAGGACATTGTAAAAATATTTGCTTTAAAGAGGCATCCTTATTACATCTCCAACAAAATGCTGTTTTTGACAATCCTTTTCTATACAAATGTAGTGGAGTCCAATAAATTATAAATATTATTTTTTGTTGTATAAGTCGTAGTTTATGATCCACTGACACTCTTCCTATAGAAGTTAAGACACTCTCCCATTGTCTAGGCCAGGGCTTTCCAAAGTGCGGCGGTGGCGGTGGCGGCGGCGCGGTGGCGCGCGTGCGCGGCGGCGACACAAGAAAGCATGCAGCGGCGGCGCGGGGGGGCGTGCGGCAGCACGCGCACGCACAGCGGCAGCCCAGGGGACGTGCGGCGGCACAGGGGGCGTGCGGCGGTGCGCGCGCGCACAGCGGCAGCCCAGGGGACGTGCGGCGGCGTGTGCGTGTGCGGTGGCGGCGGCAGCGGCTGCCGCCGCCGCTGCCGCCGTGCACACGCGCACCGCCACTTCCAGGTGATGTGGCGACACACCACACTGTGTGTGGCAACACACTTTTGTGTCGCGACACACAGTTTGGAAAGCTCTGGTCTAGGCAATATAGAAACCTCTAATTATTTATTGCACTCATCCCTTAACATCTGCATATCAAATTAATTTATTGATAACAAATATCTATAAAAGCTAATAATAGATTTTTTTAGTTTTAAAGGATTTAACAAGTTGTCGATGAAGGTTCTCAGTCATCCAGGTGGAACAGTCTGTAGCTTGAATCATGTCAACTGGATTTCTATTTTCTCAGTGGAAACGTTTCGCTCCTTATCCAAGAAGCTTCTTCAGACTGAAGAAGCTTCTTGGATAAGGAGCGAAACGTTTCCACTGAGAAAATAGAAATCCAGTTGACATGATTCAAGCTACAGATTTAACAAGTTGTTCTAGTACCTCAGGTGTCTCAGAAGCTGAAAATGCTGCTGGTCCAAACAATATTGTAAACAAATGTTGTAGCTGTAAATATTGCCATTGGGATTCATCAGATAGATGATATTTATCTCTTAGCACAGCATATGTTAAAAATTAATCTTCATCATCTATCAATTGGTCCAAAGTCAGTATCCCTGCTTCCATCCAACTTTTCCATATCACCATTTTTTTTCTTAATTTTTAATGTTGGATTTCCCCATAAAGTCAATTTAGCGTGGGAAAAAGTATTGAATCTTTTTTTTATTAGACATCGCATTCCATAGCTTTCTAACTGACATAATTGTTTCCAGAGATATTAGAGTTCTAGTGTATTTTGATCCTGTCCATCCAAAGGTGCTATATATGTGTATGTTGCCCAAATTGGAAAATTAACACCAATTTCAGTATTTAATACTTGACAATAAATAAGCTTGACGCTATAGCTCCAGATACGGAAAACCAAATCCTCCTTCATTAATTGGTAATTGCATTTTCTGTAAAGATATTCTGGGAATCGAAGAACCCCATAAATTTTTTCTAAACAAATAATTCATTTTCTGAAAATATTTTCCAGACTGAACAGGAATTCCTCTCAGAATATAAATTACTCTGGGAATAATAACAGGGAAACAGACTTAATAAACACAGTGAAAGTAGTGGGAATAATGTATTGTCAAACAATTTCTCTACTCTGTGAGTCCACCTAACAATAGTATTATCTAGTTCACATTTTACCATTATATTAAGGGAAATATCATGTCTTTTGTCTGCCGCTCTCTCCAGGGTCATTGCTTTGTATCCTCTTCCAAGCTCTTTTCCTGCCTTCTGTTGAAATAGCCATTTGGGGCTTCTGGGTCCACCATTCCTGATTCAGGGGAGAAAAGTGATGGTTGCTGCTGCTGCTGCTGCTGTTGATGATGCCACCATGAGTGCCTTGGATCTTCTTCTGCCCTGCTATTTCTCTGCACCAGCAGACTCCTCTCCTCATTCTCTTCTCTCGGTTTCAAGACAGGCTGTGCCAGTTTTTGTTTGCCATGGCACCTCCTTGTCTCACCTCTCTTCTGGACATTCTGGTTTCCCTCCGCCCTAACAAACTGCTATCCCCCCTTCGAACTGCCCTATGCCCCTTTTTAAAACCAATCAGATCCATCTCTTACCTTCCAGAAAGGTAATTGTGCTCTTCAAGTGAGGAGCAGACCCATGTGGCTGATGTCCCTGGCTGTCCTCTTCCAGTGGACACTTTCATCACTAAGGGATGAAAAACCTTTCCCCTTGATAGGAAGAGAGGAGAGGAAGCCTAAGGAAGCCCCTGAGTTTGGTAGTTGGTGGTTCCGATGAAGGAAAAGTGGAGCAGGTTTGGTCTGGTTCAGAGAGAAAAAAATTAAACCAAGGAATTCTAGGGTGGGGGGAGGACTATTCGAAGGAATTGTGACTGCAGAGAAAGAACGGTGATTCAGCAATCAAGATGAGGTATTACTGCGGGTTGCATATCTTCTGGGTCTTCTATTGAAATCATATTTGTGTATATTTAACCACACTGCTTATCGAGGGCTTGTTCTTTAAGCAAGATGTACCAGCAAAGCCTGGCCACCAGATTTAAAAGAGTAATTCTTCAACTGAGAATAAAAACACATAAGCATTCTGTATTTTGCTCAGAAAAGAGGAAGCTCCTGGCTGCTAAAGGAGTGGTGGCCGCCTGGCCTTGGAGATCCCAACTGCTCTACCAGAGACACCCCTTGGCAACTCTTGACTGATTTCTGGCTGGGGAAGATGTCCAGGAGGGCGAGGAAAATGTGCTCCCATTATGAAAGTAAAAAGGTCAAGGTTTTCCCCTGCACAGTCGTGTCCGACTCTAGGGGGCGGTGCTCATCTCCGTTTGTTAGCCGAAGAGCCAGCGCTGTCTGAAGACGCTTCCGTGGTCATGTGGCCAGCATGACATGCGTGGAACACTGTTACCTACTCACCGAAGTGGTACCTATTAACCTACTTGCATTTGCATGCTTTCGAATTGCCAGGTTGGCAAGAGCTGGGGCAAGTGCGGGAGCTCACTCCGTCACACAGCGCTCGGGTCTCGAACTGCTGACCTTCCAATCGACAAGCCCGGCTTCTTAACCACTGAGCCATCGCGCCCCATCCCATTATGAAAACGAAGGTGAAATTATTTGGTTAATGCCCACCTTCAGGATTTCTGCCACCATTCTGCCCATGCTTATTTTGGGTGGTGGCAAGCATCCATAGTAGTTTGTTGTTGTTGTTTATTCGTTCAGTCGCTTCCGACTCTTCGTGACTTCATGGACCAGCCCACGCCAGAGCTTCCTGTCGGCCGTCACCACCCCCAGCTCCCCCATGGTTGAGTCTGTCACCTCCAGAATATCATCCATCTACGTTGCCCTTGGTCAGCCCCTCTTCCTTTTGCCTTCCACTTTTCCTAGCATCAGCATCTTCTCCAGGGTATCCTGTCTTCTCATTATGTGGCCAAAGTACTTCAGGTTTGCCTTTAATATCATTCCCTCAAGTGAGCAGTCTGGCTTGATTTCCTGGAGTATGGACTGATTTGATCTTCTTGCAGTCCAAGGCACTCTCAGAATTTTCCTCCAACACCACAGTTCAAAAGCATCTATCTTCCTTCGCTCAGCCTTCCTTATGGTCCAGCTCTCGCAGCCATAGGTTACTACGGGGAATACCATTGCATTAACTATGTGGACCTTCAGGATTTCTGCCACCATTCTGCCCATGCTTATTTTGGGTGGTGGCAAGCATCCATAGTAGTTTGCTTTCTGGAAAAAGGAGTTTGGTTGAGTGGGCAGCCCACCATGAAAGCCATTTGTACATGTGCAACTCCCTGGTAGTCAGTCCTTTGAAATCCTTTCAATGTTTCAAATTTACAGGGGCCCAAATATTGAATTGCTGACATGCTAGCAATAGGAGTGTGGTAGCATGCACAGAAATACCCTCCTTGTACTGAATTTTACTTCAGAGAAGAAAGGGAAGGTATATGGGTTTAGGCACAGATCTTGAGGCATATAGTCCCTGGCCAGCAATGAAGCACTAACTGGCTGACAGTTCTCTGTGTTCAGCTCTTGGTCAGAAGATGCTCCTCACTGTTGCTGTTGAAAAACTGACCAGTGCCCTGGCCGGGGGTGGGGAGGAGGGCAAAAAACTGCATTCCAGACAATGCCTTGCCATCCTCCCACCGGACCCCAACCCCTGTGCATTAGAGCAGCAAAGCCATTCCTTGAATTCATTGGCATGAATAGTACTTGCCTTTATGAGGGAGGTGGAAGATCCCAGAGCCAGGAGGCAGGGCAAAGCAATGGGGACCCATCATCCCACAGCTCCAAAGGAAAGGCTGCAATACCATCTTTGCAATATTTCCTCTGGAGCAGCAGCTAGTTCGGAAAGGCCTCCCCAAGCCCAAGATCATCCTGGGGCACAGGGATGTGGTACTCCTCCCAGGCTGGTGCAGCCCATGTGGGCAGATGGGGGCAACATGACTGAGATGCAGGTTGAATGATCACTTAGAACAGTGTTCCTCAACCTTGGCCACTTCAAGATGTGTGGAGTTCAAGAATTCTGGGAGTTGAAGTCCACACAGCTTGAAGCGGCCAAGGTTGAGGAACACTGACTTAGGAGATGGAAATGCTTGTGGTTAATTTTGCTGCCGTTTGCGAGGAATCCTTCTGCACAGGTAGATCTTGTTCTTATAGTGCCTTCTATACAAAAAGCTTGAGGAGACACAACAATCTGTACAGTTACCAAGTCCCCCAAGTTACAGGCTGGGAAAGCCGAGCCAGGTCCCCACCAGACTGACTCACAATCCTTCACTGGGTTGACATTAAAAAGTGCTGACAGCTGGAGGAGAGAAGAACACTTTCATCTGGCAGTAGCCTCCTGTTGGCCCAGGGGTCAATGCTGTCTCCTCAGCCTTCCCTCTCCCATCAAAGCCATTTCTTTCTCAGTCCTTTATTAAATAGGGTCACCGTCCGGGTTCCTCCTCCCCCTCCCCCTCCCCCGTCAGCAAAAATGCTCCCTTGCCTGGCCGTCCCTGGCTTGAAACGCAGGAGCCTTCATTCCTGCCATCCCTTTGAACTGATTCTACCGACATCAAGGCAGGAGGGCACAGGCATGTGATCTTTTCTCCCTATATTAATTATCTCATTTAATTGAAAGGAAAAAAGTTAAGAAATGGGAGCCACTCCTGGCAATTTAGAGTGCCTGGGGAACAGAGCAGGGATTTGTAGCTTGCTCCAATTTGTTTATCTCCCAATTTTATATACACAAAAATAGCACTTTGGGAAATAACCATTAACCTGAATTCATCATCATCATAATCTCTGAGAAGCGGGGCATCATTTATAGGTAAGGATAAATTTTATTATTATTATTATTATTATTATTATTATTATTATTATTATTATTTCAGTATTGCTCATATCTCCCAGAGAAGCCCAGCATGGTTCATGAAAACTCAATAACTATCTTAAATGTATTTATTTATTATTTCTAACTTATATCACCGCCCATCTCCCCCCACAAGGGAGGAGATAAATAAAACTATCAACAGAAAAACCAAACTCCTAAAAGACACAAATATGAAATGTGGAGTTCTTGGTGCTCTCTGAGCCTTGTTGTTTTCTTGCAGACATTTCATTGCCAGGCTAGGCAACATCTTCTTCGATTGGTACAACATTCTCTTCGATTGGTACAAATATGAAAATCGAGTTTTTTAAGGTAATTGTTTAACATGTTTCTCTGGAGCGCAAAGGTTCCTCTGGAAGCAAAACCAAATGTAAGAATTCAACGTTTCTGTTGCAAAAGAAGAGGGATACTCAGGGGAGGTCGGCAAGGGGGTCACAAAAGTCAAGATGGCAGCCACAACCATGCAATTGCGACACATTAAAAAGGGGGGAGGCTGCAATCACATGATTGTGGCTGCCATCTTGACTTTTTTAACCCCCTCCCTGTGGACATCCCTGTAGATGCTGGTTGCATTTCTTTCCCAAACTGTAAATCCTTCTTGAGACTGCCTTCCATATCCCATTAAAACCACCCAAAACCTAACCACCTTGAAAGTAATAGTTACGGCTTATATGCTCCAAATGCAGTGCCCATCCCATGGCCCTCACACACAGTGCATCCACCTGGTTTAGCTGAGTGTGCAGGGTTCACTTCTATCATGTGCAAGGAGAGCACCCATCCTAGGCACAGAGTTGGACTTGTCATTGATTACAGGGTAGCTTCCATGGCTGAAGGAGAATTTGAACTTGGGTCTCGCCAGTCGTTCTTCAACACCCTAGTCACTATAGTCCACTGGCTCCAGTGTTCTCATCCATTGCTCCAATAGCCAGGGCATTGTGATTAAGGGCAAATTTATTTATTTATTTATTTGTTTGTTTCTTTGTTTGTTTGTTTGTTTGTTTATTCATTCATTCATTCATTCATTCAATTTATATAGCCACCCATCTCACATCCGTGACTCTGAATTCCACACTGCAGCTTTGTCTTCCATGCTGTTCCTGACTGTTCTTAAGCCAACTTCAGAAATTCCAGTCCACATTGCAGAGTGTTGGCAGCAGGGCCTGGGCTGGTGCTCAATCCGGACTACGGCCACTATGAGACCTGATTGGTTGATCCCTTCTTCTCGCTCTCCCATCCATGCAGGGAAGGCAGGCCTCACTGTCTGGCTCCTGTTGACTGGTCTACCAGTGCTGGCCTTTTCCTGGTATGGACTGTTCCCCCCTCGTTGGGCCCTGTGCCTTTCCTTTGCTTTCCTGGATACTTGTGCACATGGATGCCTTCACCCACCCTCTTCCCACATCATCTCCTTTGACACACTAACACAGACCCTGTCTTTATTTTTTTTCCCTTTTTGGTACCATCATTGCTCTGATGCTACAACAATCAAAGCAACAGGGAACAGGTTGTTCTTTCATTCCTCCATTCCTCCATAGGTCCATGAAAACTTTGTAGCCAAGATAAAACTGATAGTTCGGCTTCATAGAACCAAAATAGCAATATCCCTATGGAGCCACTTACAAGTAAAGGAAAGAGAAGGGAGGCTGAGCAGTACGGTGGGCAGGGAGTGGGGAGTCAAGGGGAGTGAGCCTCACCCAGCCTTGGCAGAAACAGAAAGGGCGTCCCCTGGGAGGTAGAAGGGCTGAATGCAGCAGGAGCTTCTAGGGCTGAGGATAATTCACCGACTTAACAGGTCGTTGTTGGATCACCCAGCAATGGATCACCTAGTACAGAGCTTTCCAAACTGTGTGTCGCGACACAAAAGTGTGTCGACACACACAGCGTGGTGTGTCGCCACACCACCCGGAAGCGGCGGCGCGTGCGTGCATGGCGGCAGCGGCGCGGTATCAGTGTTTCCGCATTTTAGCGGAGGCTGCCGCCATCGCCGTGCACGCGCGCGCCGCCGCACGCCCCCCCGCGCCGCCGCCTTGCGCCCCCCCCTGCACCGCCGCCGCTGCCGCTGGTGTGTCACCAGCGGCGGCACTTTGGAAAGCTCTGACCTAGTATTTGGGGAGGAATTTCTTTTAAAATAAAATAAAGAATCAAAACTGCTTTGAAAAGATGAAAACTACGCCCATTGTTGATGCATATATATGTGACTTTGGGCCAGTCGCTCTCTCTCAGCCCAACTCACCTCACAGGGTTGCTGTTGTGGGGAAAATAGGAGGAGGAAAGAGTATTAGGTTTGTTCGTGACCTTGAGTTATTTATAAAAATAATAAAGGCGGGATAGAAAATTAAATAAATCATATATATATATATATATATATATATATATATATATATATATATATATATGAAAACAGACTTGTAGAGTGAAAAAACGTTATAACAGATCTGAAGGGGCGCAATTCTACGATACAGTTGGCCAGTCTTCACATATTTTGGTAAATGCACACCAGATTTCTCCTGTCCAGCATCTCCCCTGAGTCACATACTGTATCTGGAAATTCTGCCTTCGCACGGCGTAGTAAGCCTGGAGAATGGGTGAAGAACCAAGCAACTGAAGGGGGGCAAACATTCTTCTGATCTTCAAAACTGGGGAAGAGGAGCATCCCTACAGTTTGCCATCAACACCTGGCTAGATTCTAGAGTAGATCATACAGAGGTGGATCTGCAAGCCCCTTGGGAATAAGTACCAGACATCAGCAAGGGTATGTCAAGAATAAGTCTTAGAACATGGCTGCTAAAAAGGCAAATGTCATTTTAGAGGGGTGGTGGACTTCCTGATATGCTTTAATCTGTATTCCTGCACTGAGCAGGAGGATTGGGGTTGGCACTTTCCAGTTGCCCCAGCAGCAGCCATTGGGGGAGGGGGTGTCTCAAAAAGATCAAGAAAGTGATTGTGACCATACAATTGAAGCCCCATCTTGTATGGATGGATGACATCAATGCATGTACCAAAGGGGGGGGGGGCGCTTCAATTGTGCAGCTGCAATTGCCATCTTGACTTTTTAAGCCACCTCCATGGTTACTCCTGAGTGCCCCCCCCCAACCCTGCGGTTGTGTAACCCACAGCCTACCTCCACGCAGCTCCTTTGCCATCTCCGAAGCTCCGGCACGCTTCTGCACTAGGCACGGCCGATGCTTTAGCACCGTTTCCCGTTTTGGAGGCTTGGGTCAATTTTAAAAGAAGTTAAGCTTTGAAGAGGCTTAAGCCTTCTAGAAACACCCCACCACCACCACCACCACCACGCCCAAAACTGGGAGCCTAATTTCCGTGAGATCATTATGTTATTGCCACTTGCCCTGCAAGACCAGTAATATTCAAATGTAGCCGCTGGTCATGAGAAAGTGGTCTACCACGGCAGACAGCTATTTCCCAGCCTCTTTTCAAATCAGAGTTTGAATAAAATTGTGGCAGACTAGAAGAAGGCCACTGACTCCCACAGCGTATCCCAGGAGAAGCGTTCTTCATCCCTAAAACCATGAACTATTGTGAAGGAACAGAAAGTGGATATCCTTCCCAGCCACCATCAGGAAAATAAGTCTTGTAATCTTCTGGCCCACCATAGTTTGAAAATATTTTTTAAATGAAAATTAATTTTAAAAACCCATTCGACTAGAAACATGCTCCCAAATTTAAGTGCAGCAGTTACATAGATTTAACATCCCTGTTATAACATTCTCCTTTTTTGTTGCTGCTGTTTCACAAAAAAAGTGTGAAGCTTGGCTAATCCCCTTAACCCCTCCAGTTTAAAACCCTTATTCCAATCCACTGCAAGCTGTACTCAGTGAAGGTGGAGCCACCATAGGATGATTCCAGCCATTCTTAAATTACAAATGTGTTCTAAAATATTCCAATTTCTTTTGGTTTTTGCTTCTGCTCTCAGGTGCAATCCTTTCTGTTACTTTCTGCTGGGCATGAAATCAGATACATTTTTTCTTACTGGCTATCAAGCTGTTCAATGGTAGAAACTGATTTAGCACAGGAGTCCCAGTCTGTTAAGGAAGAAAGGTATTACCTTGATATTAAGGAACTAATATCTGCTAGCAAAAATCCATATTTAAAACTTACCTAGGACTTTTAAAAAAGTGGAAAATAATTTCTGGCTCTGATCCTCCCTCTTCTCCTATTTCTTGCCCACCCAAGTTTTAAATATGTCAATAAATGTGATCAGTACAAGGCCTAGGATGACAGGAGTTTATAGGATTAGAAATGTGATTATTGATGGGAAACCTATTTCGGTTTAATATACCCTGCAAAAGAATTGATTGCTAGTTCTAACATGGCTTCAAATGAGACAAGTGCAATAATTTTTTCTTAAATTCAGAGGAAAGACCAATGAAATACATTAACAGTGTTTGAAAAATTATGTGTATCCACATCATTTAAATTCAGAGGAATATTTTCAATATTATAGAAAAAACATTGAATGCAAGGCTCTCTTGAAAGTCTTTAAAAAGTATTGGAAGAAGGCTTGGGATATGGAGCACTTTATGGTATGAAACTCTTTTCAAATCCTTTTCAGTGAATCATCAAGAGCCAATCATAAAAATAATTCATACGTAGTATTACAGTATCTTAAAACTGTTTATTTTTTCTGCAGTATGTTGGAAAACTTAGAGTCTAACCCTCTCCATTGGGGATGTCACTTAGTCATTCATTTTGATTCAGAGCTTTTGAAGAAATTGGGGGGGGGGGATTACCTAATATTCTTTGGCAGTTTGCAAGTTTTATTGTCATTTTCTTCCCAGAACATAGAAAATGCATAGTACAAAGAATTAACCTTTTTGTTGTTTTTGTCCCTGATTTACTGTATCAGAACAATGGAAATATTAATCTCTCTTTGGATTGATAGTCTTGATAAGCGTGAAAATTTGGTGGGTCAAGTACTACATGAACCCATCCATACCATTTTCTTGGTAATACCACAGACTCTGAGATTTCCTCCCTATATTTAACTTCTCAAACTAATCTAAATCCCTAGGAGTTCCTGGCAGTCTTCTGACCAAGAAGGCAGGAGTGTCTGCAGAGTGTGATGAGAAAAGTCAAGGTGGGGCCATGATGGTGCAGTTGAAGTTCTGCCTGTGTGTTGCGCATAAGAAAACAGGTGGTGCTTCGACTGCACCTTGACTTTGTTGCCATAGGTCCCGGTCACCTCAGGAGTCCTATCTGATGCTGCTCAGCATTTTGGAGATGACTTAAGGTCAGCTGGGTGCTGCCCCCCAGAATAGACCTGAAAAACTAAAACAAGAGCAAGGAGCAATTCTCCAAGGCGGGTTTTACTCACGTTTAGTCCCCAGTTTTAGTTGGGGGGAAGCCACATCCCCACGGCAAAGTAGGTCCCTGGTGCCAGCAGCAGAGCCCCATGAGCAGCGTCACTCACTGTAAGACCATCAGCAGCTCTTCTGCAGAGGGACAGGGCTGCAAGAAAGCTCTATGTTGGCAGACCTGTGAGGGACATGCAAGGGGGTCCATGGGGAGGGGGTCCAAAAAGTCAAGATGGTGGCCACAACCATGAGATCAAAGCCCCGCCCCTTTTTCATGGATGTCCTCAGGCGCTTCTGTAGTCATGGAAGCTTCACCACAGAGCTGACAGCAGCAGAGAGGCAGGTATGTGGGAAAGCAGCTTTTTATATACTGGCCAGCAGTCTAACCCCCTGCAGTTTAGGTCCCCAGCACCAAATCTGCGGGGGGGGGGGTGCTGGCAGCTGTATCAAGGGGAAGCATCTCTGCAGGTGGCAGCCCAGGTGCGCAGTGGCCTTCCATGGGGAAGGCAGGACAGCCATCTTAGCCCACAGTAGCAAAAAATCAGGAGGAGTCTGGCAGCACTTTTTCTGCTAATAAATTTTATTAAAAGTCATAAACTTAAAAGTCTGTTAGCTGGAAAACCTTGTTAGTTGGAAAAGATGCTATTTTTCAGGACAGTATCATTTGCCACATCAGTTGATGTCACTGCTGTCTCCTAAAAGAATTTAAGAAAACCTTTAAAACTGTGTTTGTTTTACAACACAAACTGCAATTTTTATAACAGATCGCAGAGAGAAAAGAATATATACAGATTCCCCTGCACATCTGTATTTGAATATTTCCAGCGGAAGCCATCTGCCACAATGCTATGGGGATGGTATCTGTGCATTAGCTTCACTAGGCTTTGCAGGATCTTACACATCTGGATAATTCACTGCAGGCACTTAGAAATTACAGAAGTGTTTGCTTATTTCACCATACATTTTAGTGACCATCCCCAAGCTTTAAAAAAAAAAAAGGGGGGGGGAGATTATTTTAGTTATATAACAATTCCTTTTTTGTGCTATATTTGAGTTTGTTTTATATAAGAGTTTGTTTTCTTCCTTAATTCAATTTCTGGAAGGCTCTCATAACCATGCTGGATCCCTGAAATCTAACATTGGACAATCAGCCCAACGTCACTCTGTATCCTGTATTATACCCTGCCTTTATGTACCATCTCTGGCCAGCTGTGGTAGTCTTTCTCTATTGGGAAGCCAGGAAGAAAATGTTGTGTGCCAGTTACGCCCTTTCCTGGATCAGGAGGCCCTCCGAACAGTCACTCATGCCCTTGTCATCTCCCGCATAGACTACTGTAATGCGGTCTACATGGGGCTACCCCTGAAGAGTATCCGGAAGCTTCAGCTGGTACAGAATGCGGCGGCGCGAGTAGTTACGGGTGCCATAAGATCGGCACATGTAACACCTCTGCTACGCGAGCTGCATTGGTTGCCAGTTTGCTTCCGGGTCCAATTCAAGGTGTTGGTGATTACCTTTAAAGCCCTACATGGCATAGGACCAGGGTACCTGAGGGACCGTCTCGTCCCGATAACGTCAGCCCGCCCCACCCATGCGTGCAGAGAGGGCATGCTTCGGACCCCCTCAACAAGAGAATTCCATCTAGCGGGGTCCAGGAGACGTGCCTTCTCTGCGACAGCACCCGCCTTATGGAATATCTTGCCCCCGGAGGTGAGACTGGCCCCTTCACTCCTGGCCTTTCGGAAGGCCCTTAAGACCTGGCTCTGCCGCCTGGCCTGGGACAACGGAGGTGGTAGTGCCTCCTGGGGTTGGCTGGCCCCGTAGCAATAAGACCTGTGCTACGGTCCCCAATCCATCTTGGATTTTATTTAATTTAATTTTATTTTATATTGGATATATTTTTTATATATTTTCTATCTTGTATGGTTTTAAAAATTTTAAATTTTTAAGTTTTAATTATTGTAACCCGCCCAGAGTCCCTTGTATGGGAGATGGGCGGGGAATAAATTAAATAAATAAATAAATAAATAAATAAATAAAATGTTAGCCTAGCTGCAGAGGCCAGAACAGTAGATGCTACAGTTCACTGCTAATAGTTGTAAAACTAAGGTGGAACTGGTACCTATCTATCCCTCGGGGAGCACAAGTGTGAATCTACAAGCTATAGGTAGGTCTTCTTCACAGCAGGTTCATCGCCTGGTCCCATACAGCACAAGGAATGCAGGTGACAGGTACCAGTTTCACCCTTTGTCATGAAGGAGAGGAGGAGGAGGATATTCAAGATATTACATGTGATCAATCTGCTCTTCAAAGAACCCAAGGTTGCTGCTAGCAAGTTAAGCTTTTCAAAAATTAAGGAAAGATAGATGAGACTCTTGGCCACCTTCTACACTTTACAAAGTAAAATGCCCCTACCCTCATAATGTTTTTCCCCACAAAGAAGGAACCACAAGAGCTTGGTTACTGCTAGTATTTGTTCTGTCAGTGATCCCCATATATTTGCTCCCAGCAGGGTCTGTGGCAGAAATCTTGTCCTATCTATTTCTCCATGAAATAGTCCCCTTGGTGAAAAGATGAATGCATTTCTAGAGGCTACAATAGAGGATCTATCAGGACAGTATTCAGAATCCAAGGAGCAAGCGCGTAGGGAAGGATAACAGGACTTTGCCAGGGCAATTTAAGGGGAAGAATTTTCTATTCAGCTAACCTGAAAGGCTGAGAAGAGACCAAGAAGAAATAGAAACTTTTCTACTGGTGGTACTCTAAAAAGTGAAGATGATCAGGCACAGCTTTGCAATTATGACAGGAAATGCTTACAGCAAGCCTGTCTTCTTGTCTGAGAAAAATCTGAAGTCTGTTTGCAGTGAGAGAAAACTTATAGCAGTCCTTGAAAAAAGCTCAAAGGACTAAAGCAGTGAGTGGTCACACTTCAGGTGATGAGAGAGGATGAAGATTTATCCGTTCAAAGAAAGGAGGTTCTATAATAGAAGCTGACAATGAAAGAAAAGCCCAGTGGATGAAATTAACAACCAGAAGTAAGAGGTGAAGAAGATATTCAGCACCACCAGAACTCAGAAACAGTTTTCAGGCCCTCAGAGAAGCAAGACATTTTGAGCATTCAGGATAAGACACTGTAGAAGTGGAGATAAGCAGGTGGGATGTATCTGGGCCCTAAAAGAAGACAAAGAGAAGAATGATTGTGGTTGGTGCCTCACCACTTGGAGGAATTGCAGCAAATGAATTCTAACAAGACCCACTGCCTCATAAAGTGTAAGTGGAGCAAGAATCAGGATTTGATGCACCTTCAGGTTTTATCAAGCCCTCTGACAATTTTCCCTTTGTGAGGGCAAACTTCAAAGAATAGGTATATCTGTATCACCACGGACTTTGAAAATCTTGGAAGGAAACTCAAGACCTTAGGGGTTTGGATGGTGCTTGCATCCGTCCTTCTATTCCATGGAACAGGTCCAGAAAAAAAATAGTGCAAGTGAATTACTGGCTCACAAACAGAGCTACGGGGAGAAATTTGGTTTTGGGGATCATGGCCTAAGTTGGGACAATGTCCCAGACAATGGGTGTCTGGGACAAGATGAGTTGCACCACACAAAGACTGGGGGAAATGAGTTTAGTCAAGGCATGGAGAGTTTGAGTAAGAAGGCTTTAAACTGACTCCTGTGACGTTTGGAGGTAAACTTTCTAAATAAAGGATCGCCGTTTTTGCGTTATACAAAGATGTGAAAGTATTGCTTTAACAAGGCCTATTAAGCTACTCAATAAAAAATCAGAAAGCACATTAGCTCAAAGAAGGTTGCAGCCCTCACTGTTCATAGACTAATGCAAATAAACAAGAATGAGCTTGGTTACAGGAAAGCAAATATGATTTAACTGCTATAATGCAGACCTGGTGCAGCAATGAATCTCATGACTGGAATACAGTCCTGTACTTAAATACAGCTATCCAAAAGCAATAGAAGAAGTACAAAGAAAGAGTACAATGTATGTAAAATAATTACGCTTGTTCTGACATCTAAATCTAATTTGGTAATGGGATAGGCAACATCTGAATTAAAGTAAGTGGAGAAGCTAAAAGAGGCAAGAAGGAAAAGTTACTGGGATGCAGCAAGTTGCCTTGCAATACAGCCTTTAGATTACAGCTCCTAGCTCGCATACAACGGTGTGATTATAACTTGGATAAAACTGGACTTTAGCTGTGCCTGTGGTATGGTGCTCCAAACGTGCCAAAGCTGACCAGTAGAGAATTCTTGCCATTAGCAAGGAATGATGCACATGGCCTGAGTATGACTGTAGGCAATTTTTCCTGGCCACCATAAATGCTGTCCACCTGCTCTTGACTCAGGAGAAGATGAAAAGGCAAAAAAACGCTGCCCCATTGCCAACCCCTATCCAGCCACAGCCATGCTGCTGCCAAATACTATCACTTTTATTTACCATGTGCAGAGCATCCCAAGGAAAGGAATTGGTGGATTCCCCAGTCACTGCTGCCCTCCAAACGTCACCAGCCTTGGGGGAAAATCCGCCAGTCCTGCACATTAGTAGTCTATGCAGAGTTTCTGACTTCTGAGAGATGGTTGGCCTGGAGCATGAGAGCTAGTGTGGTGTGGTGGTTCAGCTGCTGGCCTAGAAACTAGGAGACGGTGAGTTCTAGTCCCGCCTTAGGCACAAAGCCAGCTGGGGGACTTGGGGCCAGTCACAGTCTCTCAGCCCAGCCCACCTCATAGGGTTGTTGTTGGGGGAAAATAGGAGTCAGGAGAACTTGCCACAGAGAAGTTAACATCCCACGATCATGATGCCCTGTGGATACAATTTCAGTGTTGTTGTTGGATGATGCAGTAAGAATTGGCCCAGCAGCAGGAGGGAGATTCCCACTGCCCCACGCCTCCCACGGCCTGTCAGCTGCTCTTTTGTGGCTATTTTTATGCACAGGCTTGTGGGGTGGGATAGGGATAAAGACAGCCCAGTAAATCCCTTTTTCCTGATTCCTTAGACAGCGGTCCTCTTATCCGCCGATCAGGCAGTGGGGCTGATCCCTAGGCGACCAAGGCTAGAAGGGGTCCTTTATTATTTCTTATCTTAGGCACTCCCATCAGTCTTGGGCTCCTTTTCTCATTAGCTTCCCCAGCCATGGAATCTTACTCATCATTTCTATGAGTTTATTGAAGTCTGCAAACTTGAAGCCCTAGAAATGCATTTAACTAAATGCAACTTTCGTCTCCCTTGTAGTCAAGGAAACACCATCAGCTTCACACAATGTTTCAGATGTTTCCTCTTTCAAATCTTTCTTGTCAGCACCGTTGACACAGCCAATCGTTCATCTGCAGCATTCTGTCATATCCCTGGTCCTTGCTCCTGGCACATGCACACTTAATGAAGTGACAGTCTGGTCAAGATATGTTTGTTTCAGTTCTTGTATCTGCGAATTGATAGCTACCAGGTATCAAGGCCTACGCAGAGCAAGTTCAAGGAAGCAACAACGGCACAGATCTCTATAAAGTATTTAATTCTATACAGAATCTTGGAATTTCCCACCCTCATTTTTAGTGAGTTAATTACGGCAAATCATACCAATCTTTGCATGATCTGAAATGCTTCTTCCCAGATTTCTTGCCACCAGGCCTAAGTTGAGGTTTATGCGGAAAGTTGTCAACTGACTCGACCTCTGTCTCTTACTGGCTTACTGTGTGTCAGCTCTCCCTTCCATTTCTTTCCCAGTCCCCCCACCATTTTTCCCACAAAAGATTTGCCTTCTTGCAAGGTGCAGCTGCATCCTGCTTATCCTTTAGGGATCCAAAATCTTTTTTTTTTCTGTTCCACAATATTCCATTTTGACTCAGAGCTTGTTTCTTTTCCAAGGGGCTAAAATACTGTATATTTCTAAGTTCCAGTCGTACAGAATATCTCCTACATCGCTTTCTTTCTGATTGTCACTCTCATACACTGGAGTTGCTTTTTTATTTGATTCTATTCATCTATTTGTTCCTGCTGCAGCAGTTCCACTGTTTGATCTGATCATTCTTTATCCTCTCTTAAGAACTGAAGCTTGGCCACTTGCTGCTCTGATCCTCTTTTTCTTCAAGCACAGTTAAAATATTGTGGTTGCTGCAAGCATGTATCAGTTGTTTTCGATTCATTCATTCACTGTTTTCTCTTCGATTAATATATCAGTTGTTTCCAGGCAAGAATGGGTGAATGAATGAGTGTGTGTGTATGCATGTGTGTGTTCATCTTCATTTTTGTTTCTTAAGGCACCATCAGTTGAAATGTTTGTTTTTTTCTTCTTGCTCCCTTCCTAGGTTTTCAGGAAAGCTCAGCACACACTGTTGACTTAACAGGGAACAAAATGTTAGCAAGCTCCCCCTTACACTCCCCCACCAAACTCCATTGTCAAATTCCTGTTCACACTCCCTGTTCACTCATTCACTGAGTTCAATCCCTAGAAACTGGCTGCCTTATATTCTTGCAGCAGCTTCAGCTTTCTCAGCAAGAATCAGTCAGTCACCCGCAAAGGTCATTCAGCAACTCTCAGGTCACACCCTTGCAATCAGTGGCTCTTCAAAAAATGTTCTTGTCACCCTCATAGCTAAATACACAGGTTTTCTGGCCAGTCCACTCTCTTCCTTGTCTCTCCCTTTTGTTGAACTCCACTGCAAACTCCTGTTAGCCCTCCATCTTCACTTGCTCAGAGGAGTCAGAAGAACAATAAAACACAGCCATGCCTTGTAAAGCATCAGATTGCATAAACCCCAAGTTCCTCTCCTAAATTGCCTTTCCTGATCTTTTACTTTGGAATATCAGCTGTGAGAGTTGGACCATAAGGAAGGCTGAGCGCCGAAGAATTGATGCTTTCGAACTGTGGTGCTGGAGAAGACTCTTGAGAGTCCCTTGGACTGCAAGGAGGTCAAACCAGTCAATCCTAAAGGAAATCAACCCTGACTGCTCATTGGAAGGACAGATGCTGAAGCTGAAGCTCAAATACTTTGGCCACCTAATGCGAAGAGAGGACTCACTGGGAAAGACCCTGATGCTGGGAAAGACTGAAGGCAAAAGGAGAAGGGGACGGCAGAGGATGAGATGGTTAGATAGCATCACCGATGTAATGAACATGAATTTGAGTCAACTCTGGGAGACAGTGGAGGACAGGAAGGCCTGGCGTGCTATGGTCCATGAGGTCACGAAGAGTCGGACACGACTAAACGACTGAACAACAACAACAACAACAACAACAACAAAGTCTAACTCCTCTCCCAACAGCAGCCAAAGTTGCCTGTTTTAAAACTGTTACTTTGGGTATTCATTCATGATGCTTATTCTGGCTTTAATGTATAATAAAGACTAGTTCACCATATACAAATCTGGAAGCTGCTTTCCTTTTTGTTTTTTCATTTTACAGCATTATGAAATGGAGAATTGTCTGAAAATTCTGCTTCTTTCATTAATTCTTCAGCCATTCAGAACATTAAAAAATGTTCTTAACCAATGAGTGTAGCCTTTCATCCAGGGGCCAGTTATAAATGCAACAAGGAAAAAAAAAGAATTCAGAACTGTGGGGAAAAACAGAAAGCCACTGAACTCAGTAACAGAAAGAAGTTCTGTGCTACTGAACAGTGTTTGCATTTCTTTGGTTTTGTGCTAGTGCCTCCCCCCACCTCTAGGCCAGGAAGTCTCTTTTGTTTAAACAGCCAGGAAGTGGGGGGGGGGAACAGAACAGGGAAAGCTTTTAAAGTTCACCCTCTGATGCCATAAAGATCCTGGTGAAAAAAGCCCACAGAATGGAAACTGCTGAGATGCTCTGGAAATGAGGTGGCGTGTAATGAGATGTCGGTGGGGGTCCTGACTCACTCTGAGTAAAGCATAGGCAACTTCACACCAAACGTGGTCGGCATAGGAGAGGTGAGCCCAGGCAGCACTCACAAGAGTATCCAGCGCAGTCTGTTAGGGCACGGCTTTGTATGTTGGACAAACTGGACCTCCATTCAGATGACAGAGAACCCGAAGAAAGAAATCTGTTTCAGCAATGTTTATGTCACCTTATGCAATGACCCTGAATGGGGTTTAATGGGTAAGGTCATCGGGGAACACTGCCTGAACCTTCGCCTCCTGCATCTCCGCCAAAGAGCAGTAATTTCCATGGCTACCCTCAGTTACAACAACAAAATCTTCAAGCTACAGAAGCCAGTAGACGACCAACAGTTGGAAAGGAAGAAGGAGAAAGTTAATACTGGAGAACAGAAGCCTCGCAGCATAAAGCACATTGTGCTTGCTTTCCCTGGGGACCTGGATAATTGATTCGGTGATTCTTTTGAAAGCTTGGAAAAGAGCAGGAGTTAACAGCCAAAAGAAACTTTTTGTCATTAAACAAGTAATTCTGTGGACTCACTGGTTCCTTCATTAGTTGGTATTGATAACATCCGCCACCAACAAGCTATTCCTGAAGGGGAAGTCGGTTAGCAACTGGATTATGGACAAGGGCTGGTCTTTCATCAACCATCGTTGGAAAGCAGTAGCAGCCCCGCCTCAACCACATGGTCACTCAAAACAGGGCCCTGCAACACAGATGTTGAGCAGGAGAACAGATGAACCAATCATAGACAGCATTCTGCCAAATATATTCTCACACTCAAATGCCTCCACCGTGACTTCAGCTTTGCAAAAGTGCCCTCCTTTAGAAGTCAAGCATGCGTGGGGTAAGCAGTGTCTTCAAGAATGAGGAACTGGATTTTCATGCTACAGATTCTAATGGTGGAGTTCATAAGCACATAGACACCTCATCTATCACCTGAAATAATGCTGATGGTCAGAAAACAAATGCATTATGTTGTCTTCCATCCAGTCCAGCAAAATTATCTGTAAAGTGCCCAGTGTGAACATATAAACATAAGAATAGCCCTTTTGGATCAGAATAAGACCTATCTTAGTCCAGCATTTTGTTTCTCACACTAGCAAACCAGATGTCTGGAGACAGAGCAGGAGTTAAAGATGTATAACAGCCTTTGATAGATCTGTCCTCCATGAATTTATCTGATCCTATATTAAAGCTACCCATGTTATCGGCCATCACTGTGCCTTGTAATAATGAATTCCATAGGTTAATTATGTGATGTATGAAGAAGTCTAACTTTTTTTTGTTCTAAATCTTCCTTCAATCAGCTTTACTGGATGGCCTCTAGTCTAGTATTTAGACAGAGAATTGTATATGTTGTCCATGCCATACATGATTTTTTGCACCTTGATCATGTCCCCCTCAACCACTTTTTTCCTAGCTTAAAAACAGTTTAAACTTTTCTCATATGGATGGTGTTCAGGCCTATGGGTTGCCTTCTTCTGCACTTTTACCAGCTTTTTTATAACCTTTTTCAAATGTAGCAACAAGAACTGTATACCACACTTCAAAAGTGGACTTTATAAGTGTATGGGCTATACGCGTATGGGCTATTTTATTTTCAGTTCCTTTCCTAGTTATCCCTAAGCATGGAATTTGATTTTTCACAGCTGTTGCACATTAAATCAACATCTGCATTTAAGCTATCCACTATGACCCAAGATCTTTTTCCTGATTTGTTTCAGGCACCTCAAACATCATAAGTGAACTTGGGGTTTGGGGATGTGCCCCAGTGTGCCTCACTTTATCTTTACTTAATTTGAACTGCATTTGCCACTTTGAAGAGATCCTTCTAGAGCTCTTCCCTGTCATTTTCGACTTTTACCACCTGACTATTTTAGCATCATTTGCAAACTTGACCAGTTCAGTTTACCCCACATCAAGACCATTTATGAACATATTTAAAAATGCCAGTTCAACTCAATTCCTGGAGGGACTTCAGGTCTCACTTCCTTCTGTTTAGAAAATTGCCCATTTATTCTACACTTTGTATAATACATTTATTCTATTTTGTAACCAACTGAGGAAAGAGATATTCTGTTATCCCATGACCACTAGATTTACTCAAAAGCCTTTGATGAGGAACTATGTGTTTAGTTACCAACTCAGTAACAGTCTGACAAAAGATTCACAGCAGTTGCATGTTAACTTCCTTACACATCTGTCATCATTTCCCCTGCCCCCACCCGACCCTCCTGCTCCAGCTCAATCTGCATCCACATATGCAGTTAAATTGTATTCTGAAGTTGAATACAGTTTGAGATGCATGTGTCTCCTTCAATAATCCAAAAACCTTTTTAACGGCATTCCAATCCTTCTGAGCTGGAACGGAGTCTTTCCTACTGATGAGAAACTGTCAAAGGCTTTTTGAAAATCCAAGTATACAATATCAAGAGACTAGTGATGAAGAACATGGATTCTTAGGAAATCCTAAGCTCACCTGCATTGACAGTTCAAAGCGTGAGTGGCATGCTCTGAATTCTGTTGCTTGCCATGGCCATAGTTCTGTAACGTGTCCACCCTTATTATTCATGATGTGACATAATATTTTGAAAAGTCATCTAAGTCATCTAAGAAGATAACCTGTTTCCTCTTGGTGTGGTTACCTTCATTAAAACATAAACATTGATGTATATGAGGTCTGGTGATTTCAACGCTCTAGTCTGGATTGTCTTGGAAAGAGTTGTCCTTGTGGCTTTAAATCAAATGTTAACATTCACAGAAGGATATGTGTGCAAGGATTCCCAGTGTAGGAATCCACTATAGGCATCCCCAATAGATGGCCATCCAGCTTTTGTCTAAACACCTCCACCTCCTGTCTTCTACATGACAGCCATTCAGATACTTGAAGACTACAATCATGTCTCCCCAAGGTCTTCTTTTCTCCAGGGTAAACATACCCAGAGTTACAGGTCACAGTGACACTGCAACCTTCATAGACCTAGGCCATGTTGACATTACAAAGTTCTTTGTTCACTGTTGTCTCTGCAGTTCTTTTACGTATATCTTCTGGGTGTCTAGGACCCAGGCATCTGTGTCCCGAGTGGATGCAATTATTGTGTTTCTTATGTGTGGTAAGTTTTAAGTTGCTTTGCTGTGACTAAGACAGTACAGGTTGCAACTACTCTGGCCAGGATTTCTCCTCCATTCTGGATTGTGCACTCATCACCCTTAAATCGAACGGTCCGCCCTTTGGCTGTCAGTCATTTAATGGATAGGAGCCCACCCTCTAGGCTGAGAATGTACAGTATAGCACATCTTTGATCAGTATGATCAGCACATGATTAAATGGCTTGCTGCCGTTCAGAAATCCTTACCCAATTCTTTCTGTGGTGATGATTCTCCAATCTGTGGGGTTGGTTATTTCTTTGTTGCTTCGATTTAACTCTTCCGAGAAGTTATTGTCACTGGTCATACAAGTTGGAGCTCCAGAACTGACCCACCAACTTTGGAACAGACTGCCCCGCATTGCACCAAAACATCCGTTCCGGTATCCTCTGTCCCCGACCCTGGTCTTTGCCTTCTGGTGGGTGCTTGTGAAGCTTGCTTCTGTGGTTCTGCTTTTTCAGATGCGGAAGGCTTTCATCGGGTATCCCTCTTCTTGCACTGGAAATACATTTCTGTTTCCTTCTTGCACATTCTATCGTCTGCATAGTTTCACTGTCTTTGTGTGGTTTGCTCTGCATTACAATGTTTCTAAATTGGAATTCATCCAGAAGTCTCATTTTTATGAACTTCAGAATTATTTCTGTTTCCTAAGCATTGGCAAGGAAGGCTGCAGAGAAGTAAGGTTAGTATATGGTTGTGCTTCCTGTCTTCCCCAACTGGCGTGTAGCTTTGCCACCAATTCTAGAGCAGTATTTCCATGACCCTGAATCTGCCTTCCTTTTCCAAAGCTCACTTGGTGTAGCTTCATTAGGAGATCAAGTTTGCTATTTAAGTGGATTCTTGCATGCAGTCACTGCAGTGAATTCTCCCTGCTTTTTGCTATAGTCTCATTTCTTTTATAAGGATTATTTGACCATCTTCTGCTAAGAGACTTGTGGGGGCTCTCCCTTGCCTATCTTTCACATCCCAAGCCCCTGGGTTGTGTGCTGGCCTGTCTGTGGTTAAGACCCCCACAAGTCATCTTTGAAGAGAAGCATTGCCAGTCGGAATTTGCAAAACTGGTAATTCAGATTACTCAGATTGCTTACTGAAAGTTTGAACTCAGGGCAGCTAGTCTTGTTTGCTTCCCCTCCAACTGTTTAGGGATTCGTCCTCAGTTTACTTACTGTCAGCAGGCTTTCTCTGAGAGTTTCCTCTGGGTTCTACACTCCTTCCAGACTTTTTCAGGTTCACAGGTTTATTCTGAGTTTTTTAGCTGTGTGGGCTCTGTTGTGAAACCATTGATAAAGAATCCAGTCAGTAGCCTTTACATGGCCTTTTACATAATAAAATATAATTTAGATGGGCACAACTAGCTTGGTGAAAAGGCAAAGTCAAAACAAACAGAAAAACAGGAAGATTGTGATTACAGAAAGCAGTAAAAAGACCGTGGGTCCCTTGCTGTCTCTATATACTTTTCCAGTATAACAGCGCCACCTGGTGGATTTACCAGCTCATGGGGCATTTCACCATAACTGTTGCATATTCCAACATCCTATTGGTCCACTTACATCTAACACCAAATCGAAGTCACCACTTCGGATTAAATATAGGGTTGCCTCTCTGAATGGTTTGAAGATCAACAGTTCTAAGGCACAGTTATTGAGGGTACCTGGGCATTTGAGTTCTTTATCATGGTCTCAGCATGAATACACCCAATGTATGTGAGGGTAATTGAATTCCACCGTTTTTTGCAACAGTTGTCCCTGCATGATTCACTGATTCTTTCACCATCTCAAGATCACCATCATCATCACAAGTAGGCAATAAATGATCTGCACTGAAACTGAGCAGAATTTTTTTCCAATTTTGGTAATCAAGCTCTGAAAGCACCTTGACCCTAAAATGCTTTCCCCTTGTTGACCTTACCATCACTGGATCCAAGATGCATTCTACATTACACTGAAAACCATTTAGCCAATCATCTCTGCTGGCTACTGGGTCACTCCTCACAAAACTTCCACTACAGCCATAGAGGGGGGGGGGGAAATATGTGTCCTTTGTTACCATGGCATCCCATCCTGGGAAGAGATGTCCGTAAGACATCCTGCAAGCTAACAAGTTGGAAAGTTTCCATTTTTCCCCCTCTCCCCTTTATATAACAGCTTAAACTTCTTATCACCATCTGGAAAATGGTGTCAGGAGGCAGTATAACATCATGATTATAACACAGATTACTTTATTCTACCATATAATTGCAATGAGGTGAATAAAGGGGGGAAATTGAAGCTTGGAACAATCTATTTACACTTTAATCTGCAGGGCCAGATAAATTGCACCCTACAGTGCTGAAAATCTTGGTGATGATTTGGCCTAGACTTAATTTATTATCTCTGAGAAATCCTGGACAGCAGGTGCAGTGCCAGTCAAGTGAGATGGGCTTTCTCTATCTTCAAAAAGGGGAAAGGGGGCTCTGGGGAACTATAGACAATAAATCTTGACACTGATACCTAAACAGATTCTAGAAAAAGATTCTATTATTCTGTAAATAATTAAAACCAATGCAGTAATTACCAAAAGTCAGCACTGATCTCTTAAGAACAAATCTTGCCAAATCTTACAATCATTTGATTGGGTAACTTCCTTAGTAGAAGGTGGGAATGCTGTAGACATAATATATTTTGATTTCAGCAAAGCATTGCATTTGATAAAATAGCCCATGACATTCTGATTAGCAAGCTAATTAACTGTGGGCTGTAAGGAATGACAATTAAGAGAATACATAATTAGTTTTAAAAAAATCACTGCCAAAGAATTCAAATTGGTTCACTGATTCCTCATCAAACTGGAGTGAAGTATCAAATGGGATGCCCCAGGTTTCAATCCTTGTTATTATCCTCTTTTTTATTAATTACTTAGATGTAGAGGTGGAGGACATATATATCAAATTTGCAGATGACAGGAAACTGGGTGGAATAGCTAATACTTTAGAAAACAGAAATAAAATTCAAGTGATTTTGATAGGTTAGAGAAATAAGCTAAAATCACAGAATGAAATTTAATAAAGACATGCATATTTAGGAAACAAAAATCAAATACACAGATGCAGAATGGAGATATCTGACTTTGTAATAATATATGAAAAACATATTGGAATTGTAGTTGACTACAAACTGTGTATAAACAGTTTGTGTTGTGGCCATAAAAATGCAATTGCAATTTCAAGCTACATCAACAGAAGTATAGTTTCCAAATCATGAGCAGTAATATTTCAGGTTTGCTCAAAACTCGTCTTGAGTACTATGTCTGGTTCTGGGCAGCTCACCCTAAGAGGGATTCAGACAAACTAGAAAAGGTTCAGAAAAAGGGACTAGAAGCTACAGGTAGTCCTTGACTTACGACCACTCATTCAGCAACCATTACGACAGCACTGAACGAGGGGGACTTACGACCAGCCCACAAAGTTGCAGCTGCTGCAGTGTCCCTGCAGTCACGTGATCACCATTTGTCACCATCCCTGCCAGCTTTCCACAAGCAAAGTCAATGGGGAAGCCGGCAGGGGAGGTTGCAAGCCATCCCCGTAAATTACTCCCACCACATTTCTCAGGATAAAAAGTGATCAGGAGTCCCAGGGATCCTGTACTCCATAGCACCCATCCATCCACCCGCCCTCCATAGCATGAGCCCACCCACAGCACCCCCCACCTGTCCAGGGCCCTGGCCAGCCCACCTACGGTCCCCAGTGCCCACCTGTGGCCCTCACTGAGCCACCCGAGGCCCTCACCAGCACACCCATGCTCCCCAGCACTCCCCCACGGCATCCCCAGCAGCACCCGCACACACCCCGCGGCTCTTGGCCTGCGGCTCTTGCCTCTTCCCGCTTGACGACCCATGTGGTCCTGGAGTTACGACGGCAACCTGGACTGCCGGCATTGCCATTGCCAAGTGACACTGCGGTCATGTGACATCGCACTTTACAACCACATCGCTTAGCAACAGCAATCCCGGTCCCGAGTGCCGTTGTAACCCAAGAGCTACCTGCAAGTCCTATGAAGGAACTGAATACGTTTAAGCCTTCAGAAGTTATCGTGATACTTTTCAAATACCTGAAAGGATGTCACACAGAAGAAAGTCAAAAGCTGTTCTACATCACCCCAAAGTAATGAATGAAATAATAATAAATGTAAGTTATAGGATAGCAACCACCAGTTAACTCTTAGGAAACACTTCTTAGCAATAAGAACAGTTCAGTCGTGGAACCAATGAGTAACATGGCAATGGTTGACATAAGGTTGACATAAAGTAGTAGTAGTAGTAATAATAATTAATAATTAATAACAATAACAATAATAATGCCATCTAAAGCCCAAACTAGACACCTCTCTGACCAAACCCATTAAAAAAATAATGGGTGTGGACTGGGTTGTCATTAGCTCCCTCGGTTTCTGCTTGTAATCTTCAAGAGAATTTCTTATTAAGATGACATTTGAGGACACATTGGCCAGGCTTACACTACATGCTCAACCGAGTGCTGGGGGAGTATAAACAGGAAAAGTGGGTCAAATAATCCAATCAATTAATTCTATTCTTTGCTGGAGCTGAATTTCCACCTGGCCAGACGGCTGTGTCATCCAGGTATCCACTGGGTTACTCTATGACACACCAAGCTAGGGCTGGAAGGCAGAGAAGCGAGGTGGCCGTGGTCTGCAGGAACTCCATCTCACCAAAGGGGAACCTCCACTAGACAATCTTCTAATTTGGAGTGTTTGCTAACGTGTATAGGCGGGCCAGGACGGTTATGCTGTCCACTCCATTGCACAACAATCTCTTCCTGAGCTCACTGAGGTGCTCTGACATGGTGCTGAGCTATCCTAGGCATCTTCTCTTTGTTTCAGTACCCATTGCCCAGTCAGAAGTGGCTCTGGATTTCATCTCCACCACGATGACCCATCCCAGTGGGCATCAAGCCCCACACAGGTTGCTGGGCACATGCTAAATTCAGTGTTCTGTTCAGCTAGTACCAGTGATCTGAAAGTGAAGTAACTTTAGGTAACTCCATGGTCATGGACAGATATCACTAGGCACTGAAGATGCTGCCTAGTCTGGCAATGAAACGTCTGCAAGAAAACAACAAGGCTCAGAGAGCACCAAGGACTCCACAGATATCATTCTGGTCGGTTTAGATTGGCAGCAGTTTGGGCTGTGACTGGTGAGGTGGGAACCAGCAGATCCCAGGCTTGAGAAGGCTGTTATATAAATATGTATATCTCAATCTCCTAAGGCGATGAAAGCAACCCACAAAGTATACATTAATTTAGAAGCCTAGATTTTAAACCCCTCAGCATGTCTTAGTAATTTATCTGGCATCTTGGCCCTCCAGAGAGTAAATCACCTGTTATCTTTGAAACTTCATTCTTGTCTCAGTAAAGATACAGATCTAGCCCAGTAAAGTCTGGGAGTCCCCTGCAAAGCTCAGATCTGAAGATCTCAGATCTCAGATCCATAGCACAGGTCCTAGTGCCTGCCTTGTGCCTTGTTGCCTCCAAACCTGCCCTGCCAGGATTCCGCACAGGTCCTAGTGCCTGCCTTGTGCCTTGCTGCCTCCAAACCTGCTGTGATTCCACGCAGGTCCTAGTGCCTGCCTTGTGCCCTGCTGCCTCCAAACCTGCTGTGATTCCACGCAGGTCCTAGTGCCTGCCTTGTGCATGGCTGCCTCCAAACCTGCTGTGATTCCACGCAGGTCCTAGTGCCTGCCTTGTGCCCTGCTGCCTCCAAACCTGCCCTGCCAGGATTCCGCGCAGGTCCTAGTGCCTGCCTTGCGCCTTGTTGCCTCCAAACCTGCCCTGCCAGGATTCCGCACAGGTCCTAGTGCCTGCCTTGCGCCTTGTTGCCTCCAAACCTGCCCTGCCAGGATTCCGCACAGGTTCTAGTGCCTGCCTTGCGCCTTGCTGCCTCCAAACCTGCCCTGCCAGGATTCCACGCAAGTCCTAGTGCCTGCCTTGTGCCTTGTTGCCTCCAAACCTGCCCTGCCAGGATTCTGCGCAGGTCCTAGTGCCTGCCTTGTGCCTTGCGGCCTCCAAACCTGCTGTGATTCCACGCAGGTCCTAGTGCCTGCCTTGTGCCTTGCTGGCTCCAAACCTGCTGTGATTCCACGCAGGTTCTAGTGCCTGCCTTGTGCCTTGCGGCCTCCAAACCTCCTGTGTTTCCGCGCAGGTCCTAGTGCCTGCCTTGTGCCTTGCGGCCTCCAAACCTGCCCTGCCAGGATTCCGCACAGGTCCTAGTGCCTGCCTTGTGCCTTGCTGGCTCCAAACCTGCTGTGATTCCACGCAGGTCCTAGTGCCTGCCTTGTGCCTTGCGGCCTCCAAACCTCCTGTGTTTCCGCGCAGGTCCTAGTGCCTGCCTTGTGCCTTGCGGCCTCCAAACCTGCCCTGCCAGGATTCCACACAGGTCCTAGTGCCTCCCTTGTGCCTGGCTGCCTCCAAACCTCCTGTGATTCCGCGCAGGTCCTAGTGCCTGCCTTGTGCCTTGCGGCCTCCAAACCTGCTGTGATTCCACGCAGGTCCTAGTGCCTGCCTTGTGCCTTGCTGCCTCCAAACCTGCTGTGATTCCACGCAGGTTCTAGTGCCTCCCTTGTGCCTTGCGGCCTCCAAACCTCCTGTGTTTCCGCGCAGGTCCTAGTGCCTGCCTTGTGCCTTGCGGCCTCCAAACCTGCCCTGCCAGGATTCCGCACAGGTCCTAGTGCCTGCCTTGTGCCTGGCTGCCTCCAAACCTCCTGTGTTTCCGCGCAGGTCCTAGTGCCTGCCTTGTGCCTTGCGGCCTCCAAACCTGCCCTGCCAGGATTCCACACAGGTCCTAGTGCCTGCCTTGTGCCTGGCTGCCTCCAAACCTCCTGTGATTCCGCGCAGGTCCTAGTGCCTGCCTTGTGCCTGGCTGCCTCCAAACCTGCCCTGCCAGGATTCCACGCAGGTCCTAGTGCCTGCCTTGTGCCTGGCTGCCTCCAAACCTCCTGTGATTCCGCGCAGGTCCTAGTGCCTGCCTTGTGCCCTGCTGTAAGAGTGTGTCGCGAAATGATGCATATCTAAAAAGTGTGTCACCAACATGAAAAGTTTGGGAAGCTCGGTCCTAAAAGATGCATTTTCTCGGCAGCAGCTGAGGAGAGGGACAAGGGGGCACCTCTCCAGCTCAAGGCACTGAAGCCACCCGCGCTGCAGCTCCGTCCGACGTCAGGAAGGAAGCTCAGGCAAGGGAGTTCAGGGAGGTGGTGCATCTGCACTGCACTGCTATTTAATTCATTCCATTATTTGTATTAACTAGTTTTATATCCTAACTTTCCACCTGGAAGAAAAGGCAGCATATCTAGAATTCACTTGTCCAATTTTACCCCACAGCACAGGCAACACACATTTAAAAATGGGTGGAGCTTCCATTGGGCCATCGTAGCCACCATTTTGACTTTTTTGACCATATCCCTGCTGCTCTCCCTTAATGATACAGCCAGGCCCAACAGTGAACAACAGAATTGGCACAAAGTGATAAGGGGTGCTGCCTGGTTTTTAAAATATAAAGGAAACGATCATATAATTTTAGCTCCCTCATCCATTTGCCATTTAGCCACACACTCCCCTGGGCCAGCTAAGTTGGATTCAGATTTTAATTATTTATTTATTAACATTGCTAATAATTGGGCCACACCCTTCCAAACACTTTTCAAGGGTGACTTACAACAAAAATATGAAATACAGAAACTGCAGTGCTAAATAACTAAGATCAAAACAAAGGTAAAAGCAGCATCCAACCTGATTTGCTTTTTTTTTTAATGAAAAGACTTGGAAAAATTTTTGAAAAGGTTTCTCAAACCACCTCAATCAAGATTCCCTGTGATATAATAGGAATAATCCCCAAGAAGACGGCTCCATGTACATTGCAGATGTCTTCATATCTGCTCAGAAATAAGTCACTCTGAAGTCATGCAGGCTTGCTCCCAAGGAAGCAGGTAGAGGATTGCCACCTTAATTAATTAATTGAGTGACTGATTCAATTTCTCTCTTGGCTTTTTCATTACAAATAGTGCGTGGTGACTAACAACGTAATAGCAACTCAGTTAAGAACAGTAAATAAAAGGATGGTTACTATTCACTTTCACTCGCACATCTGGGAAGGCAGAGCAACACCAAGTCCCAGCCCAAAGGGGGACTTTGAAGATTAGCACCAGCCCTTCTGGTTCTGCTCAGAAATGGGCAGGGAACCCCTGGAGGGCTTTCAGTGATGGCAACGAGGCTCCAGTGCCTGATTCCAGTTAGGAATTTTACACCGGTATTTTTCACAAATGCATATCACAGTGCTGCAGGCCAAGGACACACAACCATTAAAAATGCATCAACGCAACCATTCCACAACATGGCCACAAAGTCATCCTATCACACTAGACACCCATATTGTTAGCATAAATAAAAATAAATAAAAGAACCACTCTTAGGAAGGAAGGAAGGAAGGAAGGAAGGAAGGAAGGAAGGAAGGAAGGAAGGAAGGAAGGAAGGAAGGAAGGAAAAGCAGTTTGCTTGGAAGGAGACAAAAATAACAAAATTGCAGCCAGGTTCACCTCTGGGTGTGGCAGCAGTCTGCATCTGCAGAAAATCCTTTGCTGGGCAGGACAAAATGAAGAGGACAAGCCACAACAGGAAAGAGCTGCGAGAGGCTGGAGCCTGCTAAGGAATGGTAGACGGAAAGCCAACGCCAGCTCTTGCGTGCCTGGCCAGGAACCATAAAATGAGAGGCAAAAGCGGAGGGGTGGGGTGGGGGAACACAATTGAATGCAATGTAGAACAGCTTTCTAGGCAGTAAGCAAGAGGATGGCCAGCGATGCTTCTGAAGAACACTTGTGTCCAACTTAGTTTCATGTTCAGGGGATCATAAACGCCTGCCTCAAGCACAACGCCATCTTTTAGGGCCACCAAATTCTGTCTGGCTCACATCAGCCGCCACCACTCGAGTCTCTAACCAGGTTAAGGTAAAGGTAAAGGTTCCCCCCGCACATTTGTGCAGTCGTGTCCAACTCTAGGGGCCGGACCTCATCTCCGTTTGTTAGCCGAAGAGCCAGTGTTGTCCGAAGATGCTTCCACGGTCATGTGGCCACATGACGTGTGTGGAACGCTGTTACCTACCCACCGAAGTGGTACCTATTCATCTACTTGCATTTGCATGCTTTCGAATTGCTAGGTTGGCAAGAGCTGGGGTGAGTGCGGGAGCTCACTCCGTCACACGAGGGTAGGGCAGGGGTTGGCAAACTTTTTTTGCCGGGAGCCATTTTGACATGCTCGTGCACATTTTGAAGTGCTCGAGAGCCAGGGGGCGGGGTTTGCGGCCACGGGCCAATCACGTGGAAGGGGGCGGGGTTTGCGGGTGGGAGCCAATCGCGTGGAAGGGGGCGGGTTTTGCGGGCGGGAGCCAATCGCGTGGAAGGGGGCGGGGGAGGTTTGGAAGAAGAAGGGAAAGAGAGGCTCGACTGCTTCGGTGGCGGCGCTTCCAGGTTGTCGCTGCGGCGGCAACGGCTGCCCCTTTGAAAGGGCAGGCTCCGGGGACCCCGAAAATGCCCTCAGTTTAGGCAGGGAGGCTGCGCGCAAGCTGCCTCAGCTGTTCTGCGGGGAGAATTGCCACCCCAGGGCAGCGTGTGCATGTGGAGAGGGGAGGTTTCTGCCTCCCTGCCGGAACCGAGGGCATTTTCGGGGTCCCCGGAGCCTGCCCTTTCGAAGGGGCAGCGGCAGCAGCAGCTGCAGTGCTGCCCCTTCGAAAGGGCAGGCTCCGGGGACCCCGAAAATGCCCTCAGTTTAGGCAGGGAGGCTGCGCGCAAGCTGCCTCAGCTGTTCTGCGGGGAGAATTGCCACCCCAGGGCAGCGTGTGCATGTGGAGAGGGGAGGTTTCTGCCTCCTGCCCTGGGGTGGCAATTCTCCCCGCAGAACAGCTGAGGCAGCTTGCGCGCAGCCTCCCTGCCTAAACTGAGGGCATTTTCGGGGTCCCCGGAGCCTGCCCTTTCGAAGGGGCAGCACTGCAGCTGCTGCTGCCGCTGCCCCTTCGAAAGGGCAGGCTCCGGGGACCCCGAAAATGCCCTCGGTTCCGGCAGGGAGGCAAAAATCGCGCGTGCAGGCTGCCGGGCTTCCCGACGCACAGCTGATTGGCGCGGAGAATTTCCACTCCCTTCAGCGCTTCCGGCTTGTCACGCGACACACAGTTTGGAAAGCCCTGCCCGTCGTCAAGATGGCTGCCGGAGACGGCTGCCAGGTTGCCAGGGGTATGCCCACAGCAACGCACACCATGCCCGCTGCCGCGCCTGTCCCGCCACACTGGCTGCCGCGCCACGCCCGCCGCGCCACGCCCGCCACGCCTGCCTGCGGAAGAGCCACACTCAAGGGGCCAAAGAGCCGCATTTGGCTCGCGATCCGCCATTTCCGACCCTTGGGCTAGGGATTTGAACCTCCAAACTTGCGATCTTCCTCGACAAGCCTGGCGTCTTACCCGCTGAGCCACCACGCCCCTTCTAACCAGATTACCTCATGTGAAAAGGGAAGAAGGAATTGTGAGGGGTGCTGACAGGGGTAAGTGGTGCTATCTCAAACTCCTCCTGATTATTTGTATGAAATGATACTTTATTAAGGCAGTCTTCACAATAATCAATTATATACTGTATATACAAACCAGTCTATTTTCCATCATTAAGTTCAAAACCAAGATCTGCAGTTTATCTGGTTGATACTGGACCAACTTGAATGTCTCCTCAAAGTGCCAGATTTGCAGCGAGATGAACTATGATGTTAAATATTCTTCAGAGCTAGGTTGCTTCAGCGTAATTTAATTATTGGAGTTTTAGTATGTTCTGGCCTCTTTATGTCCTGTGAAATAGCACAGGACATCTAGAGGTGATTTCAGGTTTTAAAATCCCAAAATATGCATAACACTGTCTCCTTCTTTATGCATATTACAACTCAAACACACACATTGTGTTTACTCAAAGTGTGTGTGCAGATTGTGTGTACACAAAGGTATGCAATTTTTATTGCACTGGTCAGACCACTCCTGGAAGACTGTGTCCAATTCTGGTTGCCACAATACAAAAGGGATGTTGAGGACCTGGAAAGAGTGCAGAGAAGAGCAACAAGGATGGTTGAGGGTCATGGAGATTAAATCGTATGAAAGACAGTTAAAGAAACTGGGTACATTTAGCCTAAAAGAGAGGAGGCTATGGGGAGAGAAGATAGCAGTCTTCCAATAGGTGAGAAGAAAGAAAGGGTGGATTTTTTTTTCAGAGCACCCGAGGATTGGTCAAGAAGAAACAGATGGAAGCTCTACAGTGAAAAATCCAAATCTGAAACAAGGAGGAATTTCCTGTCTGTGACAGCCATTAAGCAGTGGAGCAGCCCGCCCCTGAAATCGTGGGTTTTCCATCAGTGGAAGCTTTTAAAGAAAAGACGGGAGAACCGTTTGTCCAGAGTGGTGTGAGGATTGCTGCACTCTAAGGTCCCTTCCAGCCCTAGGATTCTATGAAGCTCAGGCAACCAGAGATGAGACACTTGGACCATAACTGGATATTTCTCTGCAGCGGGCTGCATGCTTTGATCCAATGGCAACAAACTGCACAGTAATGAGCAAAAGGTAGACAGAGGGAAGGGTTGTTCAGTCTCCCTCTAGTTCCCCCTCCCCCCTTTCACTTATCTGAAAGTCAGGCCATCCAGTTACTATCACCAATTGCCACAGACTGAATGCTCACCACAGGCGCCTCTTCATTGTCCACCAAGAGTTCAGACGCTGCCTAAACAAAATCCCATTTTCTCAAGAGGAAGCCCTCTATCCTGGTGGTTTGCTGCCCCCTTTTGGCTGACAGAAGAAGAACTGCAATATCTTTAACTCCCAGAAAGATAAATACATTTTGTTTGGAAGTTCTGTGGGACGAAAGAAGAAGAAAAGTGCCTATTGTTATGAAAGAATAAAATGTGGCGGTCCTTTCTGAAATAAGAAACCTTTCATACTCACAAGAATTAAGATTCTAGTGGTCTCCTCCTGAAAAGTCAGACACCAGGATGCGGTATTACTGTGCAACTCCAAATCTGGAGTCCTTGGCATCTGAAAACTCTAGAGCTGTGTTTCTCAACCTTGTCAGCTCTAAGATGTGTGGGCTTCAACTCCCAGAAGGTTGGCTGGGGGAATTCTGGGAGTTGAAGTCCACACATCTTAAAGTTGACAAGGTTGAGGAACACTGCTCTAAAAAGTAAATAACAAGTGCAACTGTTGATGTTGCTACAGCTTGGGGGTGTTGTGCAAAGGCTGAGAAAGGATAAGCTGGCTTTTAATAGACATAATGATCAATTCAGCTCATAATGTGTTTGAGAAGCAGCCTTCGTTGGGCTCAAATGAATGAGAATAATGGACTGTATGAGTTGTAAAGGATCACCAAAACCATCTAGTTGCTCAGTGCAGAAATAGATTGAATCAGCCCCCATTTGAAAACTGCCAGTGATGGGGAGTTTACCACTGTTCCAAGCAGACAGTTCCACTTCTGGACAGCTCTTACGATCAGGGAATTCTTCCTGAAATTCAGCCTGAATCTCCTTTCTTTTAATGTCCTTATCCTTCCCTCTAACCGGGGTGCAATGGCTCAGTGGTTAAGACACCAGGCTTGTCGATCAGAAGGTCGACGGTTCGAGACCTGAGCGCCGTGTGACGTAGTGAGCTCCTGCACTCACCCCAGCTCTTGCCAACCTAGCAATTTGAAAGCATGCAAATGCAAGTAGATTTGGGACAAGGGAGAAAAATCTACCTCCTTTTCTGTGTGACAGCCCTTAAGCTATTCTTTCCATTCTATTTGAATCCTGACTTTTGTCCCCTAAATGTTAGCCACTCCCCTTGCCTTGGTGTCATCAGCAAATGTAACAAGCATCTCTGCCATTCCATCCTCTAGGTCATTTTCTAAACATGTTCTATAGCACTAGGTCAAGGTCAGAAGCCGGGGGGGGGGGGGGGGACCTGCTTGATCCAGGATGATGCAGAAACGTTGATGCGCACCCTTTGGGTGTGGCTGTTCAGGCAGCTTCAAATCCACCAACCAGTAGTGCTATTTGGCCCAGATTTATCCTTTATCCATTTTATCTACAAAGATATCACAAAATACCTTGTTAAACACATTGTTGTTGTTGTTGTTGTTGTTGTTGTTGTTGTTATTTTAGGCGGTGAACATACCTAGTACTCCTGCCTCTTATTTTCCCCCCAACAACAACCCTGTGAGGTGGGCTGGGCTGACTGAGAGTGACTGGACCAAAGTCATCCATCCGGCTTTCATGCTTAAGGGAGGACTAGAACTCACAGCCTCCTGCTTACTAGGCAGCACATGAACCACCACACCAGACTGGCTCTTTATTGCATTCAAGTTCACCACATCTCTCTTGGTCTACCAAACTGGTCACTCTATCATTATATGTGTGTGTGTGTGTGTGTGTGTGTGTGTGTGTGTGTGTAAAGGTAAAGGCTCCCCCCCGCACATTTGTGCAGTCGTGTCCGACTCTAGGGGCCGGTGCTCATCTCCATTTGTTAGCCAAAGAGACAGCGTTGTCCGAAGATGCTTCCATGGTCATGTGGCCGGCATGACACGCGCGGAACGCTGTTACCTACCTACCGAGGTGGTACCTATTAATCTACTTGCATTTGCATGCTTTCGAATTGCTAGGTTGGCAAGAGCTGGGGTGAGTGCGGGAGCTCACTCTGTCACGCGGGGCTAGGGATTCGAACCTCCGAACTTGCGATCTTCCGATCGACAAGCCTGGCGTCTTACCCGCTGAGCCACCACACCCCGTGTGTGTGTGTGTGTGTGTGTGTGTATGTGTGTATATATATATATATTCTGATACAACATAATGTAAATGGGGCTTCAGTCCCATTTTACAAAAGAGGGTTTGCATGAAGTGACTTGGAGAGAAGAATTGGGGTAAGGGATTGACAGACCTGTCCTCAAATCAAAGTAAATGCTGCATTCAAGGTTACCCTTTGTCCACTCGATTGCAGCCTACAGGTGGGTGGCATTATCAAAAGTTCCCCCTCAGTGTAGAGCAGTGTTTCTCAACCTGGGAAACTTTAAGATGTGTGGACTTCAGCTCCCAGAAATCTCCAGCCAGCTCCCAGAAATCCCCCTGGCTGGGGAATTCTGGGAGCTGAAGTCCACACATCTTAAAGTTGCCCGGGTTGAGAAACACTGGTGTAGATATGTGGGACTAGGAGCAATGTATGGTTAAGTGGTGGGCAATAACCTTGTTGGTACTGGGTTCCTCTAAAGAAATTCTGAATGGTTGGCTCCTCAGAAGGCAGGGCTGTGGGGCTCATAAATAACAGGCAGAGTTTTGATTGCACTGTCCTGGCTGCCATCTTGACTTTTTTTTACCACACCTTGCAGACACCTTAACAGGAGGACAAGGGGCCTGGCTGCATGGCATCAAATGGGATCCAACTGCCTTCTCAGTTAAAGAACAGGAAAATGAAACTTGCAAACCCCTGAAAGGGATGATTTTTCAGGCTTTTTCATGCTATAGAAGAAATCCTCCTAGCAAAGAAAAAAAAAGAATTCAGATTTTCCTGGAACGAGCTATTTCTGACCCAGAAGCAAAGTGAGCAAGTCTCTACCAGTATCTCCCATTTATCCTGGTTTTTTTGAGGGGGGGGTCTATTTGTTGTACTAGTCCTGTTCATTAAATAGTAAATTCTTCAGATGAAATGTGAGGCATCAAAAGAGGAAGAGAAAACTAGCAACTTTCCATCAGATTTTGTGGCACACAAATGTTATCCCATAGAGCAAAAGCATCACCTTGTGGCCAGGGAGAAATACTTCATCGCCGCCTAAGAAAAGGCGGCAGACATCGGCCGCCAGGGACGTTTTCCCCTGGAACGTCCTGTTGCCACAAAGAGGTTTCTGTGTCGGTGGCCTTTGGGATGTTTTCAAAGGAAGTGAAGAAAGCAATTCTTATTCACAAGAGCATAACTGTTATTTTGTAAATAAGAAGTATTTTTACAGATACTGTCTTCTATATAATACCAAGTTAGAGAGCAGTAGCTGGATTGGGATACAAGGTGCTCTGGCAAGGTGAAAACTTGTGGTTTTTCAAGGGCATCAGGATCTGACTTGGAATAACTTCCTGAATCAGAAAATCAAACTGAATCATCTGCTCTGAAACCTCCAAATTAATTTGAACAGTTTGATTACCAGTACACAGAAATCCAAATGATGATTTGTCTAAGTAAAGTGTAAAACTGGGAAAGTGTTGCAGATTGATTCAAATCATTGAATCAGACTGATGTTCCAAATCAGACCAACAATTTAATTAAGATTTTCCCTGAGTTGCACAAGCCTGTTCTCTGTGGAGGGCAGCACAGCAGCAACCATATCAGTGAGGAGAAAAACTGTCTTTATAAAACAAGATGGTGGAGAGGGAGTCTGCTGGATTCTGTTAAATAAGTTCGATCCTTACAGCTAGCACTCCATTGGTCATTCCAGACATGGCACCTTGGGGTAGGGGTTAGAGAAAACTTGGAGTTTGAGATATTGTTATTTTTAATCCTCCATTCAGTTCATTGGCATCCTCTTGCTCATCCTGATGGATTGCATGATGGTGGTCTGGAAGCAGCCCTAAAAAGGTGTCCAACTCTAGGGGCCGGTGCTCATCTCCGTTTGTTAGCCGAAGAGCCAGCGTTGTCCAAAGACACTTCCATGGTCATGTGGCCGGCATGACGCACACGGAACGCTGTTACCTACCCACCAAAGTGGTATCTATTAATCTACTTGCATTTGCATGCTTTCAAATTGCTAGGTTGGCAAGAGCTGGGGCTAGTGCAGGAGCTCACTCCGTCACGCAGGGCTAGGGATTCGAACTGCCAAAGTTGTGACCTTCCAATCGACAAGCCTGCCGTCTTACCCGCTGAGCCACCACGCCCCTTGGAAGCAGCCCTAGTGATCAATTAATTTAATGGAAAAGACCAGTGAGTTAATCCCTTAAAATTAATCCTCCCAATTAGCTCCATGGAAGATGAAACATTACCATTCTCTATCAGTGCTCTCATCTCTGAATTAAACCTCCTCAACATTATAATTTTGAAATTTGACAAGTGTTCCAGCACCAAGTGTTCCTCACTGATGTAAAAACAACAAAATTTTGAAATGAAAATGAATGGAGCCATGTAGCAAATTTCTGCCAACCTCCTGACTTTTAAATGCCTGAGAATTTAATAGGCAATAATTGTGTGCCACCCACCAGACACAAATTAAATCAAATTACTTTAGTTCAGCCAGTGACACAATCATGTGCTTACATACACAAGAAAATACATATTAGTATAAAATAATCTGAAACAAGAATCACAAAACAAATTTATTCCTGACAATAAAAAGAAATTAGAGAGGCTGCCTTACACCAATCAAGAGATAGGGTTATTTTTTTTAATCTTTTCGATCCTAGAGGCTACCGAACAAAATTTAGGCACCTTTATATGTCTCTCTTTGAGTCATAGTTGGTACACAAAAGATTGCGACACATCATGGTAACACTGAAAGGACCACAACACTGGGGTAATTCCCAGCAAGAGAATGCCGCATTTCCTGGTAAAAGACACCACGTAGGAGGACGGGTGCTGTTGATTCAACTTCCCCAGAGCTGAAAAGGCAAACTCTCTCAGAATACAGAACTTGCCTGTATTTTCCAATGGGTAAGGCACCACACTCTGTAAGCATAAAAGCTCTTCTGTAATTGGGGATTGTTATATTAGAAAGTGAATTAGCTGGCTTCAGGGAAAGTTCATTCTGTCCAGGTTAAAGTAACCTGGGAGCACTGGCAAATCCAACTGGTGTTTCTAATTTCTTATTCTTTGCATAATATAATGTCCCTGTTGATCTCTAATGCCAAGCCTGTCCCTGGAGAAAGGCCATACTAGTGAAGCCTATCCCTCAAAAACAGTGATAGCAAGGAATGGGTGTGTAAGCAGGGTATGGTAAAAAAAAAAAGTCAAGATGGCGGCGCACATAAAAAACAGGTGTTGTTCAATCACACCATTGTGGCCGCCATCTTGACTTTTTTTACCACTCCTGCAGATACCACAGCAAGGAGGCTAATAAGAATCTGTTAATATAAGAAGGGGTGGGGTCAAAGCCAAGGTGGCTAAGTTTGCTTTTGACCAATAGTTAAGAATTGGTGACCCAGATGTTCCTTGGAGCTACCTCTGCGCATCCAGCCTCAAGTTGTGAAACCATGTTGGGAAAGGTTGCCCTCAAGAAATATGTTTGAGTTAATTCTAACCAAATTAATGCCAACACAGAGCTTTGATAAGATCATTGTGGCTGCCAAGAACAGCTCCAAGAGGGGATCCATAAAGGATTTGTGCTAGAGCTGTTCCTTCAAAAAGCTTTAAGCTACTGCAATAAAATGGGCACTCAGAGAGCAAAACAAGTTCAAGATTACAGCAACACGATGTTGGCACTTTGGGCTAGGAACTTAGCATGCTTCTTATGGGACCCAGCACAATGGAAAATAATCCCCCGTTAGCTGAAGCTTTGAATCTGTGAAATCTCTGCTCCTTTAATGGACCAATGATAGGCATTTTAGAGATCGGGTTTCAACCAAGCACATCTCACACAAGCTTGAAGGAGGCGGCAGCCTCTGCTGTAACCTAATCTTACTTGCTTTGTGTGGGAGGGGCTGAATCCCGGTTTCCTGTTTCCTGTTCCCTTCTCTTTCCTCTTTCTGCTTGAATCTCCTACCAAGGAAGATGGGCCAGCTATGGCTCCCAAGTTGCTCATACTTCCATCCAGGTGGGCCACATTAAGGAAGCATGTGGGTCACATCAGAACCAATTGCTTGCACGCATGGACCATTTCTACTAAGGAACTGTGAGTTACAATAAAATTGTAAACTCTTTTTTTTATGTAACTTTACATTAACGTGTGAAGTGTGTTTATTTTGTGTTTTGAACTGATTAAGCCTTGTGCACATTTATGGGAACGCTTCTACTCTGCTACATACTAATAAGAAGCTGTGTGGAGTGTTCTGGTACTACCATCCCAGAATTCCTACAAGGCCTTCATGCAAAGACCAAAACTTTCATTTTCTGAAAGCTGATCTCCATCTCAGCTATAATACTCCATTAGGCAATCGCCCGGAGTGCTCACTTCAGACCTATCTCTGTCCTGGAACCAACTAAAAATGAACCAGTCTATCTGGCATTCTGCCTATATAACTGGTTGGCTAGATAAACTCAGTTAATTCCTTAGCAAGGATGCTAGTGTCACTGAATGGGTGGCATGGGCAGTTGGGGAAGGGTTTTTTCATAATCAGTTGTTGACTTCTGGCCTAGGCCACGTCCCCACTTGCACCTAACCGTGCCACAGCCTGCTCCCGACAGCCATTATTTTCCCCCTTGGCCCCTCTATCAACCCCAAGCCACAAGAGAAATGGTTTGAGTCACCCTCAGCTGTCCCGGTGTTTTCCCCTCCTCCTTGTGACGCCCTGCAAAGCCAAAGCGGCTTGGCCTCCCATTGGCTGGAGAAAAGCCCTCTGATTGCAGGGCCTGAAACAGGCTGTCGAGACGGGACGGAGATGACAACGGGGGCAGCCAATGTCACGCCTGTGTGGCTGACTCAAGGGTTTGGGGGGGAGCTGGGGGGAGAGCACCATACTTTGGCATTATTTAATGTCTAGCCTTATAGATTCTTTTTTTATAAGAACTTTATTAATTTTCAAAGTATAATTAAATACTTTGATTAAAATAAAGAATATAGAGAAGCTAGAATATAGAACTAAAGAGAAAAGAAAAAACTATAAAGGTGCAAAACAGACAGAAAACAGGAACAGAAAGTGACTTCCGACTTTCTCCAATTCAGATATGAATAAGTTTACAAATATAACCTCTTACCATTAGTTAAACCTTAGTAACATTATTTCTATCAAAACAAACCATTTAATCACCAAACCCAAAATCAAGCTTCATTTTTTTCTGACACAAGCAAGTAGTCTAAAAGTGGTTGCCAAGTACTGTAGATACAAATCCAGAAACAGTATTTTCTCTTATCAACGCTGTTAACTGGGCCATTCGGGCCAGCTGCATCAGTTTAACAATCCAATCTTCCACTGTAGGTATTTGTGGATCTTTCCATCGTTGTGCATATAAGAGTCTTGCTGCTGTAATCATATATAATAACAAGGTCCCATGTTGTTTCTCAAGCTGCTTCTCCATCAAGCCCAAAAGAAACAGTTCTGGGTTTTTTTGTACAGTAAATCCACTTTAAGAATCTTTTGAATATTAGCACATATTTGATCCCAAAATTTTTTGGCGTTCTCACAACTCCACCAAAGATGATAGAAAGTTCCTTCACCAAGAGAACATTCCCAACAAACATTTGTTACTCCATTATACATTTTGACAACTTATCAGGAGTTAAATACCAATGATACATCATTTTATAAAAATTCTCTTTTAAGTTATAATTCAGAGTAAATTTCAGACCTTTGTTCCACATGTTCTCCCATTGCTCCAACATAATATTGTATCCAAAATTCTTAGCCCTAGCCTTATATATTCAATTACTTATTTAATCAATTAAATAATGAATTTTAAATTTTACGACAATTGTGTAGTCTTTGTTTATTTACTGATATTTTACTTTCCATCCACTATGTCCTTTTTCACTTTCTTCTTTTTTGTGGCCTTTTATTTTGTCCCTTGAATGTTTGGGAATAAATTGTTTTTTAAAAAAAGATGCCTATAGATCACTTAGATGTAAGACTGTCTTCTTAACTTGAGAAATCAAAGAAGAGATGGAGATGGAGCAGCCTCTAGGGCAGAGCTTTCCAAACTGTGTGTCGGGACACATTAGTGTGTCGGCTGCCGTGTCTGGGTGTGTCGCGGCTGCTGCTGCCTCCTGGCTTCCACGCAGGTCTTAGTGCCTGCCTTGTGCCTTGCTGCCTCCAAACCTGCTGTGATTCCACACAGTTCCTAGTGCCTGCCTTGTGCCCTGCTGTAAGAGTGTGTCGCGAAATGATGCCCTGCTGTAAGAGTGTGTCGCGAAATGATGCCCTGCTGTAAGAGTGTGTCACGAAATGATGCATGTCTAAAAAGTGTGTCACCAACATGAAAAGTTTGGAAAGCTCTGCTCTAGGGCAGTGTTTCCCAACTCCCAGAGTTGAACTCCTTCCCTGGCAGAGCACCCTCTCACTGCTTCTCCTAATCCCTTGCTCGCTGGCTCCCTCTCTGCGCTATCGCCCCACCCCTTCCTCCAGTCTCCCCCAGGTGACCTCTTCCTCCTGAGACAGGGCCCTCCTAGCTCATGCTTCTCACAGGAGACTCAGAATTCCAAGAATTTGAAAGTCCTTTGGAACAAATTGTACCTTTCAATTGCTGTATTCCAGTCATGGAAGTCATCTCACCAGCTCTCAATTATACCTCTAAAATTGCATTTGCTTTCTTGTACTAATAGTTCAATCTTATTCATTTTCCATAATCTGAGCATTAGTATATAGACAACAAAGGCCATGAACTTTATGAGTCAATGTTCTTCCTGATTTTTCATTGAGTGGTTTAATAGGCCCCTATTTAGTTACTCTCTCACTCCTGTAGTGCACAAGTCCTTATCTGAACTTGTTACTTCAGGGTTTTCGTCTTCAATTCCCACAGGATTTAATTTAATGCAAAAGCCTTGAAGGCATAGCAAAATTGGGTGTACATTTCACTTTATCCCAAGTCATTCTCTCTCATCTGTAAAATGGGGAAAAAATTTATCTACTTTATGATATTATTCCAAAGACAATAAAAATAAAGTGTTTTGCATATTAAGGGTATTGTATAAATGAATAATAAAACAAACAGAACAGGAGAAATGTTTATTCATGAAATGAGCATGGCCACTACAGGAGCACTTTCAAGATTCATGTTCGTTTTTGAAATAATAAAGATTTAAAGCAGAGTGAGCAACACGTGGATCTCTTTATGTTAAGGTCCACCCAGCATGGCCGATGTGGAAGACTGATACATGTTGCATCCCAGCATCCGAAGAGTCTAAGTTTGGATTAAAAGCCACAGATGGTTCAATTATCAGAAAGCAGGAGAAGATCCAGCATTTCCCCCTGCCTAAATTAAGAAAAGAGTAGGGAATAAGCCCACATATAAACCCTCTTCTGGAAGAGCTTAAGTACAAGGGATGGCAAATGCTGCCACTAGCAAAGGAGATCTCCCTCCTTAGAAAGCGCTGTGTTGGCTGGAAGGCGGCAGGGGAGGCCAGTTAAGATGCCGAGAATGTGGCTTCACCTCTGGGGTGCTTCACTGCAATCCCCCGATTGCAAGCGTCTGGGGACTGTTACGTGCCAGAGTGCCTGCTGTACTTTTCTCTGCTTGGTGATCTTAAAAGGGGTTCCACAGTGTAGTCAAAAAAGTGAAGATGGTGTGACACACATCAAAAATGTGCAGAGCTTTGATCACAAAAAAAACACAGCCACCATCTTGCCTCTTTTGGCTATAGTCCAGTGTTTCTCAACCTTGGCAACTTTAAGATTTTTTAAGAACTTTAAGAACTTTATTAATTTTCAAAGTATAATTAAATACTTTGATTAAAATAAAGAATATAGAGAAGCTAGAATATAGAACTAAAGAAAAAAGAAAAAACTATAAAGGTGCAAAACAGACAGAAAACAGGAACAGAAAGTGACTTCCGACTTTCTCCAATTCAGATATGAATAAGTTTACTAATATAATCTCTTACCATTAGTTAAACCTTAGTAACATTATTTCTATCAAAACAAACCATTTAATCACTAAAACCCAAAATCAAGCTTCATTTTTTTACATAAAAAGCATGAGTCACTCAGGAATGCAGAGGAGCAGGAAACTTTACTCCTGTCTGTGGCATCAGAAATTTTGAGGATTATCTAGAGGATTTTTCTTTCTTTCTTACAGCCAAGAAAAGGTTACCATGGCGGGTGGGTAGCTGAGCGGGAGCAGTGCCCTTCCATCTATCCCCTGTGCTTGTGCTTGTGCTTGTGCTTGTGCTTGTGCTTGTGCTTGTGCGTGTGAGAACAGGCAGGTCCTCGATACCTGCTGGGGGGGGGGGGGGAGATCACAAACCACCGGAGCTGCTGCTGCCCTTTCTGACACGCCACCTGGAAAGGTCTTTGCCCTTACTTACTGCCAGGCTGAGAAAGATTATTTCTGCAGCACAACAGCAGCAACGGGGCCAAACGTTCGCAACCTACTCTTTAAATGCTGCTGTTTAGAGCCAAAAAGACAAGAAATCAATACCCCCAACAATGTGGAACAAAGTGATGGTGCCCTCGGTGTCAGCCATTCTCCTCACTACCGGAACTGGAGTTAACCGCCTCACGTTGGCAGCCCAGGACAGAAAAGCGGAAGGGCAGTCAGCGAGCGAAAAGGAAGACCTAACTCATAGACCTCGGCACCTGTTGTGGAGGTCAGATGGCCTCATCCTGCCCAGAACTATACCTTCTAATCTATCGGGAATTCAGACCTGGGAATCCTGGCACAGAAAGTAGTTCCAAGAATTCCAGATGGTGGAAAACAAGCAAACTGTGATACTCCGATACACTGCCTTCTCAAGAAAACATTATCAGCGAAATGACAGCAAGCGGTATTTTTGCATAAAGGTATTTATGGACATTGCTTGGGTTCAGGGGACAAGAAGAATATTGCATCACTCTTGCTGTATTCCCAAGCAATGCCATAAAAATGTATGAATCCCAGATGGCAATATTAGATATCTATACATGAATATATTCACTAGATTATGATAGGTGGAATTAACAAATCAATTCTCAGTAATAATCCATCTTGACTGATGGTCATCTGCATTTATGTTAGAGATGACAGACATTCACCAGTTGATTTCAGAATAAATTCCATTGCACTACACAAATCGTACCTTCAGCTGAGTGATCTCTGATGCTCTGGTTCATGATCTAAATGAACATGGGTGGAGGAGAAATACTTCCAGACCCAAATGGATCAGAATTAAAATAAGGATTAATTCCTGATATTATTTTTCTCATGCATAGGAGTTTTCTTTGGCTACTCAGAACTGCAGTAGGCAAAATATTATTCCTATAGAACTTTGTTTCAAGAGCAGAGCAGAGCAAAGCATAGAAGGGCAAGAGGGAAATGTCCTGCAGACTTCTCCTTTCCCCTCCTGGTGTTGACAAGGAAATTCATAGAAGTATGAGATACCCTAAATACTATATTCATTTCTGGGCACCAGACCTAAGAAACAATATAGTACTTTTATTAGCAGAAAAGTGGTATACACACTGAACAATAAATATATTCTGAGGCAGAGAATGGCAGCAAGGATGGTCAGGGAGTTAGTAACTTTGATGAAGGTAGTTTGAAGGAACTGGGAATGTTTCTCCTTCCTCAAAGATTGGGAGCAAGTATGACATCACTCTTCAAGTAATGGAAAATATATTACGTGTAAGAAGTTCAGGACCTATTTTCTAATGTTTTAAACTACAAGACATGGAATAATGGAGTTAACTAACAGGAAGGCAGATGAAATCCTGTCCTAAATTCATTTTGTCTAGACAGTGGAATGTGTTGCAAGGAGAAATGCTGACTACCAGCTACCCATGTTCTTTAAGATGATCTTTAGCTTTTAAGAATGTCTTTGGGTCCAGTTAGGATCAAAAAATATTCAGATTAATAAAGACAGCAAATTATTGGAAACCAATGTTTTTCCTTCACTGCTCCAGGAACCTACATGGTTCAAAAAAGACATCAGAATTAAAAATACTTGGTCTAAGTAAACATGTAGGTGCCAAATGGTACTACTGTACATGATCTATCCCCAGTCTAAACATGACATCCTTGCAACTTAGAAACATCCTTAGAATGATGCTTTTGGAAACCATTTGATGGAGATGTCTGTCAGGGAGATAACTGGTGAAGAAGGAGGGGGCTCCCTCCAGGGGGATAAACGCATGTGCAGTACTGAATCGCTTTGCTTTCATCGTAAGAGGCTGAAGATGGCACCACCCTAATTTCTTGGTCCCTTTCTCTGAGCATTACTAGTTCATTTTAGTTTAACTGGATTCTGTCTAGCAGAGTAGAACAATAAAACACTAGAGCCTGTATACCAAGGCTCAGCATGTTCCTTCACTCGAAGTCAGGACATCAATCCAGCTAAACTCCAAACTCCCATTGAAAGAGGAAGGGAGAAGAAGGTTTGAAGAATGTCTTCGGAGGCACAAGAACTCCAACAGGCAATCCAGCAGCTCGCAGCGGCCCTGCAACAACACCAGCAGCAGGTCGATGTTCAGGTCAATACACTACAGGCAGCTATGCTGCAGCAGTTACAGCAACCAGCTCCAGCCACCCTGCAGCCAGGCCTAGCAGCAGCACCCTGCCAGTCGTCCTGAGGTCCCAGGCCTGCTTACCGGAAAAATTTGGGGGAGAGGCTGCGCAACTAAGAACATTCCTCACTCAGTGTACCATGTTCTTTGACAGCCAACCAGCTGAATTCCCAACAGACAGAACCAGAGTCACCATTTTAAGCCTACTGAAAGGATCAGCTGCCAGATGGTCCATCCCAATGGTGGAGACCAACGACCCAATTCTAAACAACTACCAGAATTTTATGGGCCGTTTCAGAGCCCACTTTGATGACCCGATCAGAGAAGTCACCGCCAGCCGGGAAATTCGAAAACTCCGACAAGGCAATAGGAGAGTGGGAAATTACATTGCGGATTTCAAACTGTTGGCAGGAGACTTGGGCTGGAATGAGATTGCCTTAAAATATCAGTTTAAACAAGGGCTTGATGAAGAGATTAAGACCAAGCTGCTGAGGCAAGGAACCCCAGCAACCTTGGAGGATTTATACCAGCTGACCATAGTGATAGATGCCAGGCTGGAAGAATTACAGTAGCTCCGGACGGGGAGAGGCAGAGCAGGATTCAGAGCGACACTTCCAGGATTTGCAGCTTTCCCCACCACTTCTGCTTACCCAGGAGCAGAGGAGCCGATGCAAATTGGAGCGTCACGAAGTCTAATTTCCAATGCTGAGAGACAGAGAAGGGGAGAAAGAGCCCTTTGCTTTTATTGTGGGGCCCCGGGTCACATAGTAAGGACTTGTCCGGTCAGAGGCCAAGCAGCTCCGGCAAGAGCACCAGACCAAGCGGCAGAGCAGAGACCGACCCCAGCCTCTACTTCCAACCAGGGAAACTTCATCGGCCTCCCTCCCCAGAGCATCACAGGGAGGCCCTCCAGCAATTAAGAAGAGCTCATTCCAGAGATTCCAGTCAAGCATTTTTCTTTATTCCAGTCACAGTAACCATAGACTCCAAGCAACAAGTTGCACTAGAGGCTCTCATTGACTCCAGTGCCACCACCAACTTTATAGATGTAAAAACAGTGGAAAAGATGGATATTCCGACACTGGATTTACCACGTCCCATAGAAGTTGAAACCATTGACAGTCAGCCCCTCAAAGCAGGCCCAGTCCTACAATGCACACAGCCAATTTAGCTAACAATTGGAGCTCACACTGAGTGGATTCAGCTTTATGTCACAGCATCATTACAAGTTTCTATAATCCTGGGCACGCCTTGGCTAAAGCTTCACAACCCCTGTTTGGACTGGGTGACAGGAGCAATTTCTTTCCCAGCAAAAGACTGCCAGCACCATAAATTGCAAGCAACCTCACCTTTTCCAACAACAACAGCAGTCTTGGAGACCAGAGGGGCACAGCTGCCAACCAAGTATGTAGACTTCACAGATATTTTCAGCGAACAGGAGGCTACAGCATTACCACCCCATAGGGTTTACGACTGTACTATCAACCTAAAACCAGGAGCCACGATTCCAGCAAAGAAGCATTATCCTATGTCACCCAAGGAGCTAGCTACCCTGAAAGAATACTAGGATACAAACCTCAAGAAAATATTCATTCGACCATCCACATCCCCAGCATCTGCTCCTACCTTCTTTGTACCAAAGAAGCCAGACCCCTTTGTGCCTTCAGCGCAGACGGAAGGGGGACTCCCATGCGCACAGTTCATGACTACAGTGCACTCAACGCAGTTACCATTAGAGACCACTACCCACTTCCTCTCATATCGGACCTGCTCAATCACTTACAAAAAGCACGCATTTTTACACAGTTGGATCTCAGAAATGCCTACAATCTGATCTGAATGAAGGAAGGGCACAAATACCTGACAGCCTTTGATACCAGATATGGTAAGTTTGAATATTTGGTCATGCCTTTCGGACTAAGTAATTGTGGGGCTGTATTTCAGGATTCAGGATCACCGATGTAATGAACATGAATTTGAGTAAACTCCGAGAGACAGTGGAGGACAGGAAGGCCTGGCGTGCTATGGTCCATGAGGTCACAAAGAGTCGGACACGACTAAACGACTGAACAACAACAAAAATTTCAGGATTTATGAATCACAGTTTTTCAGATTTATTAGATAAGTATGTAGTCCTTTACCTCGATGACATCCTCATATTTTCTGATGATGCAACTTCTCATATAACCCATGTTCGCAATATTTTACAAAGACTAAGAGAAAACAGGCTTTTTGCCAAGCTAGAGAAGTGTGCATTTGAATTAACTCAATTGGACTATCTGGGCTACAGAATTTCCACAGAAGGCATAGCAATGGACCCCTCAAAGGTCCAGGCAATTCTCTCTTGGAACCCTCCCCGTAATGTGAAGGAGGTTCAAAGGTTCTTAGGATTTGCAAATTTTTATCGCAATTTTATATCCAAATATGCAGAAAAGGCACGGCCCCTCTCACAGCTCTTAAAGAAAGGAAAAAAGTTCTTATGGGGTGAGCAGCAGCAGGCTGCTTTCCAAGAGTTTAAGCAACTTTTTGTATCCCAACCTCTTCTAAGACACCCCGACCCAGAGCGACAATTCATTGTCCACACAGACGCATCTAATTTTGCAATAGCAGCTGTACTTCTGCAGGCTGAGAACCCAAAAGGGGAGGGGATGCTTCCTTGTGCCTTTTTCTCTCACACGCTATCACCAGCAGAGAGAAACTATGATGTGTTTAACAAGAATTGCTAGCAATTAAAGCAGCTTTCCAAGAGTGGAGACACTGGCTGGAGGGGGCAACCTTTCCAGTAAAGGTTTGCACAGATCATAAGAATTTAGAACTTTTACAAAACACCAAGTCACTCACTCCACGCCAAGTCAGATGGAGCCAGTTTTTCTCCCGTTTCAATTTCATAATCTCTTACTTGCCTGGCAATCAGAATCGTCATTATCTCACCAGCCTCAGGTCGCTTCAGCCTCCCATCAAAGTGCTCAGGCTACAATTTTACCTCACAATTTTGAGAGGCCTCCCGAGGGGAACCAAACAGGGATCGTAGCAGCCAGCAGGCAGGCAGAGGATCTCTTTGCAAGAATCAAAGCTCAGCAGTAGCAGGACCCGTATGCAAGGGCTAGGCTGGATGACCTCCAGGGGGCCCAGCAAGGAACAGTTTCCCCATTCACTGTAGATGCGAGGATTCTTTGGCATAGCGGACGGCTTTACGTTCCCATCCCTCTGAGGGAAGAAGTGCCAAAGCTATGTCACGACAGCCAAACAGCCAGACATGGAGTTTTCAAAACCCTGCTCAGACTACTGGTGGCCTAAGATGGCTGCACACATAAAGACTTACGTGGCCTCTTGTCACACCTGTAGATGCGCCAAACCCATCACAGGAAAACCAGCAGGACTTTTACAGCCCCTGCCCACACACACCCAGCCCTGGGACATCATCTCCATGGATTTCATCACTGACTTGCCACCGGCCCAAGGCTTTACTTCCATATTAGTGGTTGTGGACTGTTTTACAAAAATGGGACATTTTATTCCCTGCAAAGGCCTTCCATCTGCACAAGCAACAGCACAGTTGTTTTTGGACCATATCTTTAGGCATAGAGGTATGGTTAATCACATAATTACCGACAGAGGCTGTCAATTTACTTCCAGGTTTTGGGGGGCGCTTTTTCAGTCATTGGGGGTCCAAATACACTTATCCTCATCACATCATCCTTCTGCAAATGGGGAAGCTGAGAAAATTAATCAGATATTGCAACAATATCTCAGATGTTACATCAATTACCGCCAGGGCAATTGGCCAGACCTGCTCCCCATGGCAGAATTTGCTTATAACAATTCAGTGCATTCCTCGACCAAAATGTCCCCTTTCCAAGCACTATGGGTTTAATCCTCCGGTATTGCCCACTTCCTCGCAACAGGGAGCAGTTCCGGTGGCTGCAGACTTGGTCACAGAGCGACAAGCTGCTTATGAACTGTTAAAGGAGCAGCTAGACAACGCCAAAGCTACTTATAAGAGAACTGCAGATGCACACAGACAAGAAGGGCCAGCGATTACTGTGGGAGACTAAGTGTGGCTCTCTACCAAGTTTTTAACCTCTAGCAGGCCTTCTAAAAATTGGACTCTAAGTTCAAAGGCCCTTTCACAGTTTTACAGCAGATAAACCCGGTGGCTTATCATTTGCAGCTACCTGACTCAATGAAAATCCATCCAGTGTTTCACAGATCATTGTTGGTCAAGGAATTGCCCCCAAGTGCCTTGTGCTCACAGATCCCCCCCCCACCTCCAGTTCTTGTAGACGGGGAAGAGGAATACGAAGTAGGAGAGATTTTAGATTCAAGGCGGTGGGGAAGGGGCATCCAATATTTAATACACTGGAAGGGGTATCCAGAGATGGAACGGTCCTGGGAAAATGCCAAAGATGTACATGCACCCTTGCTGGTACACAAATTCCATCAGCTTTTCCCTCACAAGTCAAGGCCTCACAAACTCCCAGAAATTGCTCCCTTGACCGAACAAGGAGAAAACCCCTAAGCAGAGGAGTTCGTAAGTTGGCAACTTTCACCCCTGCGAGAGGCCCAGGGGCCAGAGTGAGGGGAGGAGGGGGAACCTCAGCCCTCCACCTCTGGCATGCATTTCCCAAGAGGGAGGGGGGAGAAGTTCTCTAACCCTCTAGCTGTTTTGCAGAAAGAGCCATCTGCACAGGAGACGTTATCAGATCTGGACAGCAGCCCATCCTCCTTTGAGGATCCGTCCATGGAAGAACTGCCCCCACTGCCCAGTTCCCATGAGAATTCGGAGGAGGAGATGGACTCCCATGAGAAAGTGGACGGAGACAAGGACAATGGAGGGGAGGGGGACTCGATGGAATGTGTTTTTGGAGGGGAAGGTGGTGTCAGGGAGATAACTGGTGAAGAAGGAGGAGGCTCCCTCCAGGGGGATAAACACATACGCAGTACTGAATCGCTTTGCTTTCATCGTAAGAGGCTGAAGATGGCACCACCCTAATTTCTTGGTCCCTTTCTCTGAGCATTACTAGTTCATTTTAGTTTAGCTGGATTCTGTCTAGCAGAGTAGAACAATAAAACACTAGATCCTGTACACCAAGTCTCAGCGTGTTCCTTTACTCAAAGTCAGGACAATGTCCTTCCCATGAAGAATTCTCAGTTGGATTCACCAGAACTATTGCAGGAACAGAAAGTATCACTACTTGTGCAAGTAGATGGTCTTTGATTTTCCACTCATTCACCTCTTAGAGTCAGTCTTGCACCCAACAGCCTCTGACCCTCCTGAGAGTTCTCTGGCCCTCATAAGTGCTTTCCAACCTGCAAAGGATGGCACATGGTTCTACGTGAGGAATTAGAACTCTGTTATTGTTGTTGAAAACAATAACAACTAGAATAAGGCCAACTAAAGATTTTCCAGATTTCTATATTACATATTTCCTATTCTGCGGGGGGGAAATAGGGTTAGTGTTCTGCAACATCTGAAATATCCACTGACTTCCAAGAATTCCTCTCCTCAGCATACTGTCTGGTTTGAATGTTAATCACATGTCCAAATTCCACCTGATTCCTCTGCGAGCACAGCTCTGAGCCTCCCGTTTCTTCCAAACGAAAAAGCACAAGAAAATCATGAAGTGCTATGTTTGAAATTCTCAGCTAGGAATAATTTGTCTTCCTGGCAACCAGTCCAGATTCCATTATACTGTCAACTTCTCAACTCGTAATGTGAAAGAGTTGCAGTTTACAACAGTCCAGCATAAGCATCTTGACTGACTGGGGGAAGGACATAAATGCTGGCAGCAGAGCAGCCTAGATTTCTTGCCTTCCATGCACAGAAAAAATGGATGGATTTGATCATATTATCGTGGCCCCTTTCTTGACATTTTGGACCATGCCCTTTGGACAACTCTGCCTTCCACAAAGAAAAATGGCTATTCTTCAACTTATTAAAAATGTTGATATCTTATGGAATGTAGGAGGGAAAATAGTGAAGACATAAAGGAAGTTTATTGTGAGTGGAAGAATAGATGGAAGACCTATAAAACAGAAGGCTGCAATACGATCTCTCTTTTTGTTTTCCACCTTTATTCAGCTATTTCCAACATATCAGCAGCCATTTGCTTTTTTTGTTTTTTTTATTTTAGGATATTTTTGTTTGCCTCATTTTTAATTATATCAAGAGTTCAAACCAGAGTTCTTCAGACACTCAGTTTATCAAAGCTAATCCATGAAATCTGTTATCTTCATTGCATAATCATAGGGGACATTTTATTGGTCATATCTTGTTTGTTGATTTTATTCATTTGATTTAGTTTAAGTTATAATTTATAATTAAGTTATAATTTTGCAAGAAGGAGTCAGTGATCTGAGCCATAATCAGCACCAACACTTGTTTTTGTTGCCTAAATAGAGCTTTTCCAACTTTGTCTGTAGCTTGAATCATGTCAACTGGATTTCTATTTTCTCAGTGGAAACGTTTCGCTCCTTATCCAAGAAGCTTCTTCAGTCTGAGCAAAGTTTGTAAAGGAATCCTTAAATATGCTTCTAGGGTGGCTGTGTGACCTTGCACCTGGGGCTAGGTCATGGTTATTTTGAGATGTTTATTTCTAAGTCCCTTTATCATCCAAAGGAGGATCGTTAAGATTACCCTGCTGTTGTTGAGATTGCAAAATGGTCTTAATCTTCCTAGGCACAGAAGACAAAGCAGGAAGGAAAATAGGGGAAAGATTGTGCCTGAGGCCCCCACCTCTATTCAAAGAAGGATTTTCCAAGTTGGCATAAATGGATTCCTTGACCCCTCTTTCAAACCACTTATCTTCCCTGTCTAAAATGTGAACATTAATGTCCTCAAATGAGTGTCCTTTTTCCTTTAGATGTAGGTAAACTGCTGACTCTGGTCCTGTGGTGTTGCTCCTCCTGTGTTGGGTCATCCTCCTGTACAAAGGTTGTTTGGTTTCTCCAATGTAGAGCTCAAAGCACTCCGCACTGCACTGGATTGCATACACTACATTGCTTTTCTTGTGTTTTGGAGTTTGAAGTTTTTCCAACTTTGCTTGCAGGGTATATAGTTAACATGATTTTGGTGTTGTCCATCTGTTGAGGTCTGTATGTAGAATTTTCTTCTGGGTGGTTGAAAGAAGGTATTTGCTATAAGCATGTAATCAACTTGGCCAAACTCCGTTAGTCTCTTGCTTTGTTTTGCACACCAATGCTAAATGTTCCTGTTATTCCAGATGCTATTTTATTTCTCCCTTGATATCTTTTTTGGTTGCTTGACTAGGATCAGTGGTACCAGTCTCTGGCAATGGGGGAGGAGAGGTTGGCTCAGTGAATCTTCATGTGTGGAGCCCCACAGAGTGTGATTCTTACCCACTACTGTTTAACATCTACGTATATAAAGCCACTGAGAGAGGTCACCCATCGGTTTAGAGTGAGATATCTTCACTATGCTGATAACACTCAACTATGCTTTTTCACCCCAGGCTAAGCTGGAAGTCTTAAGTCAGCCTTTTGAGGCTATTCAAATCTGATGGGACAAAACAGGCTGAAATTGAACCTAAATAAGACAAAGTTGTTGTTTGTACAGAATGAATTTCTATTGGCTCTTTAGTGATGCTTTCGTGATGACATACCAAAACTTGTAACCAAAACATGGTCACAATCTCCTGACCATGTTTCTGTCAAGCTGCTAGCTGAAATCCTGATCCTTCTTACTGCTCTTTGTAATTGCCTAATAAAACTTCTCTTCTCATAGAAGATTAACCCCAAATATAAACCGAGTACGTTTTTTTCTGAACATCTGGTACTGATACCTTTCTCTTCCTTTAATTTCAACATGTCTGAAGAAATCTTTATTCTTCCTAGCATCCGTATGTTAATCTCAGCTCATCTGAGCCTTTCTGACTTCCTTTTTGAATCTCCCACCCATTTTAACTCTTTTTCCCATTAGAATCCTACCTACCATTACCACTAAATATATTAATGTCCATTTTTCCAAGTCCTAGGTTCAGTTGCAGTCAATTTTAGTTTCTCTTAAAATCAAGAACTCTCACATTACATGTTCACTTTCTCCTCAGTGTTCCTGCTAAATCTCCTTCATTAACTAAGACTTCTCTACTGGTTATGAAGTCAAGGAGAATTGATCCTCTTGTGCCTTTCTGTGCCATATGAAAAAGAAAGCTGTCATTAATAAAAGTCAGGAATTTCTTTGAAGGACCATGTTTGGCAGAGTTGCCTCTTAACAGATGTTGGGGTAATTAAAATCTTTCATCTCTTCATGCCTCTTTGAAATATCTGCAATTTGGCTCTTGAAGATGCATCCACATCTTCTCCTTGATTGGGTGGGTAATAGTGGACCTCAATAGGTTTCACTCATTCTCCAATACCTTATGTAGTATTGTTAAGTTGCTTGGATTCCTGACTAGGTATGAATACTTTTAATGCTATCCCTTGTATTGCTTCTGCTCCTTTTGAACAAACTGTCTCTTTGAGTTACTATAAAGGTTCATACTCAACTTGCTTTTTTCCAGTACTCAAAGCAATAGTGTGCAGACAATAAAGGCCATGAACTTTATGAGTCAATGTTTTAAAGTGGTTTAATTGGCCTTTTTCCAACGACCTTTTCCCGTTCTTCCATATTACAATTGTCTTTACCTGTTCATGCAAAGTTTCATCTCCAGTCCCCAAGGGACTACACTTTAAAGCCCTCCTGACCAACCTTGCCATGTTTCAGCCAACAGCATATTTAGCAGTTTTTGTGAGATACAACCCATTTCACATTAGCAGGCCACCATCTAAATAACTCAGATTGTGATTGCGGAAACCAAATTATTTCTGTGAACACCACTTCCAAAACTTTTCATTTCTATTCTCTTTCTATGCTCTTTCCATGGACTTGAAAGATGGATGCAAATAGAGCCTCCAGTTTTTTTAAATCTTTCTATAGGTCATAAAAATTCTATAGCAATTCATGTCTGTCTGCTCTTTACAGCATCATTTGTGTGCACATGGATTAGCAGAATTGTGAATGGGATTAATAAAGACATGGAGGTGTTTCTGTCATATCCCTGATCCATGCCTCTTGCAGATAGCACACATCATAGGCTGATGGGTGCTATCAACATGCATTCATTCATACATACATACATACATACATACATACATACATACATACATACATACATTCAACTTATATCACCGCCCATCTCCCCCCGCAGAGGGGACTCTGGGCGGTTTACATAAATTTACTTCTGTTCCTCAAATTTCTAACTACCAAGTACCATCATTTTGTTCTTTGTCTTGTTTAATTTAATAATTTTTGTTTTTAAAATACAGTAACAAAATACACAATCAATAATAACAAAAAAAATCAATCAAACAACCAAAACATAACACATATTACTTTATAAACTTATCCTCTACGTGCACCCATCACCCGTGGGACTTGTAACTCTCCTTATCTCTTTACTTTTTAATATCATACATTTTTATTATTACTGATTCTTAATAAGCCCTCTTCTCCAAAAAGATAATATTGTAATGCAAACTATTGTAATGCGCTCTACATGGGGCTACCCTTGAAGAGCGTCCGGAAGCTTCAGCTGGTTCAGAATGCAGCCGCGCAGGTGATTTTAGGTGCCTCAGGATTGGCACATATAACACCTTTGCTCCGTGAGCTGCATTAGGTCCCAGTTTCCTTCTGGATTCAATTCAAGGTGTTGGGTATCACCTTTAAAGCTCTACATGGCATGGGACCAGGTTACCTGAGGGACCGTCTCATCCCCGTTCAATCAACCCGTCCCACCCGGTCCTGCAGAGAGGGCACACTAGGAACCCCGTCTGTAAGAGAGTTCCATCTGACGGGGTCTAGGAGGCGTGCCTTCTCTGCGGTAGCCCCCGCCCTTTGGAATATTCTTCCCCCTGAAATAAGATTGGCCCCCTCTCTCCTGGACTTTAGAAAAAACCTAAAGACCTGGTTATGTCACCATGCTTGGGGAGGGGAGGGGAACAGCCAGTCTTGGGGTTGGCTGGTCCCTTAGATCTGCCCTGACCAGCCTTATCAACCGATGGGATGAGATCTACCATTCCTGGATCGAACTGTATGATTGATTGATTGATTTATATATATATATATATATATATATATATATATATATATATATATATATTATATAATAATAATAATAAAAGGCGATAGCGCCCGCCCTGTGGAATATCTTGCCCCCGGAGGTGAGGCAGGCGCCCTCCCTCCTGGCCTTCCAGAAGTCTTTAAAAACCTGGTTCTGCCGCCTGGCTTGGGACAAAGGAAGTGATAGTTCCTCCTGGGGGTGGTTAGCTTAGTAATAACCTCCTTTTATGATCTTACCATCCTCTGGATTTTTTATATTTCTATTTATTATATTGTATTTTAATGATTTATAGGTTTTTTTAATTTTAATATTTATTGTAAACCGCCCAGAGTCTACTGCGGTAGAGATGGGCGGTGATAAATTTGATTAATAATAATAATAATAATAGTAATAATAATAATAATAGTAATAATAATAATAATAATAATTTATTTATTTATTTATTTATTGTTTATTATTGGCATTTATAGTTTTTTATTGATTTTAAACCTTTCCTGTGAACCGCCCAGGGTCCCTCCTTGTGGGGGAGATGGGCGGGATATAAATGTGATTGATTGATAAATAAATAAATATATATATTGATATGGTTTTACTCCTTTACCTCTAACAAAGACATTCCAGAAATTCACCCCATATAACATCAAATTTGTTCCTTTTCACCAAACCCTTCCTATATTTTAGTTCACAAGTCAATTTTTCATTAATAGCAATATTCCATACCTCTTTAAACCAATCTTCAAGCTCATACTCGTAATCCATTTTCCATTTTTTAACTATTATTAATCTTAGGGCAGCAACAAGAATTATTATCATCGCTTTCTTTTGCCACTCTAATTTCATATTTCTGAAATGTAACAATAATGCTATTTTTGGACTTATTTGCAAATTAATAGATAGTATTACACTGATCTCAGCGAAAACCTTTTCACATATTTTTTTAATCTTTTCACATTTCCACCATAAATGTAAGTAAATCCCAATTTCTTTTTTACACCTCCAACAATTTATTAAATTATTTTTATTATAGTGGCTTAACATTATTGGAGTCATATACCATTTCCAAACTGTCTTATAGCAATTTTCTTTAATTCTAACAGTCATATTTTTCATAATACTTTGCGTCCAAATCTTTGACCATTCCTCTTCTGTAATACTAATACCTAAATCACTCTCCCAACTGAATTTCATTCCTTGTGCTGAGTTACATTCTATCATTATTTTATAAATTTTACTTATTAACCCTTTTATTACTTTGCCTGTACCATTCTGCTTTAACTGTATTATTAATTCCTCAAATTTTGTTAATTGTCTACATGTCCCATATTGTTTTACCCAATTCTTAGTCCATGATGCCATTGTTCTTTGTCTTCTTAGAGGTCACAACTGCACCCCTTTGTCCTCCAGAGATTCATCTTTCTGTTTCCTGTTCAGTAGTTTTTCTTCTTTTCCCTTGCTTCTTCAGGCTTCAGAACTGTTCTGAGGCTCCAAGAACTCTTTTTGAGTTTTATTTATTTTGTTTGTTTATTGAATTTGTAAATTAGAAATGGTTGTGGGCAGCATACAGATTAAAAAACTACAATTGTCAAAAGATAAAAGACACAGAAGATTTAACATACCCCACACAACAATGTCTATGAAGGTTCTCAGTCATCCAGGTGGAATTGTCTGTAGCTTGAATCATGTCAACTGGATTTCTATTTTCTCAGTGGATAAGGAGCGAAACGTTTCCACTGAGAAAATAGAAATCCAGTTGACATGATTCAAGCTGCAGACCCACACAACAATATTGTTCAGGACCCCACCATTGGTTAGCCCAATATTGGGAGAAAAAACATATTTAAGAACTTTTTAAAATAAGGTGGGAAGGGCATACAAATCTCAGGGGAAATGCTCTTCCATTGTGCAGGAGCACAGACAGAAAAGTCATGGTTCCTCGGTCTTGTGTTGTTTTAGTGATGTGACCTGGAGCATGCCAACGTTGGAAAATTGGATAGGATAGGCAGACACTATGGGAGATTGGCAGTCCCTCAAATAGCTAAGACCCTGTGCCAGGAAGGGCTTTAAAAATGATAACTAGCACCTTGAATTGCACCTAGAAACTTGTTGGCAACCAGTGCAGCCTCCAAACCAGAAGTTGGTATGCCCATAACTGCCTGGGCCACTAGTTTCTGGAGCAGCTGCAGCTACCTAATGTTCTTAAAGGAAAGTCCCATGTAGAATGTGTTATTATAGTCCATACTCAACGTGTCCAAAGCATAAGCAACTGTCTGGAGGGCCTCCTGGTCCTCAGGTCCACAGAAGATGAATCTGTGCTAAGATGTTCTTGACCATAGCTATCATCTACTCCTCAAACAGGAGCTGTGAGTCTATGACGATCCCCAAATTATGCCAAGTGATGTAATGTGCCATGCCACACAGGGCTAAAATGGATAATCTCTGGATCCAGGGGGCCAAATACCCCCACAGGCATATGGGTCTTGCCAGGGTTGAGTCTGAGCCTGTTCCTCCCCATCAAAACCCTCACAGCCTCCCACAGGGGTAGCCCATTGACAGCATTGCTCGATTAGCTTGGGGTCAAGATATATAGCTGGGTATCATTAGCATATCCCCAAACCAACAAATGACCTCACCCAGAGGCTTCATGAAGATGTTACACAGAAGGAGAATCAAGCCCTGTGGCACTCTACATATCAAAGGTGTTAGGCTTAGTCTCTCCTCCCCTATCAATACCAACTTTAACTGACCACAGAGAAAGGAGAACCACTTAAGGACCATGCTCCTCAAACCTAATCCCCACACACAGCCCAGGTAATACGTAACGGTTGATGGTATTGAAGATTGCTGAGTGTCTTCAGGAAGACTCAGGATAACAAAATAAAAAAAAACCAGGATGGTCACAACATCCTGTCCCAGTTCTATCACTGAGAACAGAATAGGGCAACCAATGTTGCCTATGTCCAGGTCTGAAACCTAACCGAAAGGAATCTAGATAATCTGTTCCCTCCAGGACCTTCTTTAGCTGGAGCCCAACCACTTTCTCAACAACCTTCCCTAAAAAAGGAAGGTTGGAGACTGGATAGAAATTGTCTAGAACAGTTGGTTCCAGCAATGGCTTCTTGAGGAGGGGGTGTAACACCCCCTCCTTCAAGGAAGCTTACAGCATGCCACCTCCCAGGAAACCTTACCAAGCCAAGAAAGGGCTTGGATCTCTATAGTACAATAGATCTTCTATACCTTGTTTCTGATTGCCACTTTCATCCACTAGGTTTGTTCTTTTATTTAACTCTCTTCTTTATGGGAGTTAAATTCCTATGTCAGCTTCTGTTTTAGTGCCTCCTTACTTAGAACTAACAACTCTTCACCATCTCTCATCAGCTGAGGCTACTCATTCCACCAAGCCTCATATGTTGTCTTCAAGTATAGGCAAGTATATGCCTCGCTGTTTTCTGACAGGAACACACACATTCCAGAACTATTGCACATCCTTTTTGCAGAGTTATGTCAATTCATCTTCACATCTTCAATTTCTTTAAGCTACCAGATGTGGTCTGCAAAAATCAAGATGACCACTAGATGGCAGCAAAGATATACAGAAAAGTACCTCTTTTCTGCCACCTAGTGATCATCCAGATTTTTGCAGATTACATTTGGTAGCCCAAGCATCTGTTAACACTGAAACACATTTTGACAATGAAACCAATTACCAAAGGAGAGATTGGGGGAGTGTGGAGTCCTTGGTGCTCTCTGAGCCTTGTTGTTTTCTTGCAGATGTTTCATTGCCAGACTAGGCAACATCCTCAGTGTGAAAAGGGAGTGGTGTTTGCTCTCTGTTTATATACAGTGGTTTGCCCCGCTTGTGTTGGTGGGGGTGTTGTTCTCTCCTTAGGAGTTCCTTGATTGGGCTGTTGTTTACTGCTTGGTTGATTGACTGAGTTAATGGTTCCTTGATTAAGGTCTAGTGTACAGTTTGATTGTTTATCTGGCGTTAATTCTGGTGTTAATCTTTGCATATCTGGGTGTTGATTGCTGGTGAGGCTGTGTTCTGGTCTTTTGGCTTTTCTATTGTCTCTTTTGAATGGTATGTAAATGTTGTTTATCTCTATGTGCCTGTTGATGGCTGCCTTGTCAGAGTGCCAAGCTTCCAGGAATTCCCTAGCGTTCTTGGATTTAGCTTGGTCCAAGATGTTTACAGTCTCCCAATTGTATGGTTGAGTATGGTTGAGTCTGTCCATGTGTTGTGTGATTAAGGAGTTTTTATCGTGTCTTCTGACTGCTAGTTGGTGTTTGTGGATACACTCTGCTAGTCTTCTGCCTGTCTGTCCTACATAGTGGCTGTTACAATCCTTACACTGTATGTTGTAGATGACTCCTGTTTTTTCTTCTTGGGCTACTGGGTCTTTTGGGTTACTTAAGATGTTCTGAAGGGTTTGGTTTGGTTGGGGGAGTTTCTGTTCCTGAGCAGCCTTCTCCTTGGTATGCTTTAACAGTGGATTTCCTGGATTGATTAAGAATTAGATTAGTTGGTCTTTAAGTCCTCTCATCCAGCTCTGTTTGTATAAAATTGTGGCCTCCATTTATCCTGTTTGGGTTATTTTATCTGTTATTAGTAGATAATTCCCTGAAATCATCTCAACAGCAAAATTCTAATCAAATTCTACCAGGTTGGGAATGTATCTCTCAGCACAAAAAGACTGGATTGTCTTCTTCAGTGGACTGCCAGGTGCAAATGTATGCTGCTCTGGAACATAAAACATAAAAGGGGCTCTTTTCCTAACCAAGTTTCTGATTAATGACCATTCATTCCTAATTGTCAAACTTCTTTCTTTCATCTACTGTCTAATCAGCAGTGACAGAAATCATTACGTAAATGACTTCCCACAATTGTTGGCATCAGTAAAAGCCTTGTAATTTAAAGCTCTGATTTGCAGAAGAAAACTGTGTTTCCCTAAGGCATACGGGCATCTGTTCATGTTATTCTGCAAGAGCATCCATTGCTGCTCCCTCCCCTGTCACTTCATCCTCTGCTTGCAACAAATATTTGACTTTGTGAAGCAATAATTAGAGCTCATAGACTTGCTCATGGAGTGGTGAGACTTCCAACACATGTGCTTCCATTTCTCAAGCAGACCATCCAGCAAATTGGAGCAATGGATGGCATCCTATGCATCCCCAACTGCAAAGCCATATTGAGTGTAAGCTTTGTGTGCTCTGCTCATGGAGACAATGGTCTGGGTTGTGGCCGAGTTGGGGTTTTAATCTTACTCTTAGCCAAGGATTGTTTCTGGCTTCTCAGGTCTTTCCCTGACACCTGAACTTGGATGAATGGCTAACATGGTTAAATAACCACTAATCTACTAATGGCTAACCATTAATCTACTAATGGCTAACATGGTTAAATAACCATTCATCTATTAAATAACTATTAATCTACCCTGAAAACAAAGCAGGACACATGTCTATGAAGGTTCTCAGTCATCCAGGTGGAATTGTCTGTAGCTTGAATCATGTCAACTGGATTTCTATTTTCTTAGTGGAAACGTTTCGCTCCTTATCCAAGGAGCTTCTTCAGTCTGAGCAATATTTAGGATTCCCTTACCAACTTTGCTCAGACTGAAGAAGCTCCTTGGATAAGGAGCGAAACGTTTCCACTAAGAAAATAGAAATCCAGTTGACATGATTCAAGCTACAAAGCAGGACACACTGATGATCATATCCCAAGTTATACTAATACATCTGAAGCTATGTCTAGGTTACAGTGGAAATCATCTTCCTTGGCTCTGACCAGGCTGATTCTTAATACAGTATTTTAATGCCCAGTAATCACTAGTTTTCAACCCAATGGGTGGGGTGGCTTTTTGGAAATGTACCATCTGTGTAGAAAGAAAGACACAAGAAGGTGGGAAATTATAGTTGTCCAAGGGTTCTAGTGGGTGGCAGAGCACCATTGGCCTCTTGAGAGACCATGCATTCAATGGCAGCCCATTTATGAATGTACTGTCCCCACTACATGCTCTCAAAATTCCAGATGTGCTCACTGGCACCCAAATTTTAGGGATCCCTTGGTCTCCTCTTGCAGAATTCTGCAACAACACTGTCAATGAGAGGAACTGCAGCATGAAGCTCCATAGTCATTGTATACTGCATAGGAAAAAAGAGGGCACAATTCTCCACTATACAAACTATAGTTGGTTTTAGATACCCAAACCAATTTTGTTCATGTACAGATGGGATTTGAAGATATCCAAATCAACAAGTCTTTTTCTTTTCTAAAAAGAAAGTTATTTACATAGCACCATCTACTTGCGCAATACTTTAGAACAACTAATACAGATTCCTTACCTAAGGATCCTTGCTTTCATTTTTTCATGATTAAAATTTTGCTTTCATAATCTGTATAACATTACATTATAGCCCCTAACCCTAACCCTAACATCACATCACATCATAACATGCATAGAGAAAATCTATGTAGTTGCTAAGAGTTGACACAGAATTGATGGCACATAATCAACATATGAACTAACATTTATTAAGATCACTCACTTAAGTGAATGATAGGCTCCATTTTTAAGTTTATCAATTAGCAATTTCAAAATACTTTAAATTAGGACTGAGGTCATAGAAATGGGGAAAGTAGATTAACCTTTTCCCACATCTTAGCTGATGAAAATCACACTCCTGTTGCAATTGATTTTTTATGTTTAAGAAGAAATTTGTAGAGATGAATATTGAAAGTCTTATTGTAGGAGCTTACGGAGGAGAACAACACTGAGTAACATCACTTTCAGATTTGACAGATCCATCTATTTCCAAAGAATTAATATGGTCTGACCTCAAAAGAGGTGGCTTGAAGCCGTTTGCTTGGTCTCCTAGCGCATTTCAAGTTCTTACAAGTAAAAGAAAAATAGAATATTTCTATAGGTTATAGCCACAGTAGATTAACCTCCCCTAATCAGCCATGCCATGTAAACATAAAAGAAAGGTTAAGCAGGCACAAAGATTAGAGCCTACAGCGGATTTGCAGAAACACTTTTCACCTCCAACATTGGAGCCAGATAATCATTAGGAAAAAGGGCAATGGGCTAAATAAGCCTCCTCCATCCTGTTTACAGTGGCCTTGAAGCTGTCAGTGGACTTTCAAAACTTTTTTTCCCCAAAATTAAAGTTGAAAAAGCAACAGCCCCCCCCCCCAACCAATTTTGTAGGGGGTGGACTTCTTGTCCAGATAGCTGCTCTCTGCTGAACCAGACATATCTGCTCTTTGCCAATCATCTGCTACCAACTCATCAGGATACATGGTTACCTGGGGTAGCACCACCTATGGCTGTATCTTATCATAAAGCCAAAGAGTCTGACCAAAGGTTAAAGTTAATTATTGAACAGCAGTACTAGACCCAAAGAAATATTTTTTCTTCCCTACGATTGTATCCTCTGGCTTATTCGGCAAATCGTTTACAAATAGTCCTGGACATTCTGCAATCCAGTCCTGGATGGGGAAGAACAGGCTTAGGTTCAACCCTGAAAAACTCTGAGTGGTTTTGGATGGTAGGGCCTTCTGAGTCTGGAGTAGTTCCATCTTTGATCCCAAATAGGACTGCACTTCCCCCTTCAGGACTGGTGCACAATTTGGGAGTCATCTTGCAGGTGGTGGCAGCTGTGGCTGAGGCCATTGCACAAATTCATCTAGAGTGCCAGCTGCACCCATACCTAGACCAGGAGGCCCTTAAGACAGTCACTCATGCTTTGGTCACCCTGCAATTGGACTACTGCAATGTGCTGTATTAAGAAATCGAGGAAAACAATAGAATGGGGAAGACGAGAGATCTCTTCAAGAAAATCGGAGATATCAAGGGAACGTTTTGTGCAGAGATGGGCATGATAAAGGACAAAAAAGGCAGGGACCTAACAGAAGCAGAAGAGATTAAGAAGAGGTGGCAAGAATACACAGAAGAACTATACAAGAAAGATGTTAATATCCCTGATAAATACGATGGTGTGGTCACTGACCTTGAGCCGGACATCCTAGAGAGTGAAGTCAAGTGGGCCTTAGGAAGCATTACTAACAACAAAGCTAGCGGAGAAGACAGTATCCCAGCTGAGCTATTTAAAATCCTAAAAGATGATGCTGTTAAAGTGCTGCACTCAATATGCCAACAAATTTGGAAAACTCAACAGTGGCCACACGATTGGAAAAGGTCAGTTTACGTTCCAATTCCAAAGAAAGGCGATGCCAAAGAATGTTCAAACTACCGTACAATTGCGCTCATTTCACATGCTAGCAAGGTTATGCTCAAAATCCTACAAGCTAGGCTTCAGCAGTATGTGAACCGAGAACTACCAGAAGTGCAAGCTGGGTTTCGAAGAGGCAGAGGAACTAGAGATCGGATTGCCAACATTCGCTGGATCATGGAAAAAGCAAGAGAGTTCCAGAAAAACATCTACTTCTGCTTCATTGACTACGCTAAAGCCTTTGATTATGTGGATCACAACAAACTGTGGCAAAGTCTTAAAGAGATGGGAGTACCAGACCACCTTACATGTCTCCTGAGAAACCTGTATGTGGGTCAAGAAGCAACAGTTAGAACCGGACATGGAACAACCGACTGGTTCAAAATTGGGAAAGGTGTACGACAAGGCTGTATATTATCACCCTGCTTATTTAACTTATATGCAGAGTACATCATGAGAAATGCCGGGCTGGATGAATCACAAACCGGAGTTAAGATTGCCAGGAGAAATATCAACAACCTCAGATATGCAGACTATACTGTTGGGAGTTTTTCTGTGTAGGATTCAAATGGATTTCTCCACTGTGATGTCCTAGCTTGTAAAACAGTATTTTTCCATTCTCTCTCTGCTGAGTGTTTATCAAAACATTCCACCAATAAACACCAGGTGTGTGGCCTTGACCAGCCAAGGCATTGTACCACGTGAGTTATGTTATGGCTATCCAGAATAACTCATCTCATGGGAACGTTTTCCCGGGGGGGAGACAATTTGCAACATTGCCATCTCGTGGCAATTTATACAATGTGCAACAAGTTGTAAGTTTCAACAGTAAGTGTATGTAACCCATGTTTTCCTCCAATCAGAATGCTGAAACAAGTGTATATCTCAGCTGTGAACTATGGGTCTATGCTTCTTGACTTCTGTCTGTCATGTTGCCATGTACTCTGTTCCTGAACTGTAACTATGCCTGGCCTTTTGTACCTGGCCATGGTTTTCTTCACATCTGCTGATGGAACTCTGCTTATGCTTTGTTGTTTATCCTTTTTGCAATAATGTAACTTATATCCATTATTGCCTTATGCTACAATAAAATATTGTTAGCCCTACACGCTGCACTGTTTGGTTTACTCTGCGCCTGGACCCCATAAGCCGGTACAATCCCACAGATACCACCCTAATGGCAGAAAGTGAAGAGGAACTAAAGAGCCTCTTGATGAGGGTGAAAGAGGAGAGTGCAAAAGCTGGCTTGAAACTCAACATTAAAAAAACCCAGATCATGGCATCTGGTCCCATCACTTCCTGGCAAATAGAAGGGGAAGAAATGGAAGCAGTGACAGATTTTATTTTCTTGGGCTCCAAGATCACCGCAGACAGTGACCGCAGCCATGAAATTAAAAGACGCTTGCTCCTTGGGAGGAAAGCTATGGCAAACCTAGACAGCATATTAAAAAGCAGAGACATCACCTTGCCGACAAAGGTCCGTATAGTTAAAGCTATGGTTTTTCCAGTAGTAATGTATGGCTGTGAGAGTTGGACCATAAGGAAGGCTGAGCGCCAAAGAATTTATGCTTTCGAACTGTGGTGCTGGAGGAAACTCTTGAGAGTCCCTTGGACTGCAAGGAGGTCAAACCAGTCAATCCTAAAGGAAATCAACCCTGACTGCTCATTGGAAGGACAGATGCTGAAGCTGAAGCTGAAGCTCAAATACTTTGGCCACCTAATGCGAAGAGAGGACTCACTGGAAAAGACCCTGATGCTGGGAAAGACTGAAGGCAAAAGGAGAAGGGGACGGCAGAGGATGAGATGGTTAGATAGCATCACCAATGTAATGAACATGAATTTGAGTAAACTCCGAGAGACAGTGGAGGACAGGAAGGCCTGGTGTGCTATGGTCCATGAGGTCACGAGGAGTCGGACACGACTAAACAACTGAACAACAACAAAATGTGCTGTACATGGGGCTGCTCTTGAAGACCACTTGGAAGCTGCAGCTGGTCCAGAATGTAGTGACATGGGCAGTTATCACAGGCCACAGCTAATGTAATCCCCATGTAACACCTCTGCTCCGTGAGCTGCACCGGTTGCCACTAGCCTTCCAAGTGCAATTCAAGGAGGTAGCTATCACCTATAAAGCCCCTCATACGGTCTAGTTCTTTGAGGGAACACCATTTCTCCCAACACTTACAGCTCCACTGTGGCCCTATTCGAACAAGGCCTTAAAAGCTGGCTCTATCCCCAGCCGCTGGGTCAGAGTGGGTGATGTACCACTTTTGTGTTAAAAAAAATGAGCATCAATTTTTTCCAGACTTTCTCTTTCACGGATACAATTATTTTTTACTGTTTTTTTATTGTTGCACTCTATAAGCTACCCAGAGTTGTAACAAATTGGGGAAGCCTATAAATCTCACAAATTAATAAATAAAGGTGGGATCCTCAGCAGTATAGTGTGACCCAGTCACAAAACGTCAAAGCTAAAGTGGATCATGTCATTTATGACATAGATTCCTCAACGAATGAAGCGTTGGGTGGTGAGGATCCCGAGCATAATCCTGTTATTGGAAGATGCTTTCACATTCTTAAAATCTGCATATAATTAGTCAAGTCCAGCCAATCACATATATTTCATCTCTTTCCAAAGGCTTTTAACAACTGAATTGTTTTTGAAAGCCTATGGAGGATAAAATGATGTTGCTTTGCTGCTTGATTTTACATTTTTTCCCATTTTTAATTCTAATTATGGATGTTTTATTGAATTTTTTTGTTAAATTTACAGGTAGCATCAAAGGAAAAATAAGGAAACATTACATGGTAAAATCAATTAAAAGGATTTCAAAATGACTGATATAAATCTACATATTAGTATATATTGTATCAATTGAAAGCTTTAACATTAGTATTGTTCAAAAATTAACCAAAATTGTAAGTTATAAACCAAAATTTAAAAATTGGATTTTTTTTTACTTAAGAAATTTGGCAAATTTAACAGATCATAAACAAATTAAATATTATAGTCTTATATTAGGAAAATCCCAAACTTTGAATGTGGTACAAACCCATTTATAACATACAGTCCAAAAATGGTTTTCACACTGAATTAAATTCTGTATCAGATTTGTTTCTCAAATATGAAGTTAGTTTTGATATTGATGCAACTCCCATAACTTAATTTGCCATCCTTCTATGGAAGGAATTGTTTCTAATTTCTAATGAGAAGTAGAGAATCCTGGCGGCTGTTACCATCTCCAAACCAGTTCAGTATACAGTTAAGTTGTGAGAGCATAAAGTTTAGTCATCTTTGTATTGTCGAAGGCTTTCACGGCCGGAGTTCAATGGCTGTTGTGGGTCTTCCGGGCTGTGTGGCCGTGTTCTGGAAGTTGTGGTTCCTAACGTTTCACCAGCATCTGTGGCCAGCATCTTCAGAGGGCAGGAGCACAGAGATTTTGCTTCTATCTGTGCTCCTGCCCTCTGAAGATGCTGGCCACAGATGCTGGCGAAACGTTAGGAACCACAACTTCCAGAACACGGCCACACAGCCCGGAAGACCCACAACAGCCTTAGTCATCTTTACTTAAAACTAAAATAAAATAGGTTGAAAAGAAAAATCTATATTTCAAATTTGTTTCATTCTATTGTAAATAATTTTCCAGAATTGTTCAGCTTTATAACATTGCAACCATATATGAAAAAAATGATTCCAACCTGATTACTGCATTTCCAACAATTTTTAGAAATCAAATTGTCTACTTTAGCAATCAGTGGCTGAGTAATATACCATCAATAGAACATCTTATCAATTTTCTCTTACTGTAATATTGTCCATAAATTTGATACTTTTCTTCCATTGATATTCCCACTGTCAATAGTGTCTTTAGGACTATACTGCTTATACAAGGGTCGGAAATGGCGGCTCGCGAGCCAGATGCGGCTCTTTGGCCCCTTGAGTGTGGCTCTTCCGCAGCTGAACTCACCCCCGCCCCTTCCACGTGATAGGCCCCCGCCCGCAAACCCCGCCCCCTGGCTCTCGCACTGAGCGAGGCCCGGCGCAGCAGGGAGGCAGCGCCATCTCCAGCCGCAGCAGCCCCTGCGCGGAGAGAGGCAAGCAGGCAGGTAAGCGGGCAGGCCTCGTTTCCCGCCCCCCATCATTATCTTCGCTCAACGCGGGCGGGCGGGCGGAAGCGGCCGAGGGGGGCGGGCCCGGCGGCGGAGGCCAGGGCTGCCCGCTTACCTGCCTGCCTGCCTCTCTCCGCGAGGCCCCCGATCCGGCTTGGACCCCGGGAAGGCAGCGGAGGGCCTCGCGGAGGGAGGCAAGCAGGCAGGTAAGCGGGCAGGCCTCGTTTCCCACCCTCCATCGTCTTCTTCCTTCAACCCGGGCGGGCGGAAGCGGCCGACGGGGGCGGGCCCGGCGGCGGAGGCCAGGGCTGCCTGCTTACCTGCCTGCCTGCTTCTCTCCGCGAGGCCCCCGATCCGGCTTGGACCCCGGGAAGGCAGCGGGGGCCTCGCGGAGGGAGGCAAGCAGGCAGGTAAGCGGGCAGGCCTCGTTTCCCACCCTCCATCGTCTTCTTCCTTCAACCCGGGCGGGCGGAAGCGGCCGAGGGGGGCGGGCCCGGCGGCGGAGGCCAGGGCTGCCCGCTTACCTGCCTGCCTGCCTCTCTCCGCGAGGCCCCAGATCCGGCTTGGACCCCGGGAAGGCAGCGGAGGGCCTCGCGGAGGGAGGCAAGCAGGCAGGTAAGCGGGCAGGCCTCGTTTCCCACCCTCCATCGTCTTCTTCCTTCAACGCGGGCAGGCGGAAGCGGCCGAGGGGGGCGGGCCCGGCGGCGGAGGCCAGGGCTGCCCGCTTACCTGCCTGCCTGCTTCTCTCCGCGAGGCCCCCGATCCGGCTTGGACCCCGGGAAGGCAGCGGGGGCCTCGCGGAGGGAGGGAGGCAGGCAGGTAAGCGGGCAGGCCTCGTTTCCCACCCTCCATCATCTTCTTTGTTCAACGCGGGCGGGCGAAGAGCGGCCGTGGGGGGGGGGGGGTCGGGCGGCGACGACAAGCGGCGCGCTTCAGGCTTTCAGCGCTGGAAGGCGGGCCTCCTTCCAGCGCTGAAAGCCTGAAGCGCGTCGCTTGTCGTCGCCGCCCGCCCCCCCCCCCCACAGCCGCTCTTCGCCACAGATCCCGCCGGAGCTGATCTCCCTGGACCCCGGGCAGCTGGGCCGGGTGGACGCCGTCTCCCGCCCGCAAACCCCGCCCCCTTCCACGTGATTGGCCCCCGCCCGCAAACCCCGCCCCCTGGCTCTCTAGCATTTCAAAATGTGCACGAGCATGTCAAAATGGCTCCCGGCATAAAAAGTTTGCCGACCCCTGTGCTTATATATACTCAGTGGGGTGATGGCAACCATTCTAAACAGATTATCTCAAAGGATTTAATCTTTATTTTATTAATAATTAAATTTTGCAATATGCACAAATTATTTATTATTCAAATTTATATGACCGCCCATCTCCCCCAACCGATTATCCCTCCACTTATCGTTTTATTGCACTGTTAATTGCCAAGTGTTTCTGAACAGCAGCAGGTATAAAGCCAATACATAAATAAAAATAATTATTGCAGCTCACTGTTTATTAAACATAGCAGGGAGAGATTTCCTGGCTATATCTAGGAAAGAGATGGGCAGTCTGTGGCCTGCCAGGTGCAATATGCAGCTCCAGCTGGGCAAGGATGCTGGGAGTTGAGAAAAGAAGGTGTTCCCATCTCCCTACATGCACCGTTCTTTCTTTAAAGCAGCGATCTGGCCCTTCCTGAAGAACAGGGAAATATCAGCTACTACAGGCTGGTGATTAACATTCCTTTCCTGGAGGTGATTGAACAAGTGATTGCTAGGCAACTTCAGGTACCCTTGGATGAAATTATCTTCTACATGCATTTTCATCTGGCTTTTATACCTACCTGTATGTATGTATGTATACACACACACACACACACACACTGCGTTGACCACTCAGAGTTTTGATGAGATGGGGGAATGCAATCCTGTATGTTCTCTTGAGCTCTCTGTGGGTTATGACGCCATCCATTACTCGGGCTAGGATGTACAAGCTGGGTTTGGGTAGGGTTACTTCATGGGGCTTCTCTTTGGATGGTAAATTTCAGGAGGTGATGCTAGGAACTACTGCACAAAGCAGCAACCTCCCCAAAGTCTGTGCAGCCTATTTGGAAACCAAATACATTATTGGGAATGTCACTGACCTTCTGCACCACGCCAGCTTCCAAATTCCTTTTTTTTAATGGACTCAGATAAGGTCAAAGAACATTTGGGAGACTAAAAATTAAGACTTATGAATAAAGAGTGAAGGAATCAGAAATGCCTAGTCTTGAGGAAGAGACAAGCGAGGCAAATATATAGCACTCTCCAATAATCTAAAAGGATGTCACAAAGGAGATGGTCAAATCTATCCTCTCTCATTCAGAGCACAGGTCCCAGAGAAATGGATTTTAATCACAGGAAGGCAAATTCTGACTGAATGTGGGGAAAACTGAAAATAGTTAAGTTTGGTGGCCTCATCAGCACCACAGACACCTCACTGTGGATCCCATCCCTAGCATCACTTTCCCTGTTGTACTTAGCAAATACCGTTTTCTTTTTCTCCACCTTTTCTTTCTTAGGTTAGGATATTTAGTGTACTATCCATATGCTAATCAAACTGTTTTTGTTTCCTCATACTGAGTAATTGCTTCCCATGTTTTCTTACATGTTATGAATATAAAATAAAAGTGTTATTTTGTTTGAAAGTCATTGATCTGAGCCAATTCTTCCCCATCACTTATAAATCCAAGTCTGTTCACTAGAATGAATCTATTTCTCATTTTTTAGTGTGTGCTGAGATAGATTCACTATTGTCAAGATTTAAAGTTTCCCATACATATATGTAATGAATGCATGCAATCTTAGACATGATTCCAGATATAAAAAGCAACAAAGTGGGTACTTTACTGAGATGGAGAGCTTATACCTTATGTGTTGGTCTCTAGCACAATTTAAAAGCCTGATGTAATGGAGATGCTCTTTTGACACAACAATCACAAGGAGGCAATAAGGAAGGTTAGCTTCATATATTGATTTTGGCAAAGCTAACCAGTACTTTGGCTGAATATTACCAGTTCTTGTCACATCTTATATGAAAAATATTGCTATACTCCTATGCATTTATTATCCCCTTTTAAAAACCATATATTAAAATATCAAAGTTCTAGCATTAAATGTTCCTAGGAAATCTGATAATTGTGTCTTACCTTTGTTTTGCAAAGGTAAGTGCAGGATTCATCTTTTAAGAAAGAAAGAAGTTTGTTGGAAATTCTTCTGTGAAATGGAGCAGGAAAAGCTGTGGGGATCTGCCCCTCACCCCTCCCAAACAAAAGTGAACAGACAGCTGGGTCACAAAGGGGGATATGAGGGAAGCATCAAGCCAAGCATACTGGTACTGGGGCAAGCAAGACTGTAGAACTGCCCAGAAGAGACACTGCTCCGTTTTGCAACAATTTCGTGTTGGATTCAATGTACATTTAGATAAGCTGGTACAAAAATATGAGAGTATCTAACTATATACACTAAGATAATGGGGGGGGGGGGGAATCTCACCAGTAGCTATGATTATCTTTTAGCCTACATATAAATCACACGATCATGGAAACACAATCACAATGAGTTCCAGAATTCAAATGATTGCCTTTCCCACAAGTAGAGGAATACGTATCGTGCAGAACAAAGGGGAGCCAGCACTTCTGTCATTCAACAATAGTTGTATTTTAAGAACTACACTTCAGAAGATATTATGTATTTCCCACATATTCTCATACATCACAAACAGACACAATTTTCCCCAATAGCAAGACATCCAAAATACAAGGTTAAAAAAAAAGGTAACAGTATCTTAAACTGTCTATCAGTGCATTGTAAACTAAGCTTTTGCACTACTCAAGTGCAATATTTTCTTTTCCCAAACCAACTATTTAGACATTTTCAAAAGTTACACCTTTGGCAAAAAGAAAAACATATCCGAAGGCTGCATTTAGATCCATCTTCTTCCTTCTAATGAGACACCAGGCCTTCTCTATAAGCTCTATACAACAGCAGAATTCCACAGCTCCAGTCTTGGGTGCCATTTCACATCAAAGACTAAACACAGGAATTGCTTTGTTTCAGCCAAAAGCAGAATGATTTTATTGATATTACTATTCATCAAGTCCAATTTTGCTAAGAGCCACCTTCTTCCTGGTCTATATGATAGCATCAGGAACGCTGATCTTCTGCTGCCTCCCTGTGGCTTGTAGCTACATCAAATCAAAGGCTTCACTCATAACAAAGCTCTGTGGCATTTTCAGGTTCCATTCAAGACACCCATCTTCACAACGGAAGCTGAGAAATCCTAGCTTTTGACACTTCTTCAGCTGTTTATAGAATTCACAGTAAACAGGAGTGGAGGGAATCCCAGAAACTCAGGTTGTTATGTCTAGATGTTGTCCCAAAATCTAACTATAACTTATCTTGCTGGAAAAAACAGTGATTCCCTAAGGGGATCACTTCAAAACTCTCCATTTCATAAAAAAGTGACTTAATGGCAAATGAAGCAATTTTTCCTTGGTTATCTGGGAGTTAAACTCTTAAAATCTGCACTCCTATCTTAATGAAATACAATTACAAAGCCCATACTCACATTTCTTTCCAGATATATGAAAGAGCAAAATGGTGAAAAAAGCATGTTGTTATAGCTTTGCTGCTCTCCTTTCTTCACCAACTGATCTGTCACTTAATCTGGCATACAGAGGGCAGAGTGCAATGAATTAGTATAACCATGCATGGTTAAGTGAAAAATATGACACACAGGGCACTGGCTATGGCTTGTCCAATTCTATGAACGTCCTGAGAGGAAAAAAGTCAATTTGTATACACAGGCATTTTGGCCTAGTTTTATAGAATTAGAAATCAATATATTGTTTATGACAAAATGACATGCTGGATTTAAAAGCTCTTAAGGTCTCCATTGCTTATGTCCTTCATTTATCTGTATCCCTCAATGGGCTTTAATTTAAGAAATTGCAATATCAAAGAGAAGGTTGCTTTTAAGAAAATATGCTAATTACAGAGATGAGTTGATTTAAAGTTGGAAGTTACCCAAGTTGATTCCTAACACTGAATTATAGAGGGAAAGTCAAAATAGCTCCTCTAGGTAATTCTCATGTAGGCGATTACCAAGATTCTATCCCGAATAAATATCAAGTACCAGGTGCCAACCGTTGTATCTAGGCAGGCAGGGAACACAGAGTTACTGGTGACCGGTTCTTCCTCAGTAAGGATGAATTATTCTATAAGGTTCGGTGAAGTCGAAAGAGGGATGAATGGAACATTTCGGAGTTCTAGTCATTCCCCTAGACTGGGGCAGAGTGGATCAGAGCTGGACCAGGAATCCGTCTGTTTTTAAGTGCTGTGTGCAATATTAGCGCTTGGTATCTTCCACGTGTGTGTGAAACAGCTCCGATATCCTGCAGAAGCTCAAGATTAGCCATACCGCCCTTTGATCATCATATTCAACAAGGGACCCACCTGCTCAGAGGAAAAACAACAAAACACATTGCTCTATTATCTACAGATTGATTAACAGGCTAGAAGTCATATTAAGTTGCAAAACTGTATGCTCAGCCAGAAAAGAATGAACATATTTAATGTTAGCACAGCGTAACTAAACTATTTTAGGGGCTAAATCCCTCTTAGAGACTTACGATCTTCAGGAGAATTGCTGCTGGTGTAATCTGAAAATTACCTAAAGTATTTGCTATAGTAGCACCTAACATTTTGAATGCTCTATCGCAGCATTTCTCAACCTTGGCAACTTTAAAATGTGTGGACTTCAACTTCCAGCATGCTGGCTGGAGAATTCTGGGAGTAGAAGTCCACACATCTTAAAGTCGCCAAGGTTGAGAAACACTGCTCTATCCCAACCCCCTCCACCCCCCTCCCACCACCACCCATTTTCCCTTTCTAAGTGTTGTGTGTTTTGAGGTTTTACATCCATAACGTCTTCAACTATGTGAAGCTATTATTTTACATTTTAATTTCATACGATCACATAGCCACTTGGTTACTACAACCAGTTTGAGATTCACTCTTTACCTCTTGTGGACTTCCGAGGGCCTCCCCCAACATTTTCTCTATGTTCCTCATTACAGCCACTTTCTGATGAGCCTTTAGGGGGTATTCAATCCTTTTAGGGGTTGGGGCACCCTGGGGGGGGGAAGAAGAGGCCGACAGGTTTACAACAATTCATACTGCTTGAAAAACTCACATACACCTAGCACTAATAAGCAAGAAGCTAATAAAATTCAGGAATGAGAAAAGGTGAGGTGGCATTTTCTTATCTGCTATATAGCATACATGATATGAAAAAGAGATGTTTAGGCAACTAACTGGCCAAAAATACTATTTCTAATACTATTAGAAAAATTCTAATTCTAAAAATTTCTCATTTTTTTAAACAAGAGCATATCTCTCTAAAGCAGGGTTTCTCAACCAGGATTTCGTGGAACCTTAGGGTTCCGGGAGAGGACACTAGGGGTTCCCTGGGAGATCACAATTGATTTAAAAAAATATTTCTAATTCAGGCAACTTCACATTAAAGAGGTAAGTTTCATTCTTTATTTTTAGTTTAAGAACACTGTTAATGCATATACACAGGCCTAAACATGAAACAAATATAATAATTTTGTAACTTCTGGCCTATATTTGAGCCTGAATGTGCAGGGGTTCCCTGAGGCCTGAAAAATATTTCACGGGTTCCTCCAGGGTCAAAAGGTTGAGAAAGGCTGCTCTAAAGGGAACCAGTTTGGTCAAGTGGCAACAGGCTAGAAACCAGGAAACCGTGAGCTCTAGTCCCGCCTTAGGCACAAAGCCAGCTGGGTGACCTTGGGCCAGTCTCTCTCTCTCAGCCCTTGGAAGAAAGCAAGGGCAAGCCACTTGTGAAATCTTGCAAGAAAACTGCAGGGACTAGTCCAGGCAGTTGCCAAGAGTCAACAGCGACTTGAAGGCACATACATACACCTCTCTCTAGAAAAGCTAGGACTAAGAGTTCACTATTTCAACCTAAGTATTACAAGCTTCACCAAGGTAATCTCTAAGGTGACACTTAAGAATCCAAGTTAAGAATTCAAGTCAATTTTAGAAGCTGATGCAATTCTGACCATTTAAATAATCCTCGGAGAATAATGTATATATAGATTTTATGATGCAGTAACATTAAAGTATCATATTGCACTGTATAATATTTGGCAATTAAAACACAACAGTTCATTTATAAAACTTTATGCTGCTATTATGTTAAATTCAAACATACTTACCTTGTACCAAAAGTTTACAGTGATGGTAATTCCTCCATTCAGCAATGACTCAATGTGATGCCACCTGTATCAAGCCACAGGAGATAACTCTTCAATATTCCTAATTTTAAACAGACTTCAGCATTTCCAATATTAGTTTTGCAGTAGTAATCATCTTGTAAAATAACTAAATTGTGACTGAAGGAATATTGAAACTAAGGCTCCTCCCAGGTTAAAGAGGGTCCTTTGCTACATGATTGTGTTTTGTGAACAATTTGGGACAGACCAGTAGACAAAATTGTCTCTTTAGAATCATGTCATCGCTTGTACAATGGTCCCTAAGCAGCAATGTCCCCTGCTGGCTAGAGAGCAATATTCCTGCAAAAATTTCAGAATTAAATGACCACGCTATACAGGTAGTCCTCACTTAATGACCACAATTGGGACCAGCAACTCTGTCGCTAAGCAATATGGTTAAGCAAGATATCACATGACCTCGACAGACTTATGACCTCACTTCCGCCAGTCATTAAGCAAATCACCCACGGTTGCTAAGCAACACGTCACATGACCATGACAGGCTTACAACCTCACTTCCACTAGGGTCATTAAGCAAAACATCACATGACCGCAACTTGTGATTTTACTGCTGGCTTCATTGAATCTGCTTGTTGGAAGCCATTGTGAAGCACGCAAATGGTGATCATGTGACCGTAGTACACTGCAACGATCGTAAACACGCGCTGGTTGCAAAGTGGCCGAATCTCGATCATGTGATCGCAGGGATGCTGTGATGATCATAAGTGCAAGTACCGGTCATAATGTTACTTTTTCAGCACCGTTGTAACTTCAAACAGTCGTTAAACAGAGCAGATGTTAAACAAGGACTACCTGTACCTGTAAGTATAACCTTGATAATGGTCTAGACCAGGGCTTTCCAAAGTGCCGCCACTGGGGACACACCAGCAGCGGCGGCGCGCGCATGGCGGTGGCGCAGGGGGGCGCACGTGCACGGCGGCGGCACGGGGGGGCGCACGTGCACGGTGGCGGCGCGGGGGGGCGTGCAGCGGCGCACACGTGCACGGTGGTGGCATGGGGGGCTGTGCGGCGGTGCGCGCGTGCACGGCGGTGGCGGCAGCGGCGGCAGCCTCCGCTAAAACGCAGAAGCCGCGCCGCGGCCCCCATGCACGCACGCGCCGCCGCTTCCGGGTGGTGTGGCGACACACCACGCTGTGTGTGGCGACACTTTTGTGTCGCGACACACAGTTTGGAAAGCTCTGGCCTAGACAATTGCTTCATTCAGTTGCTTCCCAAAAACTGTCATGGTGAATGTTTATAAGAACATATAAGGACATGCCCCAAATTTAAATCTCATGGCAGAAAAAAGGGACTAATAATATTTTCTGCCTATGAGCAAAATCTCATGGCAGAAAAAAGGGACTAATAATATTTTCTGCCTATGAGCAAGTATCAAGGATTATTGCTATTCTTCTAGGAGGCACCTCACGCACAGAAAAATATCTATCCTAGCCAGTGAAAAAGACACCAGGCTCAGAGCCTCTGACAGAACCCCCTGCATTGCCCAAATTGATTCTGCTGCAGTCACCAATTATACTAGCCCATTCTGTCCCATTCTCATCCTATGTGTATTACCAATACATGGGAATATAAAGCACATCGCCTGGGCCAACTACGGTCTCATAGGCAACTATGTTCTGGAAATTGGGAAACTTCTCATAGTCGGGATTGTCGAAGTCAACCTAGCAGGAGAGAAGAAGGCATCACTGAAGTCAATGGAGACAATATGATGATTCTCCCTGCTGCTTCCCACCCCAGCTACTTCGAAGAAAATGAACATCTATACAAACTTTAACTGGGAACTAGAGACAAAAATCACCAACTTCAAAAGCACTGCACTCCACTTCCCACTAGTTACTGGTTATGTGGATTGTGAACAATTATACTCAGCATTCGCATTTACTATTTAAGATGTATTTAAGATCAATGCTGCCAAGCAAAGAAAAGCACAGAGCACATATAATAAAATATCAGATATCTATAGGGCACTGATTGGGAGGATTCGGCTATACAGATTAAAGTCAAGATTAAATTCTGTTTTAAGTAATCTAATAACCAAAGTAAATCATTCTTGAGATTTCTGACATAGATTCAAACATTAAGCCCATGACAGTAGCAAGGAAGGACTGTAAATCAGCACAGCTGACAGCTAATATTACTTCCTGGTAAAGTGTAAATTTGCTGGAGCTTGTTAAACTCCACAGGTTGGGGAACCAATTCCGAAAGATCAACAAAGGGATATAAGACCTGGAGAGCTTAACTGGAGATTAACAATGATCTCACCAGCAGTGTGTTGAAATGGAAGAGATTATCTATACAGTTGCTCTCAAATATCCTATCCTTTATTGGAGAGTACCCCGATTACTGAGGAACTTGGATGCTGAAACAAACACAACTAGAATACAGTTGTACATGGCATCCACATCCATTGCATAGACCAGAGCTTTCCAAACTGTGTGTCGCGACACAAAAGTGTGTCGCCACACAGAGTCTGGTGTGTCGCCACACAACCCGGAAGCGCTGATCATCATCAGCACCTCCGGGTTTTCCCGCAGCGACACACCAACGGCGGTTGGTGTGTCGCCGCGGGAAAACTTTGGAAAACCCTGGCATAGACTTTCTGAGTGGTTGGTGGAATCCTTAGATGCCAAGCCTGGTTGCTTGGCCCTTCGAGGAGAAGGTTCTTAACACTCTCATCATTACAGTTCCAACAAAAGAGATGGAGACACTGGTGCATACATGGTGTCTCCCCTAATTTTATTAGTTCATCTGTAAGTTCAATTTCAAGTGATCCAGACCAAGACTATGGGCAAATTGCTTGGAAGCTGCAGCTTCACTCTTGCCTAACTTTGACTTCAATGAATACCTGCAGGTGACTGCTGGGTGAATCTGAAGATGGCTGATTCCTCTACAACAGGAACTGGTATCATTAATATCCTGTTAGCGACAAGTTCTTGGAGAGGGTGGGGACAATTTATCTCCAAACACTTTTGGATGAAGCAAATTATTGGGAACTGGGCCAAATCCCTTCAGCCAAAACCAATATTGCCAACAGTTAAGGATGATGAAATATATAATTCAACACGTGATGGGGACAGGTTTCTTACTCCTGATCTAGATCCACTCCAGCTCTAATTTGCATTCCAGGAGGGGGCTGGGACTCAATGACCTAAACTGCCCCTTTCAAGCAAGCTTCATATACAGGTAGTCCTCGTTTAGTGACTGCCTCATTTAGCAACCATTCGCAATTATGACAGTGATGAAAAAGTAACTTTATGACCAATCCTCACATTTACGACCTTCACAGGTCTGTAAAGCAAAGGAAAGCTGAAGTAAGAAAGATCATAAGCACAGTCGCTGTTTCACTTAGCAACTGCTTCGCTTAATGACCGAGTTGCTGGTCCCAACTGTGGTCACTAAATGAGGACTACCTGTATTCAGAGGTACCTATGAGTGCCTATTATCAGCTGCAACTGGAAGAGAGAAGGCAAAGGGAACCTGCTGCAGGGAAAGGAAATAAATGGAGTGGATTTCTGTAGAAAATTCTAGCTTCTACTTTCAATTTCAAAAAACAGTACCTGCGGTGCTATTAAAGGACCCATTTTTACTTCTCTGGAAAAAATCTATCTAGCAGACTCAAGTTTAGGGGAACGAGTAACCCTTCCATTCTGTGAGGGACAAGTTGCCACTTATGTTATGAAAAAGGAAAAAGCAAGCTATATATATTCAGAGGTACTTTTACAGAATATATGTAATGACTGGTAAAAATAATGGCCCTGTTGGCCCAACACAGCTGACCCAGTCATGCCCTCCCAGAGATACGTAATTCATTTACTTCTGGGCACTAAAAGTGTACAATTCAGTATGATTAGGTCAGCTGGTAAGCAGTTATTTTTTGTAGCCCCTTCACTTGCTGAAAAGGAAATTGGGGTGTTGTCACTTCCTGATCCCCCAACAAGCAACTTTACAAAGAAGTCCAGCTTGGAACTACTGCAGACAGAATGAAGAGAGCTTATCCAGTCCTCACTCTTTCTAGCACCCTCCCGGTGAGTCGATAGGAAGAGTCTGCAGACAAGAGCAACAGAGATGCAAAACCTAAAGAGAACCTTTTTTTGCAGAAACTATCCACAACACTGTCTCAGAAGATAAATAACTAAGTGCTAGTTAATCTCCAGTAAAGAGTTTGGATTACCCTTATCACTGGGAGGAGTTATTTTATCCCCACACAGCCCTGCAGCTGTCTGAGGCTAACGCTTCCCTGTCCCCACCCCAACAAAGATTTAGTTGACAACTTTAGTTGCCTGGATTAGGATATTCTTATGACTGAGTTAAATGCATCGTGTGAACAGGGTCATTTGAAGACTATACTATATATATCTAAGAACTTTAAAACAGACATCATACTTTTAGACTCTTCCTCAGGCAGATGGTTAGAGGAAATGCAAAGGTATATAGGAATTTTGTAATAAACTAGCATTAAAAATTATGCTTTAGGGTCTTAGGCAAAAAAAGCTATTTGGCCTCATTGTCATCTCACCTGGCTCTGCCGGTCACATGGATGGTGCACAGGATAAGGATAAAGGCATTCAAACTGATCAGGTGAAAACAGAATACATCGTTTGTATCCTTTAATCTGAGCAAAGAAATTCTGCTGTTCATCATAGTGAGCAGGTGTCACATTCCCTGCAAAAGAAAGTGCAAAGCAAACTTTTGAAATTATTTTGCAAAATGTAAGCTTTAATTTCCAGCAGGTCTGTGCCTCAAATTATTGGGGAGGGGTGCATAAACTTCACCCCCGTTGTGGCTCCCCAGCATTTCATCTTATCTTATCCTACAGTTTCCAGCACCCTGGCTGCACTTTTGAAACTGGACCATTTTGCTACAAAAGAGTGCAATCAGGGTGCTAAAGGCACCACTGAAGGCTATTTTTTAGTTATGAGGGATTTTATAAGTGAAGACCTCTTACTCCTATTCCTACCTTTAAGCCTCCCAAGTAAGTAAAAAAAAAAAAAAAGGTGGCCGTGAACGTTCCAGAATACTGCAGGCCCCAACAGTCAAAGATTGTCCGCCTCTGAAACACACTATGCACAGCCAAATTTCTGAGAATATGCTAACCAGGAGGATTTGCAAATTTTGGGCTGGCCAGAAGGGCAGTCAGGAAGGGACTGCAGCATCCCCAGAGCAACAATTCCTAGAGAAGTTGGAGGAGCAGCGCATAACCAAAAGGGAGGAGGAGCCCCTTCATGGAGTTGGAAAGAGAGACCAGCGTCAAACTCACCACTTGGGACAGCTCCTAGTAAAACTGTGTGCTTGTGAGGGTGCTTCTGCCACCCCTGCCAGGAGCTGCTGCCACCCAGGGAGACATATACAGCTCCCAGGCCCAGCCAGGGGACAGAAAACTCAGTGCCCCCCCTCAGAGGGCATCTGCTCCCACCCGAGAGACCAGGTGGCCTTCCAGCAGTGAGGCTTCAGCAGGAGCTTCCTCCCAATCACCTCGTTTCCAGACGTGGGGAGGACTGCAGGTATCTTTTTCAGACACACTTTTTGCAAGAGCCTCTTCCCACAGAAAAGACATCCCCTTCAATTATCATTTTTTCCCATACAGGTGGTCCTCGCTTAGCAACAATTGGGACCAGCAACTGCATTGCCAAGCGTCATGGACAGTAAGCGAAAAATCACAACTGCAGTCATTAAGCGAGACATCACGTGACCATGACTTGCGATTTTACTTCCGCATTCTCCCTAATTCTGCTTGTTGGAAGCCGGTTGGGAAGCACGCAAATGGTAATCATGTGACCGTGGGACATTGCGACAGTCGTAAATGTGAGGACTGGCTGCAAAGCTGTTTTTTTACACCATCGTAACTTCAAACGATCGCTAAACAAGGTAGTTGATAAGCAAGGACTACTGTACACAATATAGTAAAATTCCTTGAAATCAAGCACTACTCCTAATGACTTTTATGGGGAAAAAATGCCCCTGCCTTCTTTCAGGGCTTTTTTGTTTTTGAATTTCCAGTCTCAACTACAATGGTAATATTTCTTCGTGCCTCTCCTCCAAATAGTAACCAGGCCTGGTGCTGTTTGGCTTTTTCAGATCAGTCAAAGTTGTCTCGGTGCTGCCAGCTACCTAGACTATTTATTATACAGGAATTTAAACTATAAACCTGAAATTAGCCATATGATGCTTATGATCACTTCCCTTCAAACCACTAGACTACCTGGCCTTCATTTTCAATAATAATAAAAATAATTTTAAAAAAGGAGCATGTTCAAAGGTGCCACTGTCCCCAGATTTTGTCTATTATTTCTATGTATTCCTTCTCTCTGAAATTAACAAGCATAATTTGCTTTCATTTTTTAATGCTTTTTATATAACATGCATATAACATATTTCATATTTTGGAAAACATTCGTTTTCCTTTTTTTGGATTTCTTTTAATTTTTTTTCCTTCAAAAGCATGTATATCCAAACAGCCTGGGATCATATCTGATCACCACCACTTAATTTTCATCAAAATTTGGCTCTTGTCCTTTGTCAGCCCCCAACTTGACTGCAGCAATTAGTCGGGTTTTTTTAGTAAATTTTATTAGGTTTCAAGAGAAGAATAAAACTACAAAGAAACAAAAAACTACAAAGAAAGAAAAAAACTAAAAAGTGCAGAAACACAAGAGAATTTTTTTTCAAATTTACAAAAAGACGTGTCTTCCGACTTTTAACAGCAAGGATATTCAAAAATTTCCATAATCAATCTCTTACTCTAAATTAAACCAAAGCACCACATTATTTCTATAAGTCATTCCACTTTAACACATAATAAAAATCACTAAGTACAGTTACTCCTCCCCCTTATATTAACATTAAAAAGTTCATATAAACCTCCTAAACATCTTTCTCCCCTCCAAAAGATAAAACATATTTAATTATTCCCTTCCTACCACTATTCTATACATTTCTGTCTACTATAATAAGAAACAAATTAAAAAGCACATTAGTTGTCTGCTATTATAGTTAATAGTACAATTTTAATAATCCCAATCTTAATAAACCCAAAAAACAAAGACAATTCAAAACAGTAATTCCGTATCTTTAAAGGCAAATAGCATCAATCAAATCCTTAAAGCAAACCAGATGAACATTCTTCAACCCTTATCCCACTTCAAAATAAACCAAAGCAGTTATATATCCCCACAATGTGCACAGAGCTTTCCTCTTGAAAGAATCAAACAGCCCAACTGCCCCCCTCAAAGATTCCAGGTTCTTTTCATGGCATTCCACCAGATGATTGATTTTACTTATGGCTTGCAGATCACTCTCTCCCTTAGATTACTCCATTATCATCTTGATAAAAATCCCAATCTGTGTCTTAAAAAAACCTTTCTATCGCTCTTAAATTCCTCAATTTCATCCAACACATCCCCAACCTGATGGCACATTTTAGATCTCATATTTTCCACAATGTCCTGGATATCTTGCATAAAAGCTTGATAGAAGTCAGAAGAAATCTGTTTAAAATCCTGGTGAAGGTCAGAAAAAATCTGTTTGAAATCCTCCATGTCTCATGCAGTAGATTATGGCGCCCCCTAGGAGCTTAACCAGCAAAAGTCGAAGATATGGAAGAGTTCCAAAGTGTGTTTACATAAAGTGAGAGTGAGATAGCATAGCAAACAGTTCTCAAGGGAAAGTGAAAACAGAAAGCTGAAGGTTCAAATCAGCCAATTCAACGTGTAGGAAAATGCTAATATCTTCAAATTTAATACAAAAATAATAACAGGAAGACAGTTGTTTACTCTCAATCTTTGGAATTTCCTTTGGAAGGAAAACAAAGTCCAAAACTTAAAATATTTTTTTTTAAAAAAGTAATCCCAAAAATAACGTTAAGCACCAAGAGAACCAGCTTCTCCTCACTGTAGAAAGCCTCTCTTGGGGTACATATACTTAAAAAAAAATACAAATTGTGGAGTCCTTGGTGCTCTCTGAGCCTTGTTGTTTTCTTGCAGACGTTTCATTGCCAGGCTAGGCAACATCTTCAGTGCGAAAAACAATACAAATACAAATTATAATACAAATTGGTGATTTAGAAATGGGGTGGCCGGTCTTAGTGTCCCTTTAAGGCTACAGCGCGGCTTGGAAAGTGATGAAGTCCCCGTCTCCCAACTGGCTCTTACCAGTCGAGCGCGAAACGCTATCTGTGATTTTCTGGCTGCAAGCCGCCGTTCGGAGGACAAATGGGGTGATTACAGGTATTTTCCTTGATCCGGAGAACGTTTCTGGGCTTCAGGAAAACCTGCCTGAGCCTGAAAAAAGTTACCGCGTTGTCAGCTCTGCCTGCTGAACCAGCGGGCACAGCCGTTCAGTCCGCCATTCCCACTGGAAGCCGACTGCAGCAATTAGTCTTGACAAAAAGCCTCTGGAGTTAATAAGAGGATCTCCCCCTTAGCCTAACTGCAACATGTTGAGGTAGTTGTAGTAGGTAAGATTATAGCTGGGAAGAAAACATTCTACCCAAATTCAGTTACCTAGCACTGACATTTTGTCCACAGGAATTCCTCAACGGGTGGCTCTAGAAGAATATTAAAACAAAATACAGTTACTTGTCCAAAGAGGCAGGTTTGTTACCTTCCATGCCAATCAGTAGCAAGTTGGATGTCAGCTGACCCCAGCCTCGCTTCGCCTGCTGTCTGTTAATCCAATTCCAATTAAAGCCCAGGAAATCTACCACAATTTTCCTCCCAACTGTGTCATTTAAGGTCTGCTGGAGATACAACCTGTATATACCAGAAAGTAAGGAAAAAAGAAATGCAAATATGGGTGCAAAGCTATAACCAACTAGCTCTTTCATTATCCTTCAAAGTCTGCATCAATTGCATACTTCTTATAGAAACGGTAACAAAACCTAGCTTACAGAGCTGGAAAAAGAATTCTCACGAGCATTACACTACCAAAAAATGACTAGTGGTCCTTCGAAAAAGAACAAAACTTTATGTTACTGGGTTCCTGCTTAACTCATTATTCTTAGGTCACCCTAATTTTCTGGACTTCACTGAAATAGCTTTGGTCACTAGGATGGAGAAATTATGCTGATCAGAAGTCCAGGGAATTCAACCTGGTAATTCTTCTGGACTTCTCACAGCTGTATCACTAATCTATACTGGGCAAAGCAGTGCCAGGAGATAATAGGATTTTTTACCTGCTAAGCCCATTGCCCAACTGAAAAAAATGTTCTGATTTTTTAAAAAAAAAAACTAAATAATGTTTACCTTCAGCAGCAGGAAAGCAACAGAGTTCTGGGCCTACACAGAAGTGTCACTGCCTCCTCCTCTGCCACCACATGAGTGCAGAATATTCCTCAGAAAGGAAAGAAAGAGGACAGGAAGGAACAGCATATAACCAGAGGTCTGCTGCCTTCCAATCTGTCAAAACTGAAACATAAGAAAGGAAACAAGTATGCTTTTACTGCTGGGTAATTTTGCAGGATTTGGAATGGCAGTGCAGAGACAGCTGACAGATAAAAAGGCAGCAGAAAATTTATCTGCACCTGGAATACCAAGGATTGGTACATCATAGAAAGCAACTACCAGGATAGTAAACAGCACTGTGAAAACAGAGTGTGATGTAGTATTAGAAGGATGTGCTTATGTGAGTGTACATTTCACTGTGCTCATACACCACCATCAGGTTAGATCAGTGTTTCTCAACCCAATGGGTTAGATAAAGAGACAGCAGATGCACTAAGCCTGATTAGCATTAACTTGTGTTACATTTGGGAGGAGGAGAAGTTTTTTTGTTTGTGTGCATGGGTGATGACTTAGCATGTTGCATGAACTCAGCCTACTTGGTTAATTTATGGCTTAGTGTCTTATGCACTACATCAGATTGTTGTGTGAACATACCACTGTCCTTTTTTGGAGAAATGTTCACGAGAGGGTGAAAAAATCTAGGGCCACATTATAATTCCAATATCTGCTATGAAATATAATGCAATAAAAAGTAAATCACAAAATGAATACTAATATGAGTATGCCCGTAGATATAACATCCAGTGAGTAAACAAACTACTTCCATTTCACTCACTGCACATGGAATAACTTTCTTTTAGGATAGACAGATTACAATGTAAAGAATGGCAAAATAGCCATGCATCACAAAGCGTAGATAATATGAAAGAAAAATAGTATGATGCATACTCTCATGCCATTATGAATTCTACAAAGGTTCTTTTTCTCTGTTAAACAAGCTCTGTCTTCAATGAAATAAGCTATGTATAAATAACACGAAATGTTCCTTTTCACTGTACATGAATGTTATTTCCTTCAATGAAACAAACTTTCCTTATGAACTGCCCAGATTCAAGGTTTGTTTTGTTAAGGACTTCCTCAAAAATTAAATTTTAATAGTTCAAAAAGTTCTCCATTTCAGTAGAGCCTGAAAAATACTATCATGTTCACTCCCTTATCTCGTCTTGTCATTTCAAATTAAAACCACACCCATTTTCTTTAGAAGAGATTTGGAAAGTTCAGCTTGCTCTATTCCCCAGTGAGTCAGGCACGGTACCCACACCATTCCTTTGGTTTCCAAAAGGTTCAAAACTCATAACACTGACCATAAGGTCCTTGTGGTTCAGCTATTTGAGGCTGCATCACGGCAGGTTCCTTTCCTCCCTGGAGGGCTAGTTCCTAAGTCTCTTCAGGAGGAGCTATTACACTGCGCTGCCAAGCACCGAGCCTAACAAATAAAGCCAGAAGCAAATCCCACCTTGGCTCTTTGTCCCCCCCGGCCGCCAGGTGACCACCAGGTGTTAGTGTTACCTTTCTTCGCTTCCCTGCTGCTCGATTTCCTGGAGCTGCGCCACAAAATCCCTGAACTTCATCTCCTCTCTGCTGGACTTCGGTTTGAAGTTCTTCACGTTTGCCATCTTCTTCTCATCGTAGTACAGAAACTTGTGGGTGCTGGCTCGGTACACCGAGAAGTCCCCGCTCCCAATGTTCTCCTGAAGGTAATCCAGGTCCCACTTCAGGGCGGGATAGACCAGATTGGTGTCGGTGAGCACCACCGGCTCCTGGAAGCAAACACAGAGCGGAGGTCACGCGAGAGCCCGCGGAAAGGCGCGGAAGGACGGAACGCGCCCCCCCGGCACCAGCCTCGCGCGACGGGGAGGCGGCTCGAGCCCCCCAGCCCCGAGGCAGCGTCCTCCCGTCACCTCGTTCTCCAGTAGCTCCTCGGCACGAGGGTCTCCGTGGCGCAGCCGGGCGATGGGCCGCGTCTCGAAGCTGTAGTGCCGGAACTGCGCCTCGCTCCACTCGGGCAGCTCCTCCGCCCCCGCCGCCGCCGCCTGCGGAGAGGTGGAAGCCTCCGCGGCCGCGGAGCGAGACGCGGAGGCCTCTTCCATCGCTACCGGAAGTAGCTCCGCCTCCGATGCTGCCGCGCGCGGAACCCGGCGAGACGCGCATCCGGTCCAAGGCGCGGCGGACCGGAATCTCCGGCGCCGGCTCCTCCAGAGTTGCCCGCTCTAGGAAACGGGAGCCGGGGATGTTCGGCGCCCCCTCGCGATGCTCTTCCTGGCCTGCGAGCCTCGGGTTGCCCGGGCGTGCTAGTGCCGTGGTGGGCGGCTGCTCGAAAAGGACCCTTCGGAATGGAAATAGCCTGCCAGGAGTGCTGGCCCTGTGGAGTCAGACTAGGGAACCTGCAACCTTTGCGCCCACCGTCCAATCCCAGAATGTCACGCCTCTTTCTTCAGAAATCTGTCCAGGCGCCCCAAGCTTTCCCTGCAATTGTGATCTTTCTTTTAAATTTAAAAAAATGCATAGCATTATCCTTTTATTTTTTTTTAAAAAAAATGGTAACTTAACTGCGTTTAGAAACATAAGTGGCTATAAGCAATCAACGTCCAGAAACCTGCAAGCAGGCATAAGCAGCGAACGCAAGAGGGCTACTTAAAGGGGGGGGGGGAAATCCTTCAATTTTTTTGTACTTTTGTGATCCACTTCATACAGAATTTGAAAATGGGTTTGCAAATTTTTTACTTTAAATTTTTAAAAAAATCAGTTTTAAAGGAGTAAAATCACTTAAAGATTTATTCAAGATGGGAAGCAACCTAAAGATCGATCCCATGTACTGTATATTGAAATCCATTCCATTCTACTGCACTAGTTTACAACTTAATTCCCCTGCATCCATAACTGCCCTTCCTTTCCACCTTAAAATCACACAGTGGCCGTTTAGGTCAAGTAGAAGCCAATGCTAAGTGCTGGGATCCAAATTAAAGCATCCCAGGCAAATGACCGTCCAGACTTCACTTGAAGACATCCAGTGGAGGGGAAGCCATTATCTCTCTGGGTGATCGGTTTCACTGTCAAACTGCTGTTACTTGGAAGCATCATCCATACTTCTCCTTGGATGCAGAGGAAATACTGGACACCAAGAAGAGTGTGGTATTTATTGGTTCCTCCACTTATTTAACCAAGATGCAGCATTGCCAAGTTTGTTCATTTGGAATTTTGAGCAGGGATGGATATTATTAATAGAAGCACAACATTTTCTCCTTTTTTATTATTTCTGTATCCTTTAAATAAAGGATTTCAATAAAAGCGCATTTATGAGGACCCCATGCCTGGAAAAGCTAATGAGGAAAGGAACTCAGATAGGTAAAAAAATCTTCATGGGGAAAAGACAATTACAAATTATAGTGAGCAAAGTGGCTTAATGAAGACTGAAAACGAAAAAAGACATGTACAAAATGCAAAGAGGGACAGGTCACAAAGAATGAATATAGACAAGTAGCTCAGAAATTAGAGTTGGGTGTTTGGAAAACAAATAAGATGAGATTAGCGAAACATTCTCGGTAGATAGATAGATAGATAGATAGATAGATAGATAGATAGATAGATAGATAGAAATAGATATTTACAAAACAGAAAGAAAAGAACCAGGACATCAGCAGAAACAACAAAATATTAACAGGTAATGAAGAAGAGGCAGAGCTACTCAACTCCTATTTGCAATTCATTATTTTCAGACAAATTCCTTTGTGTTTACCAGAAAATTCTGAAGGGCAGGATGAAGAAGCAGGACTGGCATTTAAGTTACAAATATGATCAGGGAATCCCTCTATACTTTGAAGGAGTTTAAATCTCAGAATGAAATTACTTCTATCTTATAGTGTTGAAGGAACTACCTGATGGTCTCACTGAACCCTTAATAGTTCTTTTTGAGGAAGGTTGTTGCTAGGGAGCCACGGAGAATCAGTTACACAACAATTGTACTGGAACAATTAGATCAGTGTGAGAGGCAAGAAACTGGATATATGGGTAAGGGACATGAATCATCCGACTGAATCCTTGTATTAGTGTATGCGTTCCGTGTGCGTCATGCCGGCCACATGACCGTGGAAGCGTCTTCGGACAACGCTGGCTCTTCGGCTAACAAACGGAGATGAGCACCGGCCCCTGGAGTTGGACACGACTGCACAAATGTGCGAGGGGAACCTTTACCTTTACGTTAGAAAACAGGAGGAATCTTGTATCAGTGTATGTGCAGAGGTCAGAAGGGCACATTTGGCTGGCCGATGAATAACCTGCATTTTGCCAGGCTAAAAGGATGAATAGATCAAGATGTCAATAAAGGAAAATGGGTTGAAATGGATAAAAGAGAGAATAAATTAGATCAGGATAGGTTAGTATAGAGAAAGATAAACAGGATGCCAATTAAGAAAGTAGGTTAGCATAGGTAAAGGTAAAGGTTCCCCCCGCACATTTGTGCAGTCGTGTCCGACTCTAGGGGCCGGTGCTCATCTCCGTTTGTTAGCCGAAGAGCCAGCGTTGTCCGAAGACGCTTCCACGGTCATGTGGCCGCATGACGCGCGCGGAACGCTGTTACCTACCCACTGAAGTGGTACCTATTCATCTACTTGCATTTGCATGCTTTCAAATTGCTAGGTTGGCAAGAGCTGGAGCTAGTGCGGGAGCTCACTCCGTCACACGGGGCTAGGGTCTCGAACCTCCGAACTTGCGATCTTCTGATCGACAAGCCTGCCATCTTACCCGCTGAGCCACCGCAGGTTAGGTTAGGTTAGGTTAGGTTAGCATAGATAAGGATAAAATAGAATTAAGATATCTGCTAAAAGGAGAAATGCTGTTTGCCAGCTGGGTGAGAAGCTCGCATAAAATCACAGGGGTTAGCAGTACAGGGGAACCAGATGGAAGATGTATGCCTACATTAAATAAGGGCTGTCTATGGTTGGGGGTTAAGAGTTCATGCCCAGCAGGAGGATGCATGCCTTATCAGATAGGGGTTGATCAAAGTATAAAAGTGCTGGCTGCTGTCCTGATCAGTACTTCCTTTCCTCTGAAGGAGGGAAGTCCGCTTATTCCTGTGTTAGAAGAAAATCTTACCAAGTTCGTTCCTGAGCCAGGAGTAAAGAAACTGACCAATTGCCTGAAGTTAGGAGTTTTATTCACCCAAGAGCAGAGACAAAGCAGCAGGCTGTTAGGTGGGCGATCGCGCAGGACCCCCTTCCTACAGCACATTATATACCCTAGATTACTCACAGACCTACGTTGGGATGGCACATTCTCTCTACCCAATCAGGTCAGTTACCTTGACTAGTATGCCCCCTCCCATCTTCCTATCCAAGCAGGAAGAGGAGTATTGAGTCAGGTCATCTTCATGTCAACTATCTTTTATCTCCTTTACAATCCTGAATGGCCGTTCTGAATTACATTCCTTATGCAAGGACAAGACAACTTAATCGCCTTCTACAAGGGTCATTGAGGCAGGAAGGGCAGTGTGTAGTCTAGGGCAATTCACACATTCTTGGTGAGTCACAGCCTCCTCAAGAATGTTTGCTTTGAGATATTTAAACTATACAAAGGAGATCTGATGTGAGGACTTTGATTTCCTGGGCCTACATTAATTTTATACTAAAGAAATGGGGTGTTATTACATGACTATATATTCACATCTAGATATACAAAAAGGTAAGAATATGTCTACAATCCAACACCTGGTACCTTGAATAAACGTTCTTTGATTCTCCCGCTCTGCGTGATTATTGGCTTATAGCGCCAGGCGAAGCGAACCAACCGCGATTTGCGGCCGCCAAGTGTTTCTCAATCTTGACAACTAGGGAATCCTGGGAGTTGAAGTCCACACATCTTAAAGCTGCCAAGGTTGAGAAACACTGGATTAGATTATAAGGACTCCTTTTCCCTCTAGACTCCATCTGGACATGGGATCATCCTGGTGGACGACTTTTGCCAGGATCTACATGGGGGTAGCGTCCCTCTCCTGGTCTTAATAGACCTGCCAGCTGCTTTCAATACCATCAACTATTGTTATTGCTTTTCGTATATTTTTTGTTTGTTTTTAGTTTGTGAGCCGCCCAGAGTCGGTTGCAGTCGGTGGGGGTCCAAGTTGAATACATAAGATAAACGTCCCGGGGGCGCTGGGCTCTCCAGCTGGCCAAGACGGGATGGAGAGGTTCCCCAGCAGCCCCTGGGGAGGCGTGAGTCCCTGGCTGACGAAGATCCCCGAGGACTCATCAGACCCCGCGGCACTCGCATCCCTCAGGCCTGGGAAGCGCAGGAGGAGCAAGAGCGTTGCGGCTCGGAAGCAGGCCCGGCCTCTGGCGCCCCCTTGCGGCGCAGACTGCTTACGGGTCAGCTCTGAGGGCAGCGGCGCTCTTCTGTGAAACTCTATGGTCAACCGGAAGTCCTCTAGGCTCGCCCCGGCGCCTGCCCTTGGAAGACGCGATGGTGGCTGCGGTGGCTATTGCCGCCGCTGCCCGGAGCCGCCTCCGCGCCCTCCTCCGCCCGCTCGCCTGGCCGTTGCCGCCTGTGGACAGCTGTCGCCGCCTCGGTCCGTGAGTGGCTCTGCGTGTCGGGCGGTGAAGGGAGGGGGCCCTGCGTCTTGGGCCCTGAGCGGGACAGACGACCCCCCCTTGCGGATTGTGGATTGGAATTATTTTAAAAAACAACTGCGTCCAGGTTTAGGTCAAAGGCATGTCTAGCCTTGCATTCCAACATGGTAGTTGGTAGACAAACAAATGAGAACTTGATGTGACATGTGAAAAAGCGAAAAAGTACTGGACACAAATACATACGATGATGCAACAAATTTTAAAATTTAATATTCAATTGAAACCAGAGGATTTTTTTACTAGGGCTTATGGACAGTCAATTAGAAAGACTCATGGACAACTAGTTTTATATATGGTAACTGCAGTGAGGCTATTATATGCACAAAGATGGAAAAATACAGATATACCCACAATGGAGGACTGGACTGTGAATATGGTAGAACTTGTTGAAATGGCTTGTTTGATTAGGGAAGGAACAACAACTACTTTTATAAAAGACTGGAAACAGTTTATAGACTTTTTGATGAAAATGACAAAAATGAATTGATGATTTCAGGATTTACTGATTTTAAAAAGTTGTTTACGGGAAGAAGGGAACCAAGATACATAATTTGGGAGGGTAGAAATGGTAATAATCATGCTAGTAACTGCTTCAAAGATTGGAAATCACTTCTTTAGATATCTTTTTCTTTGTTTCTAACTGTTTCTCGCTTCATCTTTGAATGTATTGGTCTTTCTGCTTTTAGCTTCGGATCTGCCCAAACACCTGCTTCCTGGGCCTTACCCCAAGAATCCAGAAGAGCGGGCAGCTGCTGCAAAGAAATACAACCTGACATTGGAGGACTATAAGACATATGCAGATGATGGTGTCGGGTAAGCTGTATTTGTATGCCTGAGGAACCAAGTGTTGTATCGGTATCAGATATCAGGGATTGTGGAGCATTTGCATATACACACTTCTTATTCATAGCCTCATAATAATAAATGACTTTCATAGTGACATTCATTGGGAGATGAGTAAAATCTTTAAAATATATGTATATCTCTAGATTATAGGCAGATTTAAATTTGGAAGGAAGACAGGAATCCCATCAACAAAAATATTTAAATTAGAAATATAAATCCGTACTTAGTAATTTGTGCAATATTTCCAATAGTATAAATTCCAGGTATGCTGATCTAAATCATGGAAGGTCTTGTTCACCTCACCAGGCATTTGCAACAATAGTGTGTTAATCAGTATGGCTTGCTTACCTTTGCCTTAGAATTAAGCTAGGGTCCATTCTAGCCTTGTGATTTCAAAAATCAAAATGTTAAATTTCTCCTGTTTCCATCAAGTGATAAAATGTCCTATACTTCATTGATGAACAGTTATATTTCTTGTAATGTTGGAACAAGACTATGTCATGCTGAATTTGCAACTTAAGGGGGGGAAAGGTGAAAAAAATGTACTATTTTAGTGGCAGAGACATCCCTTGGATGAATCTTTGCATGTTTAATTTATGTATAAGATATTCAAATGCTGGTTGGTTATATTAATTGGTTTCTTCTCTATTGTTCTTCTGGACTGAATTCATATGGCAGTTACTTTGTCTAGAGTAGGGATAGGCAACATGTTTGGGACCAGGTCCCCATACATAAAAAAATAAGTAGTTTAGCTTCCAAAAGATAAAGGAACATGGTAGCGTGATATGTCACTGGGAGGCTTAGCCATCATTTCAGCCCTCTTCTCCAGTTTTTCAAGTTTAGCAAAGAAAAGTTTATTTTTCTTATTTTAAACCAGTAGGAAATTGTAGTTTTATTTTTTGATTTAAGCACTGAAAAGATTTAGAAGTAACATGGGTCCACAAATTGCTTGCCCTTGGTCTAGAGCAGAGCTTTCCAAACTGTGTGTCTGGACACGTTAGTGTGTCAGCTGCAGTGTCTGGGTGTGTCGGGCTGCTGCTGCCTCCGAGCCCTGCCAGGATTCTGTGCAGGTCCTAGTGCCTGCCTTGTGCCTTGCTGCCTCCAAACCACCTGTGATTCCGTGCAGGTCCTAGTGCCTGCCTTGTGCCCTGCTGTAAGAGTGTGTTGCGAAATGATGCCCTGCTGTAAGAGTGTGTCGCAAAATGATGCATGTCTAAAAAGTGTGTCACCAACATGAAAAGTTTGGAAAGCTCTGGTCTAGAGCATCTGTTCTCATATTTTCCAGTTACGGTGACTATCCCAAACTCCCAGACCAATCCACACATGAAAGAAATCCTTGGTATGACTGGGATCACCCTGACCTGAGGCGCAATTTTGGAGAACCAGTAAGAAGAATAATTAATTTTGGGGCTACCTAGGTTTCAATTCAGTTTGTAGTCCAGAATCACATATTTCAAAAACAATTAGTAATGGGATATGGGGAGTCTTTGGTGCTCTCTGAGCCTTGTTGTTTTCATGCAGACGTTTCATTGCCAGGCTAGGCAACATCTTCAGTGCGGGAAAAAAAAACAACTTTCGCACTGAAGATGTTGCCTAGCCTGGCAATGAAACGTCTGCATGAAAACAACAAGGCTCAGAGAGCACCAAAGACTCCCCAGTTCAACCCTGAGCTACAAATATTCTCTTCGATTGGTAATGGGATATCCTAAGTGCTATAGTATGTTTGGTAGCAAGTTCAAAAAATTCCTTCTGTGAGCCCAATACTCAAGCATATTCTCGGTCCCTGTTTCCCCAGTATACTTTAGATATACTGTACATCAACACTGAAATCCCCACTTTGATTCTGGTATTGATAGTATTTTGGTGTCCTGGAAATGAATAAATACTACTGTATCCTTGTTAAACTTGACTAACAGTTCTTTATTGGCCAGCTGTTGGACCACTATATTTTGCCTCAGAAGAAACACAAACAGTAAAGTGATGTCTTCAATATGCTGTTCTAGTATAATTTGAAAAATTGAATAGTCTTTATATTTGACAAATGTTTTGCCAAACTAAATTTCAGCTTACTTGTTCTATTTCATTCATTGGGACCAACTTTAGAAACTTTGCTTATTAGTCAGACTTTCCTTCAGAATTCAGGGAGAAGTTTTATAATAAGAGAAATGGACTGACTGGGTTTTTCTACTGAGAACTACCAATTAATAATAATATCAGTAGTAATCGTATGGAAGCCCTCTTTTATTTTAACTATTGCTACAAGAGAAATCCGTATAATGATAGGCTCTTACTGCAATATTTAATCCTGGTCTTCTTATCTTCTTTTAATCAGGTGCACCGGAACTTTGATTTGTTCGTACGGACACGGGTTGATACATCCCCCACCCCTGTTTCCTGGCATACCATGGTGATTTATTTCTGGGGGTTTCTTGGAATCATGTTAGTCATGTCTTGTCTTGGGGAAATATTTCCAACGTACCCACCTGTGGTAAGTTCTAAATCTACATTCTGTCAAGAAATCTTGAATCTCTGTTGTTGGGGTGATCTGCAGAAGTTCCTGCCTAAATTCTAGTGCCTCATACAATTCAGGAAAGGGAAACACTCTCTCACCTATTAAAAGCATTTTTTAACCAGAATCTCAGAATCCCTCCTAGTTTCAGTCATGTGTAACTCCAAGGGGCAGGAAAGTGGTAGAAGCTAGCATTATTTATTTCTTCAGTTGGGGGTGGTGATGGATGGACTTGATCATGGGGGAGCTGGGGATGGCGACGGCTGACAGGAAGCTCTGGCGTGGGCTGGTCCATGAAGTCCATCTGGGCCTGGAAACTCTGGAGGCAGTAGGGCAGGCTGCCCCATCGAAGTGGTGACAGGTAGGGGATGTTACGGCGGGAACCGAGGGGCAGGCCATCTTCGGGGAAGACGCCCCCGATGTTTGGTATCGGTGGCGTGTTCCGGCTCCTCAGGTTCAGACCCAGGCCCTGGTCAAAGGATCCTCAAGTGTCCTGGCTTCCGACTCTTGCTACTTAACGCCAGGTCTGTCAATAATAAAGCTCCCCTTATATATGACTTGATCACGGAGGAGGGGGCAGACCTGGTGTGTATTACTGAGACCTGGCTGGGCACAGAGGGAGGAGTAGCCCTCTCGGAAATGTGCCCAGCCGGGTTTCAGGTGTGGCATCAGCCGAGACCCCAGGGCAGGGGAGGAGGGGTGGCGGTTGTAATCCGGGAATCTCTGGTGGCCTTCAGGGGCCCTGCCCCACAAGTGGCCGGGTGTGAGACCCTGTTTTTCAAGTTGGGTTTTCGAGAGAAGTTGGGAGTGCTGTTGCTGTACCAGCCTCCCTGCTGCGTAGCAACCTCCCTGCCCGAGCTGTTGGAGGCTGTCTCAGGGTTGGCAGTGGAGTTCCCTAGACTTATGGTTCTGGGGGACTTCAATCTGCCTTCCCTGGGACGTGCCTCAGGGACAGCTCGGGAGTTCATGGCTACCATGGCAGCCATGGGCCTATCTCAGATTGTTCGAAACCCGACTCGAGACAGTGGCCTCACTCCGGACTTAGTTTTCTTGTCGGAGCAGTGGCAAAGTGATCTGAAGGGAGAGTTAGATCTATCCCCACTGTCATGGTCAGATCACGCCCTGGTGGCCTTGAGATTCTCCTATGCCGCCCCACTCCGCAGGGAGGCAGGACCCATTCGATTGGTCCGCCCCCGGCGACTGATGGACCCAATGAGGTTCCAGAAGGAGCTGGGGGTTATTTACGAGGATCTACTGCACGGTCCAGTGGAGGTCCTGGCCGCTACCTGGAATAGGGAGGCGGCTGGGGCCTTGGACAGGATCGCGCCTGTGCGGCCTCTCTTGCCACATCTGACCCGACACTCCCTGTGGTTTACGGAGGAGTTGAGGGTCTTGAAGAGGGCTAAGAGACGCCTAGAGCGTCGCTGGAGAAAAACGAAGACTGAATCCGACCGAACACAAGCTAGAGCCGCGGTTAAGGCCTACCTTGTGGCGGTAAGAGCGGCGAAACGTCTATATTTCTCCGCTCTTATTGCATCCGCAGAATGCCGCCCGACGACCCTGTTTAAGATAACACGATCTCTTCTGGGTAAGGTGGAGGCTGTAACCCACCTGCAGGGCCGTGCGGAAGAATTTTCTGAACATCTGCAGGATAAAATCGCTCAAATTCGGTCTAGGTTGGACTCCAAGCATGAAGCAGAGTCTGGGGAGATGCCAAGGGAACGTCATTACCCGGTTATCTGGGATCGGTTTGATCCTGTTGGGCCTAAGGAAGTGGACAGGATCCTCCGGACTGTAAAGGCCACCACATGCCATCTAGACCCTTGCCCTTCCTGGCTGGTGCAAGCAGCCAGGGAGGTGACATGTGGTTGGGTCCAGGCGATGGTTAATATATCTCTGGGGGAGGGGGTGTTTCCGGATGCCTTCAAGGAGGCGCTGGTGCACCCCCTACTCAAGAAACCATCACTGGACCCTACGATATTGGATAATTTTCGTCCTGTCTCCCACCTCCCCTTTTTGGGGAAGGTGGTTGAGAAGGTGGTGGCGTTACAACTCCAGAGGATTCTGGATGAAACGGATTATCTAGACCCCTTTCAGTCGGGTTTCAGGCCGGGATATGGGGTGGAAACTGCATTGGTCGCGCTTATGGATGATCTCTGGCGGGAGCGGGATGGAGGAAGTGCGTCCATCCTGGCTCTCCTTGACCTCTCAGCGGCTTTCGATACCATCGACCATGGTATCCTTTTGGGACGACTCGAGTTGGGGGTGGCTGGCGTAGTTTTGCGCTGGTTCGCCTCCTTCGTCGGGGGTCGGTCCCAATCGGTAGTAATAGGAGATGAGAGATCCAACTCTCGACCCCTCGTTTGCGGGGTGCCGCAGGGTTCGGTTCTCTCACCTCTCCTATTTAATATCTATATGAAACCGCTGGGTGAGATCATCCGTCGCCATGGGATGAGATATCATCAATATGCTGATGATACACAGTTGTACATCTTCATCCCTGGGGAAGTAAGTGATGCAGTGGCCGCCCTCTCTCAGTGCCTGGAGGCTGTGGGGGTCTGGATGGGGAACAATAGGCTTCAGCTGAACCCTGGTAAGACGGAGTGGCTGTGGATTGATGGTTCTTCTGGATCTGGGAAATTATCATCTTTGGTTCTGGATGGGGTTGCGCTTCCCCATTCAGAACCAGTGCGGAACCTGGGGGTCCTACTGGACTCACGGCTCCTGCTCGAGGAGCAGGTGGCAGCCGTGGCCAGAAGGGGCTTTGCGCAACTTCGTGTTGTGCGCCAGTTACGCCCTTTCCTGGATCAGGAGTCCCTCCGTACAGTCACTCATGCCCTGGTCATCTCCCATATAGACTACTGCAATGCGCTGTACATGGGGCTACCCTTGAAGAGTATCCGGAAGCTCCAACTGGTCCAGAATGCGGCAGCGCGTGCAGTTATTGGTGCCCCTAGATCGGCCCATGTGACACCTCTGCTACGCCAGCTGCACTGGATACCAGTATGCTTCCGGGTGCAATTCAAGGTGTTGGTTTTGACCTTTAAAGCCCTACATGGCATGGGACCAGGATACCTGAGGGACCGCCTCATCCCCATAACTTCAAACCGTCCCACTCGATTATGTAGAGAGGGCATGCTTCGGACCCCGTCGGTAAGGGAGTTTTGGTTGATGGGGTCCAGAAGGCGTGCCTTCTCGGCAGTGGCACCTGCCCTTTGGAACATTCTGCCCCCGGAGGTGAGGCAGGCCCCATCACTCCTATCCTTCTGGAAGAATTTAAAGACCTGGTTGTGCCGCCTCGCGTGGGACGGGAATAGGAATAGCTCTTCATGGGTATGGTTGGTGTCTTAGAGCCCTTTTAAGATCATGTGGGTCCTAGGTTGGTTGAGATCGCCCGCTTGGATTTTCTATTTAATTTATAATAATAAGTAATTATATATTGGATTGTATATTTTTAGTAGAATTTTAATTTTTATGTCTGTAAACCGCCCAGAGTCCCCTGTGGGGGAGATGGCGCGGTGATAAAAGTCTAATAAATAAAATAAATAATAAATAAGTCACAAAAGATTCGGAAACGACTGAATGAATCAACAACAACGTAAGATTTAATCCATTCAAGAAGAGCTGCTGTTGTTAAAAGAGAGACATGGGTGGACATTATTCAACACAGATCCCTTTCCAGTTTAAAAAAAAGGGAGGAGGTGCTTTCCAAGTGGAGCTACAGCAGATAGCCTAGTATGCCCGTTGTGGGCAACATTCACCTCACTGGTGGTCAGTCACCTGATTGATTCTTAAATTCAAGGATGTTTTCTTTACTGGTGGGGAAATAGAATGTTGGACGTATAAATTTAAGTATAAGTTTAAGTATTAAGTATAAGTTTCTTTCTTTAGTGGATGGAAAGTATCCTGCCTCTTTGGGTGAAAAAGTTTCACTAACAGGAGGAGTAATGGGTAGTTTCTTGGATTTTTTATTTTGAACCCTGGAGACAATGTGCACTATTTCATATTTATTTTATTTACTGTTCTTCTCTTTTAAAAATTATAATCCCTGCATGATTTTAAAGTTGCCATTGCCTTTTGATGCGATGCTACAGCCCAAAGTAGCCCAGGTGCTTCTGCCCCACATAGAAAGTTCATACATGTTTGACTTGCTTAAAACTTGCCTCAGGCTTTCTCTCAAAGCAACAGTTTATGTTCACCATTCATACCCAGCTGCCTCTTGCATAAACAGTCTGTCTCCCCCAGGAATTTTATTTGCACATCCAGGACACCAAACCTACAATGTTGAATGTGTCAGGATTGCTACTGGGGACTTGAGGTCAAACCCTTCTTCACTTTCCAGCATTCTCAGGGAAGTCTGTACCCCAGAGGAGTTTGTAGGATCTCCTTCCTGTTGCTCAGGAATATGTGGGAAGGGATCCTCCTCTTCCACATCAAGTCTCTGAGGAGGCAATAATGATTTATGAAAGGAGAAAGAATATAGTTGGCTGCCATGATATGTCTAAGAGAACACTGAGTGGATAAGTGACACCAGATCAAATTCTGTTTGTTTGTTTGCTTAATAGAATAGATTATTTGTACCTTCTGGTGTGAGATTCTGTATTTTAAGCATACCATGTTGTTAATTTATTCTTGCTGCCTCCTTTCATTTCAGGTACCAAAGCAGTATCCTTACGGTAATCTAAATTTGGAGAACACGGGGGATCCCAATACAGAACCAGTGAAAATTAAGCACTATGAGATTTAAAAGTCTCTGGAGTTGCAGTTTTTGTTTTGATCTTTGGTAAACCTGTATTTTGCCTAATTCTTGTTTTAAAGATTCTCATGGAAAAACAATGGGTCTTTCCATGTGTAACCTGTAGCCTATCACTTTATTCATAAAGAAAGGGGGGGGGGGAGAAATTACAGAATGTTTGGGTCATTATGTGTTGGGCATAAGAAGGTTGAATGGTATAAGGCAAGGGTCGGCAAACTTTTTGAGCCGAGAGCCATTTTGGTATGCTCGTGCACATTTTTAAGTGCTCGAGAGCCAGGGGGCAGGGTTTGCGGGCAGGGGCCAATCGCGTGGAAGGGGGCGGGGTTTGCAGGCGGGAGCCAATCGCGTGGAAGGGGGAGGGGTTTGCGGGCGGGAGCCAATCGCGTGGAAGGGGGCGGGGTTTGCGGGCGGGGGCCAATCGCGCACACTTAGGGCCTGCTGCCGCCATGCCCGCTGCCACGACTGCGCAGGCGGAGCTGCCTGCCTGGCACTCGGGCGCTCTGGCTGGGGTGCAGCGGGACGGGAGCATCGCCGGCGGCCCGCGAGGACCGGCCAGGGAAGGCACGTGGGCGGAGCTCCCGTCCCGCTGCACCCCAGCCGGAGCGCCCGAGTGCCAGGCAGGCAGCTCCGCCCGCGTGCCTTCCCTGGCCGGTCCTCGTGGGCCGCCGGCGATGCTCCCGTCGCGCTGCACCCCAGCCGGAGCGCCCGAGTGCCAGGCAGGCAGCTCCGCCCGCGCGCCTTCCCTGGCCGGTCAAGATCCTTTCCCCGCCCCCAGCAGAACCAAATATGTTAAAAAGTGGGTAGGTAAAGCACGCTCGCGTAAACATCCTGGTTCCTTCATGATCAGTTGAGCAGCAGCCACGCAGCAGCAGCAAGCGGGCGTCTTCGACAAATTGCTCTGGAAGGGGGCGGGGGAGGTTTGGAAGAAGAAGGGAAAGAGAGGCTCGACTGCTCCAGTCGCTTCTCTTCCGGAGCCTCTCACGCCCCCAGTCCAGGCAAAGTAAAGCTGGTGGGGAATCCAGCGCGGGAGCGGGGTTTGCGGGCGGGAGCCAATTGCGCACACTTAGGGCTGTGGGGTGGAAATGTGCTGCTTTTGCACGGAGAAAAAGAGTAAGCAGAGCAGCAAGGAAGAGGTTAAGGCAGGGCTTTCCAAACTTTTGCCATTGGCGACACACCAACGGCCAGCCCACAAAAACCTGGAAGCACCGGCGGTTGTGGCTGCGGCGGCAATGGCTGCCCCTTCGAAAGGGCAGGCTCCGGGGACCCCGAAAATGCCCTCGGTTCTGGCAGGGAGGCAAAAGCCTCTCTTCCCCTCCCCGCACGCACACGCTGCCCTGGGGTGGAAATTCTCCCCGCAGAACAGCTGAGGCAGCTTGCGCGCAGCCTCCCTGCCTAAACTGAGGGCATTTTCGGGGTCCCCGGAGCCTGCCCTTTTGAAGGGGCAGCACCTCGGTTTAGGCAGGGAGGCTGCGCGCAAGCAGCGCTCAGCTGTTCTGCGGGGAAAACTTCCACCCCACTCCAGGGCAGCGTGTGCGTGCGGGGAGGGGAAGAGAGGCTTTTGCCTCCCTGCCAGAACCGAGGGCATTTTCGGGGTCCCCGGAGCCTGCCGTTTTGAAGGGGCAGCACCTCAGTTTAGGCAGGGAAGCTGCGCGCAAGCAGCGCTCAGCTGTTCTGCGGGGAAAACTTCCACCTCACTCCAGGGCAGCGTGTGCGTGCGGGGAGGGGAAGAGAGGCTTTTGCCTCCCTGCCAGAACCGAGGGCATTTTCGGGGTCCCCGGAGCCTGCCGTTTTGAAGGGGCAGCACCTCAGTTTAGGCAGGGAGGCTGCGCGCAAGCAGCGCTCAGCTGTTCTGCGGGGAAAACTTCCACCCCACTCCAGGGCAGCGTGTGCGTGCGGGGAGGGGAAGAGAGGCTTTTGCCTCCCTGCCAGAACCGAGGGCATTTTCGGGGTCCCCGGAGCCTGCCCTTTCGAAGGGGCAGCACCTCAGTTTAGGCAGGGAGGCTGCGCGCAAGCAGCGCTCAGCTGTTCTGCGGGGAAAACTTCCACCCCACTCCAGGGCAGCGTGTGCGTGCGGGGAGGGGAAGAGAGGCTTTTGCCTCCCTGCCAGAACCGAGGGCATTTTCGGGGTCCCCGGAGCCTGCCCTTTCAAAGGGGCAGCGGCAGCAGCAGCAGCAGCGCTGCCCCTTCGAAAGGGCAGACTCCGGGGACCCCGAAAATGCCCTCGGGTCAGGCAGGGAGGCAGAAACCTCCCCTCTCCACACGCACACGCTGCCCTGGGGTGAAAATTCTCCCCGCAGAACAGCTGAGGCAGCTTGCGCGCAGCCTCCCTGCCTAAACTGAGGGCATTTTCGGGGTCCCCGGAGCCTGCCCTTTCGAAGGGGCAGAACTGCAGCTGCTGCTGCCGCTGCCCCTTCGAAAGGCAGGCTCCAGGGACCCCGAAAATGCCCTCGGTTCTGGCAGGGAGGCAGAAACCTCCCCTCTCCACACGCACACGCTGCCCTGGGGTGGAAATTCTCCCCGCAGAACAGCTAAGGCAGCTTGCGCGCAGCCTCCCTGCCTAAACTGAGGGCATTTTAGGGGTCCCCGGAGCCTGCCCTTTCGAAGGGGCAGAACTGCAGCTGCTGCTGCCGCTGCCCCTTCGAAAGGGCAGGCTCCGGGGACCCCGAAAATGCCCTCGGTTCCGGCAGGGAGGCAGAAACCTCCCCTCTCCACACGCACACGCTGCCCTGGGGTGGAAATTCTCCCCGCAGAACAGCTGAGGCAGCTTGCGCGCAGCCTCCCTGCCTAAACTGAGGGCATTTTCGGGGTCCCCGGAGCCTGCCCTTTCGAAGGGGCAGCACTGCAGCTGCTGCTGCCGCTGCCCCTTCGAAAGGGCAGGCTCCGGGGACCCCGAAAATGCCCTCGGTTCCGGCAGGGAGGCAAAAATCGCGCGTGCAGGCTGCCGGGCTTCCCGAGGCACAGCTGATTGGCGCGGAGAATTTCCACTCCCTTCAGCGCTTCCGGCTTGTCACGTGACACACAGTTTGGAAAGCCCTGCCCGTTGTCAAGATGGCTGCCGGAGACGGCTGCCAGGTTGCCAGGGGTATGCCCACAGCAACGCGCACCATGCCCGCTGCCGCGCCTGCCCCGCCACACTCGCTGCTGCGCCACGCCCGCCACGCCTGCCTGCGGAAGAGCCACACTCAAGGGGCCAAAGAGCCGCATTTGGCTCGCGAGCCGCCATTTCCGACCCTTGGTATAAGGAAAAGGAGAATAAACATAATTATGCATACAAATATATGACTTATTCCGTTTGGGCCTGTTAGTTCTTCCTAGCAGTGGTATTGACAAAATACCCTTGGTCTTCACTAAATTAGCCAAAGCAGATATATAGTGATGCTTAAATGTTTGTGAACCCTTTTGAACTTTCAATATTTCTGCATAAATATTACCTAAAACATGATCTGTTCTCCACACAAGTCCTAAAACAAGATAAAGAGAAGCCAATTAAAGAAATGAGTCAAAAACATATTTGTTCATTTATTCATTGAGGAAAATTATCCAAAGCTACAGACTGTATCTGTTGCTTCAGATTTAAGACTATATCTACTTGACAATAGCAGTAACAACTATCTGTTGGGTAAATGTAAAATAGATTAATTCTTATTTTAGGTACTTTTTAAAAATTCAACTACTTCTGTTGGTTATTGATATGGTGGATAAAAAAAGCCCAAGAAACCCAACATTTTGCAGATGCTCATGATGCACGGGGCTTTTTTAATGCCATAAAGGCCATATATGGACCAACAAACTATGGTACAAATCCCTTAGGCTCAATAGATGGTGCTAAACTTCTAAAGGACAAAGAGTCTATTGCACTGCGCTGGAAAGAGCTTTACTACAATCTCCTTAATCGTCACTCTACTGTGGCTGATGAAGTCTTCTTGCAAATCCCGCAAAAACAAGAGATGAGCTTGCAGTACCCCCTAGTTTGGGGGAAGTCAGTAAAGCCACTAAACAAATGAAAAATAACAAAGCTAGTGGACCTGATGGGATTCCTGCTGAAGTCTTTAAAGAAGGCGGGCCTGAACTTACACAACAACTTCATAAGCTCATTGAAAAAATCTGGATGAGGGAGGAGATTCCAGCAGACTTTAGGGATGCCATAATTATCACTCTCTTTAAAAAGGGTGATAGAACAGACTGTGGAAACTATTGAGGCATCTCCCTTCTAGCTACAGCAGGCAAAATCCTGGCAAAGATCATTGCAAACCGTCTCCTATCTGTATCAGAAGACATCCTCCCTGAAACGCAAAATGGCTTCCGCCCTTCCAGGGGAACAGTGGATATGATCTTCACTGCACGACAGCTTCAAGAAAAATGCAAGGAGCAAAACCGCCCTCTGTACATGGTGTTTATTGATCTGACTAAAGCTTTTGATACTGTAAATCGTACTGCTCTCTGGACCATCCTTCTGAAAATCGGATGCCCTGATAAATTTGTGAACATCTTGCGGCTACTCCATGACGACATGATGGCAACAATACTGGATAACAATGGCTCTCAAAGCGATCCATTTAAAGTGGAATCCGGCGTTAAACAGGGATGTGTTATTGTTCCAACCTTATTCGCTATCTTCATCGCTATGATTATACACCTTGTTGAAGAGAAACTTCCTACTGGTGTAGAAATTATATATCGAACAGATGGAAAGCTTTTTAATCTTAGTAGGCTGAAAGCAAAAAATAAGGTAATTACAACTTCTGTTATAGAACTTCAATATGCTGATGATAACGTAGTCTGTGCACACTCCGAGGAAGATCTTCAAATTATCCTAAACATCTTTGCAGAAGCATATGAAAAGCTTGGCCTCTCTATTAACATTAAAAAAACCAAAGTGCTTTACCAGCAAGTTCGAACCAATCCCTCCGCAGCGCCATCAATCCAGCTTAAAGGTGTGTCACTAGAAAATGTCGACCACTTTTCTTATCTCGGCAGCCATCCATCTACAAAAGCCGACATCGACGCTGAAATTCAGCATCGCCTGAGCTCTGCAAGTGTAGCTTTCTCCCGAATGAAGCGTAGAGTGTTTGAGGATCGGGACATTCGCAGGGAGACCAAAATACTTGTTTACAAAGCCATTGTACTACCAACCCTTCTGTACGCCTGTGAAACATGGACCCTCTACAAACGCCACCTCCAACTTCTTGAAAGATTCCATCAAACGCTGCCTCCGAAAAATTCTGCAAATTACTTGGGAAGATAGGCGAACTAATGTTAGCGTATTAGAAGAAGCGAAAACCACCAGCATTGAAACGATGATCATCCAACATCAACTTCGCTGGACCGGCCATGTTGTTCGAATGCCTGAACTGGGAAGCCCTAACTCATGAGCGTTTCAATTGGAGATCAGCCTTTATTAAATGCGCTACGGACTTTGAAGAAGCACGAGTACAGGCCGAAAGGGAGAAACGAGCTAAGAGGAAGGCATGTCAAGCAAACCCTCATCATGACCATCTCCCACCCGGAAACCTATGCCCCCATTGTGGCAGGTTGTGCGGATCCAGAATTGGCCTTTACAGCCACTTACGGATCCACTGCTAAAATTTTACCCTTGGAAGACAATCTTACTCGGCTACGAGTGATCGCCAATGAATGAATGATTGATTGCTTGTGCACTTTGGCCAGAGACCACAGTTTTAGGTTGTGGTACAACTTAAATCACTCTTTAGAGAAAATATACTAAATTTTTCAGAAAGTTTGCTCAATATAAGCTCCACTTACCTTACCAGATTCCAGCACCACAAAGAGCAGAGATACAGGCACACAAGACAAAGCATTTGTGTAGGCCAGGGCTTTCCAAAGTTTTCCCGCGGCGACACACCAACCGCTGTTGGTGTGTCGCCGCGGGAAAACCCAGAAGTGCCGCCGTTGCGGCAGCGCGCAAAACCCCGGAAGCGGTGCTGCCGCTTTCGGTTTTTCCGCGCCGCCATTGGTGTGTCGCCGCGGGAAAACCCGGAAGCGCTGATGATGATCAGCGCTGATGATGATCAGCGCTTCCCGGTTGTGTGGCGACACACCAGACTGTGTGGCAACACAGTTTTGTGTCGCGACACACAGTTTGGAAAGCTCTGGTGTAGGCACATTCAAATGTCACACCTGAGACCATAGAGTTTTTGAATCAGAAGAGTCAAATCCTGATCCCATCCCTGATCATTATTATACACCAATTGTATTGTATGTCTGAATTGCATGTTGAGTGGGCAGCCATTTAAATTACAATAACTGACTGAATAAATAATTAAATAACCATCTCTTATCTTGGTGAGAAAAGCTATAAGTTCAAAATGGATTGTTCTGAGCTTGGTACACAACTCAAATAGTCAGAATAGCATTGAAATGGTTCTGGTAAGGGAGGACGAGCTCTTCTAAACTCAAAACTACCCTGATCCTGTATTGAAAGGCTGGATGACTTCTCTCAGTGTTGGTCATTAAGTGATTTGATCTCACTGTCAGCTTCCAACAGGTGCATCCAGTTCATGTAGATTCCCCAGAGTTTAACTGAAATAATTCAAGGGTTAATAAGATGATTTAAAAAATTGACTAAAATTATCCAAGAATGCAGCATGGAAATGAAAAATACTGTATGCTATTAAATTTGTTAACACAATATAAAATTATAATCAAAGGACGAAATTGAATGAGTTGGTTTAGATTGCTAATGCTTGATATAGCCAATGAGCAGATTGGTTATGTGTTACTTGGCATTGGAAGTGCCACAATAGCTAGCATTAGGTTTAGATTAGAAATTAGGAGTCTTCTGCCTTTGTGGCAAAATATCCAAAATGAAATTCTAGGAGCACAATTTCTTGATCAGAATGAACATTTATATGAACTTATTGGCTATAGGACATGATAGCTCTTCGGCTAACAAACGGAGATGAGCACCAGCCCCTAGAGTCAGACACGACTGCACAAATATGCGGGAGGAACCTTTACCTTTTTATTGGCTATAGGGCAAACATGAAAAGAATAATTATTTGCAGCATCCATGTTTGCCACTTAGGAAGGCAGTTGTGGTGTGTGGGTAAAATAAATGCCCAAAACGGGCCTCCAAGTGATCTGCAACTACATGAGAGAAGTTTCTTCTGTTTATTTTTAAAGGACAGTTTGTATCAGGGAAACTGATTTAAAAAAGAGCAAAACCAGATAAGTCTACTTAAAAAGATTCTAAGAAAGTTAACATTAAAAACGTTATTAAGGAAAGTGCTTAAGAAAGATCTCTGCATTAGAGAAAATAACAAATGAAAAAACAATTCTTAAAGGAAACTTTTCTTCATTGCATTTTAAAAAGGGCTGAGATGCTGCAGATGGTAAAACGGATTGGATTGTCCTGCCCAGCACCTTCCATGGGGCACCGTGTTGCCGTCGGCCAGTGTCACGGGCATCACCCCTACTTGCCAACGGCAGTCAGTGCAGGCTCTTCCCATCCCCAAAGGACTTCCCCACATAATGATACTGGTAGTTGCCCTCCATGCCTAGGGAGCTGGTTACTCCAGTCTGCATTTTCACAGCTGTCCCACCTGAGCCTATCCAGGACTGACAAGATCCACACAGCACACACGAGCCAAAAGAGCATAAAGCAGTTCATAACTCTCCAAACCTAGAGTGAACGACTTCTGAGTAGCGTGTCGAGGGCCACGCTCTAAAAGAGAGCAAGGCCAGTGCTAAAGTGGGCTCTATTTTTATTGCGCTGTTTCATTTTGCTGCTTTTAAATATTATAGGCCTTGTATCAAAAGTCCACTCAGCTGCACTTTTTTTACTCAGTAGAGGGCAGTGTCATTCTTCTTTTAGCATTGGAGCTTCCTTGGGTAACAAAAAGTGCTATGGGTTGGGAGGTTTTCCTTCTTTTGGAACAGCCAGATGGAGGAGAATATAGCAGTGAAGCAGTCTCAGCGTCATGCCTCCTATTACTAATGAGAGAGAGGATATATGATTACATTAATGTTAATTAATATAATTAATGTTTAATTAAAAGATTTGTTTTGTTTTGAAATGGGAAAAACTGCAGTCTTTAAGCAGGTGAGTGGCTAGCCATGGACTGAGAAGACAGCACAAGGGAGGAAGATCTAACAGATCTAAGAAGTTAGATTGTATTAGACTGAGGAAGAGTCGGGCAGGGTTAGGGGTGGAAGATGGGGACGCTGGGGACATGAGGGAAGCACGGCAAATTTTAGTTGAAAATAACTGTTCCACAAACACATTGAAGTAAGAATGGGCAGTATATCTGTGAAACCTCAATGGAAGTACCACAAAAGCAGCAAGTGGAACTCCTACTTCTCCCTTGAGTGGAGCAGAGCTGTAAAGAAGGAAGATGACCTTAATGGAGGTACACAGGAACTGTTACCTAGGCAAAAGGGGGCTGAAGCATTGTTGAGTCCAGAACTACGAGATAACATTAGGAAGTGGCTCAGGCAGACGCCTCCCTAATTCACTGAGGAATTCTCTGAGAAGGAAGGAAATCACAGTCAGATTTGTGAGATTCTATTATAGCCAATCTCAATAAAAGTAGCTTTAGCCTTCCTGTGGAGTTGATTTCCTGGTCTGGTCTAACTATTGGGGCTGACAGCCTTCTTTCAGGCTTAGCTTAGCCAAGACTAAACAGGTTCCTTCAGTTAGCAACATTTGGACCTCTAGACCCATCACTTGTCAATCTTTCAAGTTCTCCACCTACATTTGACACCCCCTATTTTCATCATGTTTGAGTCTTCTCAAAAAAATTAAATTAGGCCTAGGTAAAGGTAAAGGTTCCCCCCGCGCATTTGTGCAGTCGTGTCCAACTCTAGGGGCCGGTGCTCATCTCCATTTGTTGGCCGAAGAGCCAGCGCTGTCCGAAGACGCTTCCGTGGTCATGTGGCCAGCATGACATGCGTGGAACACTGTTACCTACCCACCGAAGTGGTACTTATTCATCTACTTGCATTTGCATGCTTTCAAATTGCCAGGTTGGCAAGAGCTGGGGGGAGTGCGGGAGCTCACTCCGCACGCAGGGCTAGGGATTTGAACCTCCGAACTTGTGATCGACAAGCCTGGCGTCTTACCCGCTGAGCCATAAATTAGGCCTAAAATGTGCTAAAAAGCAGAAGCCCTTTCTTGTTTCATAGCCAAAGGGGCACCTCTGTCCCTTCCCCTGCCATTCAAGACACCCAGGGTTCTTCAACAAATAAAACAAGTGGTCACCTCAACTCTCTTCTGTCAACCACACCACATACAGATGTTGGAGATCCTTGAGAGGCATGGCCAGCCCCTTTTTGTAAAGGTCACACTTCGCCAAGAAAACAGGCTGGCTGAGCCACTTGGCCGCTGAAAGGGACCATTGTTTATTTCAGGAGAGTCACATGAAGCCATATTTTCTATATCTAACAAACAAGCAGGAGAACTTTTCCAGTTACAGGAAATAGAATCACAAACAAGCAGACAGCCTATTTAACTCTTCCATTCAGGTTTGGACCAAGGAGATGCAGAGAAGCCCCAGTATTGTCATCTTTAGATCTAGCCCTGGTGCCCCATGGCATCTGATCCAACTTTCAGCATTTCCTCAGAGCAGCCTCTCAGAGCACTTCCACATGGAATCTCCAAACCCCAGTGACGACTTCATCTAAGCCCTCTTTGTTTTGGTTGCAATGGTGTCAAATTTATATAGCCACCCATCTCGTATATATGACTCTGAGCAGCTTACAAATAATTAAAAGAAACATTTAAAAAAGCAATACATAGGATGGGTGGATAGCGGGGATGATGTTCCACATGGAACAGAACACATGGCAGAAAAAGCTGCCCTCCTAGGCTCAGCCAAACAACACTCCTTAGCTGGCAAGACCCAGAGCATGCCCCGTTCTGCCGGACCTGATGGGACGGGCAGATGTAACCGGGGAAAGGCAATCCCTCAAATAACCCAGTCCCGTGCCATGTCAGTTTTTAAAGGTCAAAAACAGCACCTTGAATTGATCCCAGAAGCAAACTGGCAACCAATGCAGCTTGTGGAGCAGAGGTATAATGTGCGCAGATCGTGGACCACACATAACTGCCCACGTGGCTCAATTTTAAACCACTTGAAACTTCCAAGTACTTATGTAGAGTGCATTGCAGAGGTGACCAAAGCATGAGTGACCATGAGCAGGGCCTCCTGGTCCAGGAACAGGCGCAACTGGCACACAACATGTAGTTGTGCAAGGGCTCTCCTGATTACGGTGGCCACCTGTTCTTCGAACAGGAGCCTCAAGTCCAGAAGGACCCCCAGATTGCACACAGGTCCTGTTTGGGGTGCAACCCCATCCAGAACAAGAGATAGTCCCTAGAACCAGGGGGGCCCAACACCCAAAGCCACTCAGTTTTGCTTGGGTTGAGCTGAAGCCGATTGTTCCCCATCCAAACCCCCACAGCCTCCAGGCACCAAGACAGGACCTCCAAAGCATCACTTAGTTGGCCCGGGTTGAAGATATAAAGCTGGGTATCATCAGCATACTGATGATACCTCACCCCAAGCTGCTGGATTATCTCACCCAGCCACTTCGTGTAGATTTTAAACAGGAGAGGAGAAAGTACGGAACCCGGTGGCTCCCGCAAAGCGGGGGCCAAGGGCAGGACCGTTCCCCCTCCTATCAACCCTGACTTGAACCTCCCCAGAGAAATGAAAAGAACAATACAGTGCCGCCCACTCCCCACTCCCAGAGCCAATCCAGAAGGTCAAGAAGAGCAAGGATGGCCACATGACCCCCATCCCACTCCTGCCAGGGGTCATCCAAAAGTGTGACCAGTGCCGTTTCAGTTCCATACCAAGGCCTAAATCCAGGCCAAAAGGGGTCCAGATAATTCACTTCATCCAGGATCCACTGGAGCTGTTGCGCTTTTATTTTTTATCTGCCCCAACCTGGCACACTTCCCGAAGAGGCATAGCAGAAGCTGGACATTTTCATAAAGCCTGAAATCTGTATCCAGTGCCAACCAAATCTTACTACAGAGCTTCTCTAGGAAAATCCAGAGCCGGTGCAAGCTATTGAAGCTAAATGTGCCCTCCAGTGGACTCATTTTGGCCTCTATTGTGACAAATCAACACGAAAGGACCAACATCCTCTGTTCCCACAAGGAAGGGAACAGGACCGCTTATGGGTAAAAGAATGTGAGAGTTGGGAATTGGTGGTTGGATATGGAAAAGAGATTGATGAGGTTACTGAAAGAAAAAGGGAGTAGATTCAGCTAAGAGCTCAATCAGGGGTGTTGGTTAAGTCAGTGTTTCTCAACCTTGGCAACTTTAAGACGTGTGGACTTCAACTCCCAGAATTCCCCAACGTTGAAGTCCACACGTCTTAAAGTTGCCAAGGTTGAGAAACACTGGGTTAAGTCTTGAACAGGGAGATGAAATAAGAGTTTATCAGGGAAGGTAACAGGGAGAGGCACCTAAGAAAAACACCACCCCTCTCATTTTCTCCTGGAAGTCAGCATCCAGGCAGAGCTAATCAGGTGCTTTGCACAATCATTTTGCAGAGGAGCATTCAGGAGTTTCCACAAAAGCAAGTCTGGTTTTTTCCTACTTCTATTCAGCTGCGGAACATTCAGACAGGAAGAACTGCTCTTGTGACCTGTAGGGGATGTGCCATGTTTGTTTTCCTCCCTGAAGGTGACAAGAGCCACAGTATATATGCTACAAGTGCATGTTGAGTGTCCTCCTGGAAGAGAAGGCAAAGGTACCGGAAGTAAACCTATCCACCCTCCAGATGATCAGGGAAGATGACAAATTATTGGACTGAACACAATAAGTGAAAAAGCCGGAAAAACAAGATTAACAGGTTCTTTCTCATATATGAAAAATATGGTTGGAAGAACAGTTTAGAAGAAGAGATGGTATGACAGTGCAAAAAAAATTGAGGTTGAAAAAGAGAGAGAAGATTCTGCAAAGCATGGGAAGAAGGTCCAGCAGCACCTCTGTGTCTCTGGTTTTCTCCTACCCATCTCTTCCTGCCCCATCTAGCTCCCCCTCTGAATAGAACAGCCATGAATGGTGAGAGGCATTTATTTCCCACTGCATTGACAGGGAGATCATAAGAGACCTTTTCTTTTTCTTTATTTCCCTCCCTCTTCATCCTTTCCTATGCTGTTTTATCTTCCTCGCCTTTTCTCTTCTATAGGTTGGGGTATAATAAGTTGTAACCATTTGCTGAGCTTCAAGTAGAGACTGTAGTGGCTGACTTTATATAAGCAAACCTTTTTGAGCTTTTAGTACAGAAACAAAAGTTTAATCCTTGTCTGGTTCTTGAATCTCTGCACACAACCTATTGAAAAAGAACAAAGGGGAGTGTGATCTGGATGTGTGCAAGTGACATGGCCATTCTGACAGTGTGTGTGTTTGAGTCAGAAGTAATCCATGAGGGCAGTCCACATTTAGAGGGCAGACAACTACCATTCTTTTGGTAGCTGGATAAACCCAGAGAGCATGAAACTTCTTATCCCCAGTGATAGGGCAGAAATTATCAGCCAATCTCAAATATTTCAATAGAAGACAGTATCTGTAGCTCAGGGTTGAACTGTGGAGTTCTTGGTGTTCTATGAGCTTGGTTGCTTCCTTGCCAATGTTTCATTACCCAACTAGGTAACATCATCAGTGGGAGTGAGTGTGGGGTTTGCTGCCTGTTTATACATAGTTGCTTGCCCTGCCAGTTTTGGTGGAGGTAAACTTTCCTCCTTGATGGTTTCTTGATTAGAGTATTGTTTTGTGCTGATTGTTTGTCTGGTGCTTGTCTGAGTGTTGGCTGCTGGAGGGGATGTGTTCTAAACTTTTTGTTTCCTTCCTGTTTTTTGTGGGGGGGTCTCTTTTGAATGGTGTGTAAATGTGATTTATCTCTATGTGTCTATTGATGGCCGATTTGTCTGAATGCCAGGCTTCCAGGAATTCCCTAGCATTTTTGGATTTGGCTTGGTCTAAGATGCTAATAGTATCCCAGTTGAAACTGTGGTTGGGTCTTGTCTGTAGCTTGAATCATGTCAACTGGATTTCTATTTTCTCAGTGGAAACGTTTCGCTCCTTATCCAAGGAGCTTCTTCAGTCTGAGCAAAGTTGGTAAGGGAATCCTAAATATGTTTCTAGGTAGCTGTGTGACCTTACACCTGGGGCTAGGTCATGGTTATATTGAGATGTTATTTTAAGTCCTTTTATCATCTAAAGGAGGATCGTTAAGATCACCATGCTGCTGTTGAGCTTGTGAAATGGTCTTAATCTTCCTAGGCACAGAAGACAAAGCAGGGGGGAAGATGGGGGAAAAATTGTGCCTGAGGCCCCCACTTCTATTCAAGGAAGGATTTTCCAAGTTGGCATAAATGGATTCCTTGACCCCTCTCTCAAACCACCTATCTGTCTAAAATGTGAACATTAATGTCCTCAAATGAGTGTTGATGATCTTAACGATCCTCCTTTAGATGATAAAAGGACTTAAAATAACATCTCAATATAACCATGACCTAGCCCCAGGTGTAAGGTCACACAGCTACCTAGAAACATATTTAGGATTCCCTTACCAACTTTGCTCAGACTGAAGAAGCTCCTTGGATAAGGAGCGAAACGTTTCCACTGAGAAAATAGAAATCCAGTTGACATGATTCAAGCTACAGACAATTCCACCTGGATGACTGAGAACCTTCATAGACATGTGGTTGGGTCTGTCCATCTGTTGTGAGATTAAATCTCAGATGTACCATTTCCTGCTACAGCAGTTAGGAAAGTTGCACCCTTGAAACTCCAAACGCATCTAAAGAATACTGATTATCTGAGCTCATTTCAATTGGGCTTCCAGGCTGGATGTGGGAGTGAGATTGCTTCAATCACCTTAGTGGAGGACCTATTCTAGGAATTGGTTGGGATGGGATGATTGTGGCCATACTTCTCATTCTCTTGGACCTCTGTGAATCAGGCTCTGGGTGCTAGTCTTGATCGTCCTTTCCCATCTCCGGGATTACAGGCAACAGAGTTTAAATGCATCTTCTGGGAAGAGCAGAATATTTCCAAAGCAGCAGTTTTACTTTCTGAAACACTCACTACTTTGCTAACACAACTGCTACCTTTGACAAGATGTTCTAGTCATGTCTTCCCGTGATGCCGTGTCTATTTGGATTGGCATGACAGTTGGGAACTCTTGTAAGGACACTGAGGAGACTTTCCTGGCAATTTTTTTAGAGGGAGGCAAAGGCACCAATGGCATAAGGACAAGACTGAATCCAAGTGACAACTTTCTCCATAGCTATAAATCTAAGCTTGTCGCCATCTGTTTAACAAAAATCCTGCCAGGTTGCTTCTTAGGTCCTTTGTTTCCCTTATACATAAGGGTCCCTCTAACAATTCCTCCTCCTCATAATTCTCAAATCGCTGAAATACGATCATTTGGCCCCTTTGTAGCATATAAGTCCCCTCCTTTGATGACGGATGCTGCTGGGTAGATATCAACACATGTGAAAATAAAAAAAATTATGAGCTCCCACCTCTGTTTAATCTGGGCATGTGTGTGTTGATAGATGATATAGAGATAGAGATAGTCTGAGACTCAACTGAGAGGCTAATATCAGTGGCTGTAAAGATGGCAAAGGAGCACATTTCAAATGTAGAACTGTACTAGCCAGGATTGCTAATCCTCCCTTGAGCCTCCCTCCTCCCTTGCTTGGAATTGCCAGACTTGAATTAATCCCAAATCCATCCAATTCTACATCAGATGTGGTCCCAGTCTCCTGTTACAAAAGGATGTCACATTTTGAAATGTACTCAAAAAAGGATTGGTCTTTTGAGTATCCTACCCAGCCTGCAATACTCCATGAGAGTAGGGAGACTGAATAGGCATTTGAAAAGAGCCCATTGCCTGCTTTGGGGTGGCTGTTACTAAGAAGTCTTGGTTAGAGAAAGTGGCCTCTGTGGAGGAATGTGAGCCCGCGACAAGTGGATGACTTGTCTCAAATGAGTCCTATGTTTGTCCTCTGCATCCTGGCATCCAGATAGAAGGATTAGCGTTCCCAGATGGCTTACAAGTTGTTCCTGTGTCAGCTGATGCCTGTGCTTGGTTTTGTGCTGCAGCAGTGAAGATCAGGCAAAAGCCGGTACAGGGAAAACTTTATTGATCTTTTTTTCCCCTTCAGTTTCATCGTGTGGCAGTATTATAGATTGTAGCTATATTGTTAAAATGCTATCTTTTGGGGTTTGGGGAACTCTTTTGTAATGGTTTCAGGTGTGCTGTGTTCTAGTCCTATAGATTATAGTTTTAATATTGAAAATGCTATGTTCTTGAGAATAACTGGCCTTGGAGTGTCTGTGTCAAAATATACTCTTACTCTTCTCCCGTCTCCCAGCTTTGGGGTCAGAGTTGTAGCTTTGTATTTCTATTTGTCTCTTTGCTTACTCTGTGTTGGCCATTGACTCAGTGAAGATTCCCGTACTCTACTCTCCATGGCATAGGACTGATCTGCGAGGGGGAGAGGAGGAGGAGGAGGAAAGGGCCCCCGAGAAGCCGAGATTTTGTGAAGGGGCTTGACTAGGGCACTGGCATAACTCTTGGCCTTCTCCTGAGAACAGGGGTACAGCAGTTTGGGCAACAAAGGCATTGCAGGCTGCCCAAAGTGCTTGATGCTGCCCGCCCCTGCTCTCAATTTTCCTGCCCCTACTCAGGGGTCCCAACCTCCCCTATGCAGAGATGTGCACTCTTTGTGTACCTGCATATATGCAGGTGCATGTTCATGCCTTTCCAAGCTCCTTCCACACACACGCATACACCCGTGTCTCTGTTCCCCTGCAAGCCAACCCCTCCAAGCCCTCACACACTTCCGTAGGATCAGCAAGACCCCAACAGGGAAAGCGGGGAGGGTAAATAAGGGCCATACAATGCCCAGCCATGACCTGGAGGAAGTCTTTACCCTACTCCCACGCTGAAGTAATGCTGCTTGAGAGAGACACCCCTTCTGCTTGTAATAGTGGGCCCTCCGTATGTAGCCCAAGAGTGGGGTGGGTGTCTCTACCTCCATCAAGCCAGCTGGGGATGTGAGCATATCCTCGCACTCTAGAGGGCACAATGTCTGAAGAGAAGATGGTGTCTTAAGAGTAGATTGAGGCTTTTCAGCTCGATAAAGGCAGAGGGGGCTGAATTGTTCCACCGTTTGGGTTTGTAAAGGCACTTGCTCTGGGCATAATACTTGCACTAACTTCTATTGAGGGAACAGTGTGAGTTCCTGCAAAGTTCTTTCCCAAAGTGTCTTTGAAGCAAGAGCCCATTGAAAGAAAGAAAGCCCTGAAGAGGGGATTAGTTTATTCAGCAGCTGTGAATTTCAGTGGGAGGTTGATGAACTCCCAAGGCTTTGTTTAATTCCTTCCCCCTTATAAATGGCCCTGCTGGAGTGAGAGACCCACAGGACTAAACAAGGAAGAATCCAAACAGCAGGACGCTGTGTACTTGCCACAAGGACTTTTCCCAAACACTTTTGGAAAAGGTGTTGTGAAGAAAGGCGGGGGATTAGCATGAGAAACGGACTTTCCATCAACTCCACCAAGGGGAGGGGAAAGGCTCTGGGCTGCCTCCCTCCCTCCTCTCAAAGCCAGCTAAAGAGGTTTTGATTGGGAGCAGCTGGCTCTGTGTTGCTGGGTATGAGCGTGGCCGCCTGGGGAGCCCAACGTAAATATTTCTCCTGAGAGGAATCCACCTTCATTAAGAGATGAATACGTGGAAACAACCAATATGGAAGCACAAAGGCCCACTGCCTTGGCCACTGGGAAACTTGTTGCTCCAGGCGACCCCGGCTGGCCCAGCCTGCTGCGAGGGTCAAGCTGGGGTGCAGCTATTCTGCTCCAGTTTGTGCAAGGGAGGAGAGGGGGTGGAAAGGAAGGCCTGGCCCTCACAATCTCAGCTCTCTGGCATCAGCCTGGAGGGGAAAGGTTGCCCCTTACCAGCAGATGGCACTGTGTGAATGGGCCTGAGGCCACAATGGCGTGGAGAAGAAGGCTGGCTGGCGTGAAAGGAGAGGCCGCACTGGTCGATGGGGGCTGGGCCCTCCTGCTTTCTAAAGGGGGATATGCTCTCGTGTTCTTCTTGCCTCCCTTTGCCCAGCTAGGAACTGAAGATCATTCAGTGGCCTGTTAGAACCAGAGAATGGAGCAGAGCTTAACGTTGTGTAAACTCGTGGGCAGAAAAAGGAATATTGTTTTAAAACAGCCTGTGAGCACATCAGAGAGATTCAGGTTCTTATTCTTACACTTTTAGCCCACCCAAGCATAAAGAAACACATGCTCAGACATTGCAGGTATAAAAAGTAAGTACATAAGTGTTCTTACATTTATATTGTCCAGGTACAGCCATTTCAGTAGAAAATTGGTTTCAGTTCTTCTTTCTGTTCCCTAAACTGCATACCATTGGTCCTGTTTGCTGCCAGAGGCTGCATGGAGAAAGGGGAAAAAGCCTCCTGAGTTGAGGCCTAGCACATGGCTTCTCCATGGAAGGAGCTAAGGCATGTGCGTCCTACCCCATCTGTGGAAGAATCAGAGAGAGAGAAGAGGAAGTGGGAGGGGCAACAAGCATCTTCCTCTAGTAGCACAGAGTTTGCCTCCTAGAGCAATCACCCATATGCTAATGAGGCATGCTTGATTTGCTGAATTCCAACAGAAGGAACTTTCAAGGACAGGGTCTCTTTCTATGAACTTTGAGAAATCATGAAGGATGGGCAAGAGGAGCTAATAAGGCAAGAAGAGCCCAATATAATAAGTTTTTTTAAAAAAAAACAGTTTTCTAATGACCTTGGAATGTTCTTATCTGGCATGTTTAGCTTGCTTTTATGTTTTTACAGACCTGTAGTTGTGGAAGATTCTTTTTTTCCCCTTTGTGGCCTTAAATATTACTGGACTGTGGTGGTATATGTGGCTGAGGAAACCTTGAAGCAGAGGTTTGTCTCTTAATTTTTAACTTGGATTCAAAATTGATGAAATTTTTTTTTTGATATTGGAATTAAATACATGTAGAAGGCCTGGCGTGCTATGGTCCATGAGGTCACGAAGAGTCGGGCATGACTAAACGACTGAACAACAACAAAACAAACAGTTTGGGAAGCAGCAACAGCAAAAGAGAACAAGTTCAGATGCTCAAATCTCTTAAAAAACAGCCCAGCAACCCAGGGCCTGTTGGCTCTGAAAGGAACAGTAAGTGCCTGGGTGCTCTTCCGTCTGCAGACAGGCTCCGTGTGCTGGATTCTGCCCAGCAATAATTTGATTCTCTCTTCTCCGAAGCTTAGAACAAGTGTGGCTTTTGCTTCACTGACCTGAATTCTTTGGATGGGTGTGAAGGGGGACAACTGCGGAGACCACTCCAGGGGGCTGGTTTGGAATCTAGGCTGATCAGTGCCTTTTAATAGCACAGATAAAAATCTTCTCCTGGTCAACCTTGTTGCTAACAAATTAAATCCAGTTAGTTCTGGTTCTGATGGTTTTTCCTTCTAAACTCTATAGATGTAAAAGGGGAGAAGAGAGGCAGAGAAGTTAATGCATTTTATGCCGCTACACAAATGGCAAAATATCCATTTTTGATGTGTGCGGTAAGGCAGGAGAGGAAGGTCAGCCGCATGTCAACACTCACTACCTCACCAAGCTACCTGGGTGCCGGTTGCTTCCCCTGGCTTGGGCATTCAGAAAGTGGAGGGCATAAAAGCCAGAGGGTTCACAAACGGCTTTGCGTAGGGCCCCCGAAGAATCAGGGCACGAACATTTGCTGGAATGCCAGAATGGAGACAATAGCAGCAGCACAAGGGCTGCGATGGGGATGGCCCATTTTATGCTGGTCTAGTTTTCTGCCAAGGATTGATGGATAGCACATAGATTTGGCAGTAAGGAAAGACCCCAAGTGGCCATGAGATGGAGCAAAGGGTAAATGAAAGATCTTTTTCTCCCACCAAGATCTCTAAGCCAGGCTGCTGCTGTCACTAGAGCAATCAAACATGGCTTTATCAGAAAGCTCCCTCTGATCTGAGGACAAACCTGTTGTTCACTGAATTGAACACTCCTCCACTCTCACTGTCCTACCAGGCTCTGTTTATATGAAGACTGAAAGTATGTTTTTCTCCACTCTGACCTCTACATTGTTGCCCTTCACAGCACAAGAGGGCAGGGCCGCAACTGGGGGGGGGGGGCAAGCAGGGCATGTGTCCCAGGCGCTGCTCTAGGGGGCGCCAAAATGACAACACCTCCCTCACCAACCCATGGGGGAGGGGCGCAGAATCCATGTTTGCCCCGGGTGACACAGACCCTAGTTGCGGTCCTGCAAGAGGGACCCCGGAAGACAGTTCAACATCACGTGGCCCAGAATGTAAGAGTTCTTACATTTATTTTGTCCAGGTACAGCTATTTCAGTAGAAAATTGGTTTCAGTTCTTCTTTTTGTTCCCTAAACTGCATACTTCTGGCCCTCTTTGCTGCCAGAGGCTGTGTGGAGAAAGGGGCTTGAGGCCTAGGCATGGCCTCTCCATGGAGGAGCTAAGGCACGTGCGTCCTACTCCATCGGTGGATGAATCAGAGAGAGAGAAGAGGAAGTGGGAAGGGCAACAAGCAACTTCCTCTAGCACAGAGTTTGCCTCATGGAACAATCACCCGTATGCTAATGAGGCATGCTTGATTTGCTGAATTCAAACACCCCTTCTCAAATCAAAGTCATGCATCATGCCTACACAAGATTTAACTCACTACGTAGGCTATAGCTTTCTTTCTTTTTTTTTAATATAAAATAAACTTTATTTACATTTAACATTTAACACAGACATTTACATTTTACATAAAACATATCTCATTTACACTTAGGCATTCCATCTTTTGCATATTTTCATCGCCTCATACCTTATCAATTTTTATTTCTAATCTTTTGTATAATCCGATCTTCAATTCTATTCAATTTCTCTTATTTCACTTTATCCATTCTACTTTCTTTTTCCTTCCTACCTTCTTTCCTCCCACACTCCTCTCCTACTACTACTTATCTCTTAACCCACAAAAACCCTTCCCTATCATTTTTATCAAATTTTTAGTTCTTTAGTTTTAATTTCTTTCCTTCGTTCTTTTATTTCTATATATATGTACTTATTCTATTATTCTCTTCTACATTTTTCTTTTCTTTATTCATAGAGACTTAACCCCTACTGCCTACACAAACATACTACATATTCATAGATCTTTAAAATTGCTTCCGGCTTTCTTAATTCAGAACATTAAATGTAACTAATTTGTATACATTTTCCTTCTTACTTTCTATATTTCTTTATTTTCCCCCCCTTACTATATTTTTATTTATAGTTGTATATTTACATATATACATATATTTCTATTTAATATTATATTCCTTTTTAAGATAGTCTGTAAAAGGGTCCCATACCTCTTTATGCTTCCCTATTTCTTTCCCTTTTATTAAGTTAGTTAATCTGTCTGCTTGCATTAATTCCATTAATTTCATAATCCATTCTTCTTTTGTTGGTATGTTTTCTTCCTTCCATAGTTGCGCATATTTTACTCTTGCCGCTGTACTTAAATATAAAAATAATGTCTTTTGTCTTTTATTCATGGTATCCTCAGTTTTACCTAACAAATAGATTTCTGGTTTCATTTGTATATCCTTACCTAACATTTCACTTATATATTTATTTATTTTGGTCCAATATTTCCTTGCCTTATCGCATAACCACCATATGTGGTAAAAAGATCCTCTTTTTTTTTTACATTTCCAACAGATATTCGTGTTCCTAATTTTTGATTTAAATAGTACCTCAGGTGATAGGTACCATCTATATATCATTTTATACATGTTTTCCCTTAAACTATTGCTTAGAGTAAATTTTATATTTTTTGACCAAATTTTTTGCCACTGCTCATATGTAATTTCTGTACCTAAATCTTCATCCCATTTCTTCATATAGTTTTTAATCTTTATATCTTTAGTTTTCATTTCCAATAATATTTTGTATATTTTTGATATCAAGTGGTCATTGTCTCTTTCTAATATATTATCCCAATTATTTTGATCTTTTATGAATTGATGGTTTTTATTATCTATTTTATATTGTTCTTTTAGCTGAAAGTACGTAAACCAATGGCACGTTATATTTTCATTTTCTAGTTCTTCCCGTGTTTTTAATCTATAGTTGTTTCCTTCCATTTTTAATAAATTTTGGTATTTTATAAAGTCCTTGTCTTTTTGATTCCCCATTCTGGCGCCTGCCTCCTGTGGCGATACCCACAAAGGCATGCCAGGTAATAGCGTTTTTTTATATTTATTCCAAATTTTTAATAGTGACTTCCTAATTATATGATTATTGAATAGTTTGTGTACTTTACATTTATTGTGCCACATATAGCCATGCCAACCATACTTGTTATCATGTCCTTCCAAGATTATTGTTTTCCCATCTTCTAATTTAATCCAATCTCTGATCCAAATTAACTCACATGTTTCATAATATAATTTTAAATCCGGCACTGCTAGACCCCCTCTGTTTTTTATATCTTGTAAGTATTTAAGTTTTATTCTAGGTGTGTTTTTTTTTGCCAAATAAATTTTGTTATATCTCTTTGCCATTTTGTAAAAATTTGATCTTTTATTGTAATTGGGATTGTTTGAAACAGGTATAAGAATCTTGGTAGAATATTCATTTTTATTGTGGCAATCCTGCCTAATAGGGATAGTTGCAAGTTTACCCATTTCTCCAAGTCTTTTTTAATTTCTTTCCACAAGCCTTCATAGTTATTTTTATATAAATCCAAATTATTATTTGTTATTTGAATTCCTAAGTACTTAACTTTTTTAACATTTTGAAAACCTGGTATTTGTTCTATTTTATCTATTTCTTCTTTAGGCGTATTTAAATTTATCATTTTGGTTTTTTCCTTATTTATTTTAAATCCTGATACCTCTCCATATTCTTGTAGTTTGGAAATCAATTTTGTTATTGAATTTGTTGGATTTTGTAGTGTTATTACAAGATCATCGGCGAACGCCTTTAATTTATATTCCTCTTTCCTAATCTTAATCCCTTCTATTTCTTGATCTTTCCTTATTTCATCTAATAGAACCTCTAATACCAGTATAAATAGTAATGGGGAAATAGGGCATCCTTGCCTGGTACCTTTCATTATTTTGCATTCCTGTGTTAATTCGTCATTTACTATTATTCTTGCTTTTTGTATCCTATATATTGTTTTTATTGCGTTTATAAATTTATTTCCAAAATCTTTTTTTTCTAATACTTTAAACATGAAATTCCAATTTACGTTATCAAAAGCTTTTTCTGCGTCTAAAAATAGTAATGTTATTTGTTTTTCGTTGTGTACTTTAGTGTATTCTATTAAATCAATTACATTTCTAATGTTATCTTTTATTTGTCTAGTCGGCAGAAATCCATTTTGATCTTGATTAATAGTTTTCTGTAGAATTTTTTTGAGTCTTTCCGCAAGAATAATAGTAAAAATTTTGTAATCGTTATTTAATAGTGAGATTGGTCTGTAATTTTTACAATCTGTTGGATCCTGATTTTCTTTTGGGATTAGTGCAATGTTGGCCTCTTTCCATGATTCAGGTATTTTTGACCCTTGAAGTATTGAATTAAACATTTCTTCTAATGGTTTAATTAATTGTTCTTGTAGTTTTTTATAGTAATCTGCTGTAAGTCCGTCTGTCCCTGGTGCCTTATTTACTTTCAATTTTTTAATTGCTTCTCTGATTTCTTGGGTTGTAATATTATGGTTTATAAGTTCCTTACCTTCTTCTGTTAATTTTACTAAATTACAGTTTTTAATATATTCTTCTACTTTGTCTGTTGGGATTTTTTGTTCCTGATATAAATTTGTATAATAATCAAAAAAAGCTCTCTTAATATCTTCATTGTATGTAAGCTCCATGTTTTTATTTATTATTTTATTTATAATTCTTTTCTCTTTTTCTTTTCTCAGTCTCTACATTAACCATTTTCCTGGTTTATTTGCCTGCTCAAAGTTTCTTTGTTTTATAAATTTTAATTTTTTGTCTATTTCTTCTGTTAGCTCAATCTTAAGCTGGGACTGTAGCCATTTTATCTGGTTCATTATCTCTTCTTTTTCTTTCTTTCTTTTTTTATTTTTTAGCAATTCTAATTCCTTTTCTTTAATCTGATTCGTTAATATTTCTATTTTTTTAAAATCTATTTTTAATATATTTGTTTTTCGAAATCAGGTTGCCTCTCATAAATGCTTTGCTTGTTTCCCAGACCTTTTCTATACTAACTTCATTGTTCATGTTCCATTTTAAAAATTATTGTAATTTCTTCTCTAGGTCTTCTACATTTTTTTTATCTTTAAGTATATTTTCATTCATTTTCCATCTATATATTTTTTTATTTATATTTAAGGTCATACATACAGGATTATGGTCAGACAGTGTTTTTGCATTTATTGTCATATCTCTAATTTTATTTTCTAAATTTCTTGTAACCCAAATCATGTCAATGCTGGAAAAGGAGTTAAATCTATTTGAATAATAGGTATATTCTTTCTTTTTTCCATTTTTATATCTCCATCCATCTATTAACATTAGGTTTTTGGCCATATTGAAAAATTCCTTGGGTAGTTTTCCTTGATTTTTATTAATACAATTTTCTGATTTCCTATCAATCTCTGGTTCTACTACCCCGTTTAAATCGCCCATTAATATACAATTTTCAATCCTCTTTTCTGAAATTATTTCTGATATTTTTTTGAAAAAAAATTTTTGATCACTATTTGGAACATAGATTCCTATTATCATTATTTTTGTATTTTGACATTCTATTTCTACCAATATAAATCTACCTTCTTGGTCTTTTTCTACTAATTGAGGTTTTAATACTGGCCTAATATATATTGCTATCCCATTTTTCTTTTTTTCATTTGATGTTATAAAGGCTGCTCCCAATCTTTTATTTTCTAAATATTTTTCATCTTTATTTTTAATATGCGTCTCTTGCAAACATATAATGTCCAATTCTTGTTTCTTTAACAATTGAAATATTCTATGTCATTTTACAGGTGAATTAAAGCCATTGATATTCCATGATATAATATTTAGTTTATTCATTTTTATGCAAGCCCACCTCTAACTGTTTTTCACACCTTATAGTCTTTAAGGTCTTACTCCTGTTCTTTTACTTGTTCTTTCTTACTTCCCAGTTCTTTTTCTAATTTTTTAAAGAATTCTTTTGCCTTAAAAACAGAGTTTAGCCGGTGTCTTTGTCCCTTGTATTGGAGGTTTATCCCTTCCACAGCCTCCCACCTGAAATTTATTTCATTCTACTTTAATAAGTCTGTAAGAAATTTGTATTCTTTTCTCTTTTTTAAAATTTTCCCTGGTATCTCTTTGAATATAGTCACCGTTTTACCTTCCACCTCAATTTTTTTATTAAATGCAGCTTGTATTACTGTATCTCTATTATTATTTTTTTAATTCTATTAGTATGTCCCTTGGTTTCTTATTCACCTTTGCATATTGAGAGTTCACCCTATATATTTTTTCAATTTCCTCCTCTACTTTTTCCTCCTCCCATTCTATCAAATCAGCAATCATTTTTACTATTGTTTCCCTTATATTTTCTTCTTTATCCTCCTCCACCCCTCTTATTCTAATATAGCGTTCTTTTTCCCTTATCTCTAATAGTATTATGCGTTCTTCATCCTCTTCTCTTCTTTTTTCACATTCTTCGGTCTGTTTCTTAACATCTTGTATTTCAGTCCTTAGTTTTTCCTCTATAATATCCAGTTTTTGTTGCAGCTTTCTTTCTAGACCATCCAGTTCTTCTTCTAAGACCTTTTTAACAGTCAGTGTAATAGTCTCTGTGGTCTTAGCTGTAAATTCATCAAATAAGGTCTTAAATCCTTCACCCTCTAACGAGTCAGAACCTTTTCTTAGTATTCTTTTAGCTGCCATATTTTGACAAAAATCCAGAGCCAAAAGGGTTAACAGCAAGTACACATACAATATTTTTCCAACAAAATCTACCCCAGAAACCTATTTTCTATTTATATCCAGACTTTCTCCCACATATATATATATATAAATATAAATATAAATATAAATATAAATATAAATATAAATATAAATATAAATATAAATATAAATATAAATATAAATATAAATATAAATAATATAAATATAAATATAAATATAAATATAAATATAAATATAAATATAAATATAAATATTTATTACTTAATACTATTATAGATTTATGGCTTACAAATATCTACTTATAGGAATAGTTATATAGTTTTCAGTTCCTCCACTGTACTGTTGCAAGATATCTTCAAAATGGCCACAGTTATTTAATAATTAATTAAGTCTTTAATATTCCGAAAGCATATCAGTTTTTACAATCCTTATATTGTCCTTCATTAAGAAATTTCCGCTTTTTCTTTTTGCTTTATTCCCTATTGTTTGTGGCTAGGATGGCAAACCTTTCTTTGGGCTCTTTTGCCCAACTCCGCCCGTTGTCTTGTTTTTCCTCCCTTGTCACTTGGATCCGCGAGTCTCCATTAATCACCAACGCTGACTCACATCCACAGCAGACCAGACAAACAATTACGAACTCGCTCCCCTTCGTGACAGCTGGGTTTCTCCTCAGAGAAGATTTACTTCTCTCCTCTGTGCGATTTCGTCTCTTTCAGACACGAAATCGACAAACGCAACGGTGCAGTTTCTCCCCCTTTCCTTTTTAGCGGAGCTCTCCTTCTCCGCGTCTGCTCGCCATCACAGCTCACCCAGAAGTCCGGCTATAGCTTTCCAAACTGTGTGTCGCAACACACTACTGTGTCGCCAGCAGTGTCTGGGTGTGTTGCCAGATGACCTGGAAGTGCTGACTGGGGGGGGGGAGCCAGAAGAAGAGGCACCCCCGCCAATCAGCGTGCGCCAAAGGAGGGCAGAGAGGCAGGCCGAGCAGCACAGACGCCCCCTGCCACCGAAGAGTTCCCTTTGGAGTCCCACCCAGCCCTTGCCGTGCTGCCGGTAAGCGCCGCTGCCTTGCCTCTCCGCCCTCAGCTGGAGAGAACTCTGCTGGGTGTGGCTACAAGCTCCAGGGTGGGGGCTTTGCCCTCAGCACTGCTCAGCTGTTCAGCGTGGGACTGAAAAGGGCTTGTCCCTCTCCTCTGAAGGCTCTGAGTAGACTGGGGAGCCGAATTCGAGGGTCTGCAGGCTCCATGGAAGCTCTTCCGACTCTGGAGAAGGTGGGGCTGGGCATGAAAATAGCCCCAAAGCCCCGGAAAACACGGCGAAAACAGATGATTGGCGGCTGGGAGGTCATCGAGGCTCAGCTGAGCTCCTGAAAGGCAAATCGCGCCAAAAAATAAACGGGCACAGCTGCCGAAAAAAGTCTTCTGGTGCTCCGGGGAGGGTGGGGGTGGGGGTGGAAATGGGTGCCCCTCGTCCTCAGGGGGGTCCCCCGACCACAGAAGAGGCGGCAGGCGCCCCCCAAAAAGGGCAAAAAACAGCGAAATTTGTCATGTTCTGGGTGGGTGGAAAGGGGCAGTTTTGGACGCCCGGGTCTATTGCCGCATTCGAGCTGTTTCCAGGCTGTCCTGAAAACTGCAAGAGGGGGGAACTTGCCAAGTGATTTGCAGGCGGGAGTCAAGCGCATGGGCCGGGGGCGGGGTTTGCAGGCGAGAGCCAATCACGTGGGCCGAGGGGGTTGCAGGCAGGAGCCAATCACGTGGGCCAGGGGCAGGATTTGCAGGCGGGAGCCGATCGCGTGGGCCGGGGGGTGGGGAGCCCTGTTATTACTGTGTCACGAAATGATGCATGTCTAAAAGGTGTGTCACCAACATGAAAAGTTTGGAAAGTTCTGACGTAGGCCTTGGTAGACACCCTTTGCAAGTGGTTTTGTAAGGATGTCTGCTATCATGGTATCTGAGGGACAATACTCCAAATGTAGTAGTCCTGTCTCCTGTGCCTCTCTAATTATGTGGTAGCGAACATCCATGTGTTTGGTCTGCCCGCCCACCTTCTGTGACAGAGAGAGTCTTATACAACTTTGGTTGTCCTCAAAGACTCTTATTGGAGCAGGAACACTGACCCCCAGATCCTCAAGTAAATACTTGAGCCATTGCACCTCTGCGCATGTCTCACCTGCTGAGACATACTCTGCTTCAGTAGTTGAGTGTGCCAAAATAGCCTGCTTGTGACTAGCCCAGCTCAAAGCCCCTCCCCCAAAGAAAAACACATTCCCACTAGTGGATTTGTGATCAGTTACACCCTCTGCCCAATCTGCATCGGTGTACCCCACTAGTTCAGGAGAATCCGTTGCTGGCAGCTTAAGCTTCAGGTCTGCAGTCTCCTTCAGGTATCTTACCACCCACTTAATGCCTGTCCAGTCCCTTTGGGTGGGTGCACTGGTCTTTCTGCAGAGGATCCCCACTGCAGTTGAAATATCTGGCCTTGTTGTGGTTGACAGATATAACAGCTTTCCAATGGCCTCTCTGTAGCCATTGTTCTCAGGGAACAGTTCACTAGTGTCCTTGACTTTGTGAAAGTCTGTTTCCATTGGAGTTGGAACTGTGTTTGCATTTTCCAGTCCCAGGCTTTCCAATAATTCTAAAATCTTTTGCCTCTGACTGAGGAGAAAACTTCCATCCTCTTCTCTGTCAATTTGTATTCCCAAGTAGTAGCTTGCCTTTCCAAGACGTTTCACCTCTACTTCTGTGTTCAAATTGGACACAATTTCATCAATGTCCCTCTGATCCTCATAACAGAGAATCAAATCATCTACAAATGTCAGAATGAACACGTCTCTGCCATTCTTGTGCCGTGTGTAGAGGCAGGGATCAGCTTTGCCCTGAGTGAAACCATTCTGTTTGGCCTTAAAGACCCATTTGCAACCAATGGCCTTTTTGCCAACAGGAAACTTTGTGAGTGTCCAAGTGTTGTTGTGTTGCAGAGCCTCAAACTCTTCTTGAGCTGCTTTCCTCCACCTACTTGCTTCAGATGGTGGTAGCTGTTGCACTTCCTTCCATGATACAGGCTCTTTCGGCAATGCCACTCCTGTGAGGTAGGACAGTCGCTTGGCTGGAACTCCCTTGTTGGGTCACGATGAGTGCCTCAGGTCCGGAACAGGACTCAGGTCTGGATGAAGTTGCATCTCTGCCCCTTCTGTCCCTCCTGGTTCCTCATCATCTGACTCAATGTCTCCGGCTCAATGTCCTCTCTCTGGGCTTGCCTGCTTGCTGCATCTGGAAACACTGGGTGAGGTACTTTGAACAGGTCATCATCACCTCCCCCTTCTGTAGAGCTGTTGGTTAGAGGAGTTTGATTTGGCTCTGTCTCATCAAAATGTCCCACTCTGCAAGTTTGGATTGAGCCAGTCTTGGGATCTGAAACTCTATCTCCCTTGCTTCTGGGTAGGCACCCCATCAAGATTCCTCCCTTTGCTTGGGAATCTAATTTGATTCTTTTCTCTGTTGGAATGTGTGTGTAAGTAGCTGTCATTGCTAGATGTCTGCTACCCCCAACAGATGCTTGGATTGGCCCACACAGCTCAGTGTGAATAGGCTCGGGGCTGTTTAGAGCGCCTGGTGCTTCATTTTGGAATTGCAGGCCTTGTGGAATTTCCCTGTGTGTAGGTTCTGTACCTTACAACAGCCTTACCACAGTCCTTGGCTTCCAAATTGCTTTCCAATCCATTTTTCTTCATTGGAAGAATTACATTTGAATTTCTTTGTCCCAGTCGTCTGTGCCAGAGGATGGTGCTGTCATCCTCCTTTTCTCGGTGACTGACCACGCATGCCATGTCTGGCCTCTCACAATTGAGAAAAATTAAACCTTTATTTAGAAATCCTGTTAGAAAGACACCCTCTTGGTCCATTATTTCACAATTGTTACCTTTAAAACGAATAGTGTGGCCCTTCTTCATCAGTGCAGATGTGCTTATCAAATTCAAACTCACAGCTGGAACATATAAAACGTTAGTAGCAATTAAATCCTTCTGGGTGGTGCCATTTCCGCACCTTAGGAGAGCATGGCCCTCTCCTTCCACAGGGATTGTGGTTCCATCTGCTAAGATGATTTCTTCCTTTGAACTTGGGTTCAATTCGATGAAGAAAGAAGGATCATTAATCATATGCACATTGCAGCCGCTGTCTAAGATGAAGGATGAGCAATTTTTATTTATGGCTGAAAATGCAAGAACACTCGCATCTGGAACCCTCTCTTTGTTGGTTTTCTGATCTGCCTTCCTGGCCCAACAATCTTTCTTTAAGTGACCATTCTTGCCTGCTATACTCAGACTTTAATTTCTGAATTAAATCTGAAAGGGGTTGTCTGGCTCTCCTATAGCTGGCAGAAAAACTAGAAAAATTTTGAGGCAGTGATCCCAACAAAAATCCAACTTGGATCCTGTTATCCAAAATTACATCATTACAAGCAGGTTTGTGCAGCAATGATTGAAAATTAGAAATATGCTCATCAATATGACAACAAGGCCCCCCTTATAGGTGACTTGATCACAGAGGAGGGGGCTGACCTGGCGTGCATCACTGAGACCTGGCTGGGTCCAGAGGGGGGAGTAGCCCTCTTGGAAATGTGCCCAGCCGGGTTTCAGGTGTGGCATCAGCCGAGACACCGGGGCAGGGGAGGAGGGGTGGCAGTTGTCATCCAAGAGTCTCTTGTGGCCTTCAGGGGCGCTGCTCCACAAGTGGCCGGTTGTGAGACCCTGTTTTTCAAGTTGGACTCTCGAGAACAGTTGGGGGTGTTGCTGATGTACCAGCCTCCCTACTGCGTGGCAACCTCCCTGCCTGAGCTGCTCGAGGCCGTCTCGGGGTTGGCAGTGGAGTTCCCCAGACTTATGGTTCTGGGGGACTTCAATCTGCCGTCTCTGGGATGGGCCTCGGAAGCGGCCTGGGAGTTCATGGCAGCCATGGGCCTGTCTCAGATTATTCGGGACCCGACTCGAGACAGTGGTCTCACCCCGGACTTAGTTTTCTTGTCTGAGCAGTGGCAATGTGATCTGAGGGGAGAGCTACATCTATCCCCATTGTCATGGTCAGACCACGCCCTGGTGACCCTGAGGCTCTCTTGTGCTGCCCCACTCTGCAGGGAGGCGGGACCCATTCGATTGGTCTGCCCCCGGCGACTGATGGACCCAGTGAAGTTTCAGAAGGAGCTGGGGGTTATTCCCGAGGATTTGCTACACGGTCCAGTGGAGGTCCTGGCCGCAGCCTGGAATAGGGAAGCGGCCGGAGGCCTGGACAAGATCGTGCCTGTGTGACCTCTCCTGCCCCGCTCAGCCTGTCACTCTCCGTGGTTTACAGAAGAGTTGAGGGCTTTGAAGAGGGTTAAGAGACATCTAGAACGCCGCTGGAGAAAGACGAAGACTGAATCTGACTGAACACAATCTAGAGCTGCGGTTAAGGCCTACCTTGTGGTGGTAAGAGCGGCGAAACGTGAATATTTCTCCACTCTTATTGCATCTGCAGAATGCCGTCCGATGGCCCTGTTTAAGATTACTAGATCTCTTTTGGGTCGGGGAGAGTCGGTGACCCACTTACAGGGCCGGTCGGAAGAGTTTTCTGAGTATCTGCAGGATAAAATCGCTCAGATTCATTCCAAGTTGGACTCTAAGCGTGAGACAAGATCTGGGGAGATGCCAGAGGAACGTACTTACCCTGTTATCTGGGAACGGTTTGATCCTGTTGGGCCTGATGAAGTAGACAGGATCCTCCGGATTGTAAATGCCACCACATGTCAGCTTGACCCGTGTCTCTCCTGGCTGGTTAAGTCAGCTAGGGAGGTGACATGTGGCTGGGTCCAGGTGATGATTAATACATCCTTGAGTGAGGGGGTGTTCCCGGCTGCCTTTAAGGAGGCGCTGGTGCACCCGCTCCTCAAGAAACCATCCCTGGACGCTCCTCAAGAAACCATCTTGGGCAATTTTCGTCCGGTCTCCCACCTTCCCTTTTTGGGAAAGGTGGTTGAGAAGGTGGTGGCATTGCAACTCCAGAGGATCCTGGAGGAAATGGATTATCTGGACCCCTTTCAGTCAGGTTTCAGGCTGGGATACGGGACATAGACCACATTGTCCCCTATTCGGGGAGATGGGCGAGGATAAATTAAATAAATAAATAAATATCTTCATTTGGTTGGAATTTTAAATTGGACAACTCTCTCACCACATTAACAACTTGGGAATCTCCTCCTTCCCCATAGAGTTTAAACAGTTCCTCCATCATTCCTCTTGCATTATCTCTGTGCTGGATTTGTACCAGCATTTGTGCACTTCAGGAATTCATGATCAAGCCTTGGAACTTAAGATCATTGGCCATCCAGTCTGCATATGCTGCTGAATCTGGACTAGAAGGATCTTGATTCAAAATTTTATGCAGATTAAAAATCCTTTCCTGCGTTTCCACCCATACCTTCCAGGGATAAAACTCTCGCTGTTTTAGTTTAAAAAACACCAGATTGTGAAGCAGGAGTACACTGGCCATCTTGTCTAAGCAAAAAGGATTTAAAAATCACTTCAAAAAGAAAAAAAAAATTCTTCCCTTTATGCTTAAGGCTATTTCCTTGTGTAAGAAACCTCTTCAGTAGCTAGACTGAGTATTCTCTCAATACATTCTGAGTATGCTCATGCAAAACCAGCAAAAAAGAAAATTTCTGCTCAAAAATAAAACAAGGCAAAAAAGGAAAAATTCCTGCTATTTAAAAACAAAACCTTTTTCTACAAAATCCTGGGCCCATAACCCTTTGAAGATCATTCAGTGTGGAGAAAGGGGCTTGAGGCCTAGGCATGGCCTCTCCATGGTGGAGCTAAGGTACATGTGTCCTACTCCTTCAGTGGATGAATCAGAGAGAGAGAAGAGGAAGTGGGAGGGGCAACAAGCAGCTTCCTCTAGCACAGAGTTTGCCTCCTAGAGCAATCACCCATATGCTAATGAGGCATGCTTGATTTGCTGAATTCCAACAGGAACTGGCCTCAAGAATGGGAAAGGGGAAAACACCTTTCAGGGGAGGAACATGCAAGAAAACTGATCTTCTGAGTTCTCAAAAGCCCAACACAGTTGGGCTTTTGAGAACTCAGAAATGGATATTTTAATGCTGCCATCTAGTGGTTGTCCAGATATTTGCAGCTTAGATCTGGTAGCCTTATCATGTGCTAGATTTCCCATCTGCATCCTTCTATGTGATTAGCTTCTCAGTATCAACATCAGTACTGGTCTGAAATGTACAGAATGGTCTCATGTGAAGGAGGCATCTTGGTGTCAGGAATTTTAGGTCTGAGAAGCAGAAAGGATGAAACATAGGTGAATATTACCAATGGGAGCTGGTCACATTCCCAGGAATCTCTGATGCCAGCTATAGCCATGTGCGTTTGTCCACTAGGTTTCAGATTGAGGGCTGAAAGTGTCGGCCTCACTCTTATTTCTTTTCATGATAATCTTGTATAGTAGGATTTCCACACTTTGAAAAAGATTTAGAAGTATTTTAGTCCCTCCTTGAGTACAACACCCCTCGGCTACCCACTAAAGCAATCTGTCAATTTTCAGGCCTGAAGAAATCTGCCACTGATTTTAAGCATTCACTCATTATATTTAATGCAATTCTTAAAGCAGCCACATCTCCACACCATCACCTCAGACCAGTGCAGAAGTCTGAAAAACAATAGGCTGCTTTAATGAGTAGCTGAGAGGTGCTGTGCTCACACTGACACGAGGTCCAAAGAATTTCCTCCAAGTCATTTTCAAAGCATGCCCAGTCCAGCTTCAACCATGCTGGGAGAAGCAGCTGGTTGTCCCTCATTTTTGAGAGGTCAGGGAGGTTTTTCCATCTTTGGGCCAGCCCTCTGGAATGGCCACCCACGGGAAGTACATTTGGCCCCAACTTTAGTCACCTTCTGGAAGGCATTTGGGCCCTGGTATCAGATGCTGTCTGAGATGTTAGTTTCTGTACTTTTGATTGCAAGTATGTATTTTATTTTATTTTATTTTATTTTATTTTATTTTATTATTTTATTTTATTTTATTTTATTTTATTTTATTTTATTTTATTTTATTTTATTTTATTTTATTTTATTATTTTATTTTATTTTATTTTATTATTTTATTATTTTATTTTATTTTATTTTATGATTTTATTTTATTTTATGATTTTATTTTATTTATTTTATTTTATTTTATTTTATTTTATTTTATTATTTTATTTTATTTTATTTTATTATTTTATTATTTTATTATTTTATTTTATTTTATTATTTTATTTTATTATTTTATTTTATTATTTTATTTTATTTTATTTTATTTATTTTATTTTATTTTATTATTTTATTTTATTTATTTTATTTTATTTTATTTTATTTTATTATTTTATTATTTTATTTTATTATTTTATTTTATTTTATTATTTATTTTATTATTTTATTTTATTATTTTATTTATTTTATTTATTTTATTTTATTATTTTATTATATTTTATTATTTATTTTATTATTTTATTTTATTATTTTATTTTATTTTAATTATTTTTGTTTTGTTTTGTTTTGTTTTGTTTTGCCGTATGTTATGAGGCACCAAGTGTCTGCTTATGATTGCAGCAGGATATAAATGTTAGAACAGGATATAAATGTGAGAAATAAATGAATAATAAACTGTATAATAGTAGTGGGGACTTTAATTACCTTGTGATCTGTTGGAAGACAAAGTCTACCAAGGTTGGCCCTTACAGGAAACTTAGAAGGTTAAAGAAAACCCAAGAAGATCAGCTATCCCAGACCTAACCAATATGATAAACTTAGGCCATTTCCCCACTAGACAATAGCATCTTGTTGGGGTTTGTATAATACCCAGAATTTACAGATAGATTAATTATACAGGAGAGGCTAGAGTTATCTAAGTGAGAGTTGATATTTTCTGCAAGTCATCCAATTAGCAGCCATTGTGGAAGGTATGATGTGACTCATATTACAGGTGCTGTAGTTTAGTTGGGTGTGGCAGATAATTTGTTTGACCTATAACATGATTGGTCAATATTTGTATAAAAGTAGGGAAGTTCTAGTGTTCGTTCTTCTCGTTACTTCATCTCATCTGTATCTGTGTTGGATGTTACTGGACTGTATTTTGGACTGCGTATGTATATAGAGTAAATAGACTATTTTATCTAATCTCTGCTTGAGTGTCTATTTACTGCATAGAACGTATACCTCTGATGTCTTGGAGAAGCACTGGCCGCCCCAGCGTTGCGTGCTCTGACACATCTTCATAGCATCATCCAGCCATCATTAAAGTGATATAAAGCCTGTCCTTTTGGCACAACAATGCTTGGATGACTGTAGAAGATGTTATAACTCTCTAATGCAGAAATGACCTTAGTCAAGAATGTAGCAGGAAGTTGAGGAAGATAGAGTCCCAACTGAGTGTAGTCAAATGAATATCCTGAACTTCAAATTTCCTGATGGTAAGATGTGTCTACCAGTGGAGCGTGTTTTCTCACAAAGTGGTCTGCTCACCTTCAATGGAGGTCTCTAAATGCTGTATCAGATCCTGAACCAACGAGGGGTTTGGACTAGATGATTTCTCGGGTCCCTTCCATCTCTATGAATCATGATTTATATTTGGTTTTATTCAATAATAAATTACAACTATATTTTTCCACTTCTTTATGGGAATACCATGCCAGAAACATATGATTTATTATTTTAATATAATTAGAGCTTTGGGTTAAAAATTGATGCAAGACTCAGGCAAGAAAAGGATGCACAACATAGGAAGTAAAGTCAAACTTCTTAGGACAATCTATTCTTGTACAGTCAACAAATACAATCTTGGTTTTAAAGAATGAACACTGTTACACAATTAACCAACCTGTATTTACAAAAATGGAGTAAAATCAAGTATATTTCACAGAAGAAATGGGTGAACAAATCAAGTATCTCAAATAATTTCTCAAGAGAAAAGCAGGGGGATATTTAAATCAACTCAAGTTTACTTCTTCCAATAAATATAAATTCAAACAATATCTGGATATGTTGTAAGTATAGAAGATGCACAAAAATGTATTAAGGTAATGAAAAGGAAGCATATGAGACTTAAGTACTACTTTGATGCTTGAACATAATGTTTTCAAAGTGCAAAGATAAATTTCCTATACTGTAAAGCTAGCAGTTGCAATAACAATTTATAAAAGATAGGAAAAACTCTATGAAGTTCAGAAATTCACCATTTTAAATGCAATCATTGACTTTTCCTAGGATAGAGATTTTGAAATTGTTAACAAAATACAATATTTGTGAGGGCCCCAGAAATGGAAGGTCAATTCCTCAGGGTGTAATTGCAATATTTTTCTAATGTTCCAAAGATACAGCTCATGATTTGGAAAAGGAATCTTCCAAATTGCCTGCTACTCATGGATTCAACCTCTTAATCACCCTCTGCCTTCATTCAAAGACAACTACTGTATATTTGCAAAGGCAAATATGTATTCTTTGCTCTGAAACCAGATTCTTGCGCAGCCATTTTGTAATAGGGGGCAGATGACAAGATCTATCACACACTTCTCTCTTTCTTTCTTTTCCTTTTTTCTTTTTCTTTTTTGGTAAATTTCCTTTATTAAATTTATGGAAGAAAAGAGAAAAGTACAAATATCAGTAACAATACATTAAAACTGCTACAAAACAGCAATGCTAACATAATAAAAAGATAGCTAGAAAGCATATAATATATAAGAAAGAGGGAAGAAAAAGACAGCTTGCAAATATATAACATTAACCCAAGAAAAATGTGACCCATGTGCTTGGATATACTATATCAAAAAACAGTTCAAACTGCCAAAGAACACCTCCCAATAATCTACTGTTGTAAATCTGGCTGGGTTGTCCACGAGTTAAGGTGACAGCTATGAGGGTGCTGTCAAAGCTTCATCTATTTTTTATGTTCATCACACATGTAACACAGACAAAAAAACTGGCAAGGATTTGACTGGACTGTCACCTAACCCTTTTTTTTACCATATCCTGGGAACACTTCTGAAAACAGGCAGATGTATCTTTCCAATGTTGTATGATAGTCTTCGTAGTTACTCTGTCTGCATGAAATATCCCTAACACTTGGTATGTACAGTTCGGTGAATTATCTTCTTGACTCCAACCAAAACAGAGTAACAATGATACCAGCCCTGGTACCATATGAGATGGTGTTCTTGCTCCTAGATTGCATCTCCAGGAAATCATGGTAACTATTCCTTACTAAAGTAGATGAAGACTATAGCTTTTTAGGCTTCATACACACCCAACTTGCCTTGCAGAAATTCCAGCCACACCCATTTTGGTGATGTCACCATTCATACTGGGCCCAGAATAACGCTTCACCATCTCAAAAAATTTTTAAATGGTAACTCCCAGCTGCCAAAGGATGCCCACTGCCAACCTATACCACCTTAAACCACTGAAGCTTGGCTGAATTTCAGGACATTATTATGAATATCAAATCTGGGGGATGGGATCTGATCCAGGGGCCAGTTCCAGACACTTACTACCTTGGCAGGCCATGTAGAAATACGCATGGAGATTAATCCTCTGACATTATTCACTTCTCTGTGCAGAAGGAAGGGGGGTCCCCCAGGAATTCTGCCCACTTTCCCTTTCTTCAGGAGCAAAGATCAACCCCAAAGTAGGGTGGGCTTGTTGGCAGCCTATGCCTGCCTGCCTCCCTCAAGGAGAACGAGGAGGTATGGCTGGAATACAGTGAGGGCTCCAGGCAGATTAGCCCAACGGAAAAAGATTTCCTACCCTTCATCCTTCCTATCCCTCATCTAATTCTAATGATGATTTCCATTCACACAAGCCCAGGCCTTTGTGGCTATGACAGTACCATTCCGGCAAAAGAGTCTTGATTGCAGGGTGTTCAGGACAACCATAAGGTTTGCAGAAGTAAGAAAAATAACAAAGCGCAACCAGAAGTGGGCATGAAGATGCTTTCTTTGGGCATGGAATGCTGGACCAATTTTAAAAGAGAAAATGAAAAACCAGACAAGAAGAGAAAATGAGGTAGAGCAGCAGAAATGCTTTGTTCTGAAACAATTTACTGTCAGTCTCACATTTTAAATTATTATTATTATCCCAGAAGATCAAGGCAGGACCTGTGGAGTTCTTCCACCATATTTTTTTCTCATTAAAGGCTCTTCCAGTGAGTTTTAGGGCTAAAAAAGAATTTGAACTTGGGTTATTCCAGGGCTGTTTCTACACTCTACCATCTACTACACTGGCTTGTTTTTTAAAAGGTGCATGGACCATGGAGATAACAAATATAATGTAATGAATCTTTGTTCTCAGGCTCAAAACAGGATTGTACAAACTAATCACAGACGTATGTGTTTCGTTCCAGTTTAGAACTGACTTCAGCAGCTACCCATTCCCCACAACTGGAGCATAATTTCTGTTGCTCCACAATATTCAAGGGCCCTTTCCTTAAAACAGTCTTTCCTGACCTGATATCCTTAAGATGGGTTGAAGTAGAATGTCCCTTCCAGAACAGTCAATGGGTCATCAAGCAGAGCCTTTCTATTCTTCCCTATTGACAGCCAATCCAACAAGCATAGCAGAAAGAGCAGAAAGAGAAAGCTGATTCCCTCACCTCTCCTGACAAAGCAGCTGAATTTGACCATCCCTCAACTGTCACCCAGCGGCAACCATTGCAAATACTCAGTCCCTAAGCAAAGCTGCATAGAGGACCCAAGACTGGTCAAGTTACGTTGTACTTGAGGCAGAAATCTCTCTTCCTTTCTGGCATGACACAGTCATCAGCAACTTATTCAGCTCCCCTTGATTGCGTTTGCAGATCCCTCTTCAACTGGCTTTGCCATCAGTCTCCAGCCTCCCAAACCTTCATTTTCTTTCCCTGCCACCCCTGTTGGATGGATGGTTGGATGAGGAACACAGAAGTACAGACATCTGCAGCATATAGGATAAAGAGGAAATCCTAATATATTCCTTATATGTTCCTCTATGCCCCTCCCACTGGAGGCGTTTTATTCCCAAGACCTCCAGAGGTAGAAGGCTGACCATGAAAATAATTAAAGCAAATTGATCAAACACCTTAATATTTATAAAACAAGCACACACACTTAACTTTCAATTTATTTACTGGTTAAGTCCTAAGTTCTGTTTCTTGTAATAGGCATGTAAATTGCTCTGTCTAATTTTCTTGGGAAAATTAACAGGAAAAATTGAAGTAAAAGATAAATAGTGTTCTGGACACTCCATGTCTGAACCTATTGAGAATTCCCAATGTACCACAACAAATTTGCATATCCGATGCACAGTAAGGATGGGATGTAAAAGTCTTTCATCCATGGTTATAGAGTTTTTTTCTAAGTCTAGCAAAGATAATACAAACTAGAAGATTTTGTATTTCCCCACAATTAACTGTGCAATAAAATAAAACTTCAAAGTGCTTTTTATAGCATAATTTTCAATGCCACGGAAGGGGGAGGATTTTGTAAGTAACATGAAGTGATTAAGAAAGGAGCTTTCATAGTGAGGACTTCATCCTGAAACAATGAGATTGGACATAGAACATCAGTCTGGATGCCCAGCTTCCCAATATAATGCCTAGTGTAAGTTTGGGGTTCAACTTAGTGAGACCCTGTGCTGATTACAAGCTAGTATAGATGCAGGTAATGCTCTGTATACAGCACTTCAAATGAGATAGGTACCTACAGAGTTCCACTCAAGTATGGCCAGTGATGGTTCACACTCTTCTTTTTAATCAACATCACATTACTGCTTACAACACTTGGTCACAAGCTCTCAGATCCATGACTGCAAGGTGTATTCTTAATATTTATATTTACAGCATAATACTAGGAATGTTGTTCCTATGAGCAGTTCCTGTGAAGAAGCTGAGAATTAGCTGAGAAACTTAAGGAAGATCCAAGCAAACCACTAGCTCGTGTTCAAGGTATCCTGAGGAAACATGAGAGAGTGAGTCATGGGATCTCTAAATCAGAATATTTGAGACAGCAGCTGATTAAGAAGGTCAAATGGCATCTTGACATTTTCCAGCCAGAGCCTCTAAAACCCTTATTTACACTGCACTGCACTGTTGATGATCAAAGAGAAGTCCCCCAAAGCCTAGAATCTCAGCCAAGAAGGAAGAATAGTTTCAAGTAAAATTCTTCCAGTTCTTATCATAATAATATACTCCAGATATTAGCTGAACATTGAAAATGGCATCACATTTTGCCATTCATTTGGACAGGATTCTGCTCAGCCAATCTCTCCTCCGTTAATTTGTCTATTTTGCAAATGTCCTGCTAGCTTTTTCTCATTACCTTTCTGCTATCAGAGACATTTTTCAGTGACTTAAAGAAAACCACTTGAAGTGAGACTTCTGGTAGTCCCAACGCAGCTTCAGTAATGCAGTATCTTCTCCCTATTGTGACATCAGTTGGGGCAGCCCTCATTCCATGAGTGTGCCATGTCTCTTTGCAAATGGATCTGAATGAATAATGTGGTGAGCGTGCATCTACTAATAATTAGCTGCATGGGAGGAGTCAAAACCTGCAGGATGATGGGTGCATTGTCATACTCCAAGCTCAGCCTCTTTCATACAGGTGTTCAAAAAGGGCAGGGGTTGGATCATGATACTGCGCCTGTCTTCTTGCAGGTATTAACCCCATCCATCCTCCACCACAGATGCCACTGGTAGTAATCAAGAGTCAGAGGATCAAGTACAGTTACTGCTTGTGTGAAGGCAACTTCAGTCTTTCACTGACAGAAACTACCTTCATGCAACATGCCTAATCTGGTTCCTGAATTACTGAGTTGACACAAAATTTGAAAGATAAGGAGACCAAATGGGCTGGATTCTTTGAAGCTAAGCCATGAAACAATTTCGCCAAGGATAATATTGGCCAAGTTAGCAGCTGTGTGAATCATCTGCTAGGTCTTTACTAAATCTGGTTAAGCACATTGTGTGAACTCAGCCAGTGTGAATCTGAGTATAATGCTTGTTCCTCTTTCACAGATATGGATGGATGGATGGATGGATGGATGGATGGATGGATGGATGGATGGAAGGAAGGAAGGAAGGAAGGAAGGAAGGAAGGGGAAGGATTACAAATAGAAGATACCGTAGTCTGTCTTCTTAAATTCAGTAACTTCTGGAAGCATCAAATGAGCAACAAACGTGTGACAAATTTCAATCCATCACATGGAAATGCTCTGAGTAGATTTTGTGTCTGAAGATAGGAAAGAGTATGTCCCCTCACAAATACTTTTTCTTCTAAAAAAAAATATAGCAAATTTTCCTAAAATTATATTCCATTCTGGCAGCTTTCTGCTTCCCCTTCCCTCCTATAATTTTTTTTTATCCGTTCAATCGTGTCCGATTCTCGGAGACTGCCTGGACAAGTCCCTGCAGTTTTCTTAGCATGGTTTTTCAGAATTGGTTTGCCATTGCCTCCTTCCTAGGGCTGAGAGAAAGTGACTGGCCCAAAGTCACCCGGCTGGCTTTGTGCCTAAGGTGGGACTAGAACTCTCTGTCTCCTGGTTTCTAGCCTGATGCCTTAACCACTACACCAAACTGGCTCTCACCGTCCTATAATATGCTAGCCATATTATTTATAAATGCTAATCCTCAAGGATAATTTCATAGTTCAGCAACACTTTATCTCCTAAGGAGTCTCTTAACACAGCCAGGTATCCTGAATAAAAATTATTTAATTCACTCTAGCCCTAATTTTCTCACTCAATAATAGGGGTAAGGGAGATGGCAAAACAAAGCTCTATGGGAGAAGGGAAACTATTTTAAAGTGAAATCTCTTGTCAGATTTGGTTCTGCAAATCTGAGAATGTTCCTGATTGTAAGCATGACATGTGACACTCAAGTCCAATAGGAAGCACATCAAGGCAGGCTGTTCTTGAGAAGTTAAACCAGGATACATGGCTGGATTCCCTCTTTCTGTAAACAAGGGCTGTAGTTGGAGTCACTACCTTGTACTTGGCCTTTTCAGACCTAGTCAACAAATCTGCTATAGATGGAAAATTCATATTTTTGATAACATAGAAAGCCTTTGAAAACATCTTTCTCTAGTTTATGTAGCTATAAACATAACTACTCAAGAATCCTTACCAACAATTCAAAATACCCTGCTTTCGTTCTTCAATATGGTGAAATATGTTTTTTAAAATCTAGCTGATCTAGACAACTTTCAGGAGTGTACTTTCTTATCAGACAAGGTGGGTTGGTTTGTTTTATTTTTGTTCAGTCGGTTTGCATATTTTAATCAGGGAAAGGGAAATTTATTTATTTATTTATTTATTTATTTATTTTCTATCACACCTTTATTATTATTATTATAAATAACTCAAGGCAGCGAACATACCTAATACTCCTTCCTCCTCCTATTTTCCCCACAACAACAACCCTGTGAGGTGAGTTGGGCTGAGAGAGAGTGACTGGCCCAAGGTCACCCAGCCGGCTTTTGTGCCTGAGGCGGGACTAGAACTCTCAGTCTCCTGGTTTCCCATTGGCTCCTTCCTAGGGTTGAGAGAGAGTGACTCGCCCAAGGTCACCCAGCCGGCTTTCATGCCTAAGGCGGGACTAGAACTCTCTGTCTCCTGGTTTCCCATTGGCTCCTCCCTAGGGCTGAGAGACAGGGACTGGCCCAAGGTCACCCAGCTGGCTTTCATGCCTAAGGCGGGACTAGAACTCTCAGTCTCCTGGTTTCCCATTGGCTCCTCCCTAGGGCTGAGAGACGGACTGGCCCAAGATCACCCAGCCGGCTTTCATGCCTGAGGAGGGACTAGAACTCACAGTCTCCTGGTTTCTAGCCCGTTGCCTTAACCACTAGACCAAACTGGCTCTTGTGGACTGCATCTGATACTTGCCTTCAAGCTGCCGCGGAGTCTGGTAGGAGTGGAATGTCTAAATTCCATCCCAACAGAATCTGAGGCAGAATCCTTTCAGATCCTCACTTTGGGCTTTGAAGCCAAATTAATTCCATAACAGTCTATCAGCTTAGGGGTATGTTCATCTTTACTGGAACATCTGCAAGCTTTGGGTTCTCCAAAGTGGGGTTAAAGACTAGACAAGTGAAGGCTTCCTTTCCATAGATAGATCTATATACAGAAAATAAAGTAGAAGGGAGTAAAAATATGAGACGTTGTGAAAGAGCAAATGATTGTTAGTGGGCACTAAGGCTGCTTCCTCCTGAGCTTGCGTGGGGGCACGTTGCCCCCATGCTGCTCTCCCTTCTCCTTGCGGACACAGTGATACTTGGTGACACGTTTGCGGCACTGCTCACAACGAACCGCACAACACCAGTGGAATTTGCAGTTGCAGCTTGACACCATTTCTGCCCGCTGTTCCTCCACAGCCAACCCACAGTCCCCACACAAGCGCTGGCAGCTCCGCTTCTCCCACTTACTCAGGGCCTTGCCTCTCTTCAGGCACTCCCTGCCCTCAGTTCCCAAAAGACCCAAAGTCTTGTTCTCCAGGCAGTAGTCAGGAGAGTCTTCCAAGTGGACAAGCTCCTTTTTGGAGATAGAACTGAAGGTTTCCACGATGGCCCCTCGACTCGCAGCGCTGTTGGCAGCCCCTTTCAATATGTCCACCTTCAGTCCTTTATGGTACTTCTCCTTCAGGTATGTCCCCACTTCTCGAAACTCGGGGAGTTGCAGCCAGCAGGTCTGGGTGGTGCAGCTGCCCGAAACCCCGTGACATTTGCAGGTCCTCTTCATAGTCCCTTTCACAGCCTAGAGGTTCAGGCAACAACAGAGTAGAGGTCATGCAACAAAACTAAGGAACAAGAATGTCCTGTTTCGGTTCAACATACAGAACTAATTGAGACCTTCCCTAAAATATGTCTTAATGTCTAGCTAAAAGAAAATGCTTTGGAATTGTTTCCAGAAAGTTTTTTTCAGAATTTTGTACAATCTTATCCAGCAACTTGCTTTCTGTTTCCAGGTTAAAATTATGAAGGGCTAGCATGCAGTGATTAGTTCTTGAAGCTATTATTTGGATTAACCTAAGTATTTATTCCTTCCTATCAGGGGTAACTCTAGAAAAAATCAGTTTGGTGGTAGGAAGTGGTAGTAAAGACTACAGTTACTGCGAATGGCATTTTGCTATATGCATTAGATACAATCATTCCATGTCCAAAAGCAAATCACGATGAATTGCTCAGAGTCTTTGGCTTGCAGGTGACTGGTGTTGTGTAGTATGAAAACTGCATGATAAATGTAGCATAAATCATGGCCATGGAGAAATCCAGGCCAGCAAAATGGGGACCAGGGTCATCTGGGACTGCCTGGCCATTCTAATAATACTGTAAATAACAAATAAAGGCTTGAGGTCTACAAGTAGTCCATCTGCCATATCAAATATTTTGCTTGTGAAGTCTTCTTTCCTTCTGAATGGAGTCAGGAGTCAGCCCTTCCATGCTGCAGGCTCCCAGCTGTCCTCCTCCCATCTACAGTACAAGCTGTGCTATTAAGAAGTATATTTTGCTGGACAATTCCATGTTTCTTTTTTTTTAAAAACCGACTATTTCTGAACTTCTATTTTATATTCTCTATATTAATGCCCATTTCTCATATATCTGAAGACATTTACAAAACATGCATTGATAGTAAGAAGGGCAGGAAGATGGGAATTTTTCAAATTGAAATGGGGCAGCCATCATGATAAGTTTTTGTTTTTGTTTTGCACAAGGCAAGCCTGTAGTGAAAGAGAAAGAAGAGAGGATCTGACCTAAGGTCCCCCAGAACTCTAGGAGAACCCAAATCCTTCCCACTAAATGAAATGCCTGCCAGAATCTTCTCTCCCTGCAGTGGCATCCTATATTAGCTCTTCAAGCACAGCACTTTAAGAAGCTCCGCTGGCTTGACCTCCTCTCCCCCGTATCACTGATCAGTCACACAGATTTGAGCATTAACTGAGCAAGGGGTGAAGCAGGAGGGGCGCTAGCTGCTTTCGTATCAGCAGCACCTGCATACACCATTGGGGCTGTTGTTGATGGGTGGAGTAGGGAGAAGCAAGAGGTCAAGAGGACCCACCACTGCTTGGGGTGGGAAGAGGAACCAGCACCCTTTCCAAAGCAGCAGGGCAACTGCTGTAACTCTGGTTAGCCAGGCAGCAGCCCACCCAATGGCGCCAGGCCAAGGGCCCTGAAAACGGCATCATCTGAGCTGGCCAAGGAAGCTGCTTGTGCGAGAGACACCACACTCATCCCGCATAGGAGCCCCCGAGAGCAGTGCACACAAGTAGATGAGCAAAGAGGCAAGCTGCTCTGGAGAACTGCGCATTGTAAGCACAATAAAGTAAGAGGGTCAGGCTGTAGGTTGGAAGGGGGAACCATTTCATGGTATGTAATGACAGGATCAGCCCTTGGCAAGGAAACAGAGAAAAACAGGGAGTTGTAGGGAGGAGAAAGAGAAATGAGTATTCCTGTGTATATGTTTCAGGAGATCTACCCGTCTTTGGTTCAAGCTCCAAGCACTGCAAAAGTTCAGGCACTGATTGACTTTTTCTGTGTGACCCAGAACTACATAAGAAAAAGGAGGTTTCTCACCCCTGCATTAGGATGAGTAGCACCCCTTTCATGGCTAGCAGAGCTGTAAATGATATCTCAATCACTGTAATCAAAGAATTTCCAAAATCAAGAGGCATCTTGCCCAAATCTATATCCTGGCATTATAGATACTGTATGCTGCCTTACTGTTTCAAATGAACACTCAAAGGAGGTTGTTTCTGAGTGCGCCCAGAGAAGTATTTTCAGGCCATCAACGCTTTGGGCAGGGAGGTTCTTACCACTGCCTGAATCCAAGTAGCCGTCCCTCTTCTGCTTAAGGTAAGAAGGACAACATTGGAGCAACCCCACCTCTTCAGCCATGTCCTTGATTCTAGTAACTGGAGTTCCCCAATATCACAGAACTCAGCTGCCAAATGCTTCATTAAAAACTCACACATAGCAAACATCTGAAGACTCTGACACCACCTTGCTTTTCCTGACTTTTTCACTTGCAGTTTATGGAAATGGTGTTACCTTTCGGCCAGCTTCGTTGTTATGCAGATTCATTGCTGCTCTGGCATCCTGCCCTGTTTCAAGGGCATCCACAAACTGCTTGGAAATGGCTTCCCCAAAGCCCACATTGTCACTGCAGCCTCCCCACAACCATCCTTGGCCTCCTGCAGAGACAAATATGTCACCAGACTGTTAGGTGGAATCCATCAGTAGCTGTGCTAAGAACTACATCAGTTTTGGCTGAAGCCCAGAGTTCAAGGCAGGGGGACTCAGAACACATTTTCATCCTTCTGGGACCCAAACCCCATCTATTCCAAATCTTGGCTTATCCTGAATTACTGCTTCTAAGGACCTACTAAGAGCATCAAGTCGCATGCAAGAACAGGAGTAGTCTTCACCATTTATAAAAAATGCCACAGTAGGGAGGGGAATTATCCTGGCAAAGAGGCCAGCCCTTTTTTTCCAAAGTGTGGGATATTATTTTAGGTTTTAGTTGTAGTGTCCAACAACAAGGTGGCAGCCCCTTTCATAGCACTCAGACTGGGACATGGCTTCTCCATTCCAGTTCGCTTCCTTTTAATTCTTAGTCAGATGTCTTAGAGATCGGGTTTCAACCAAGCAGGTCTCACACAAGCTTGAAGGAGGAGGCAGCCTCTGCTGTAACCTAATCTTACTTGCTTTGTGTGGGAGGGGCTGAATCCCGGTTTCCTGTTTCCTGTTCCCTTCTCTTCCTCTTTTCTGCTCAAATCTCCTACCAAGGAGGATGTGTCAGCTATGGCTGCTGCTACATTGCTCATACTTCCATCCAGGTGAGCCACATTAGGAGCATGTGGGTCACATCAGAACCAATTGCTTGCATGCATGGACCATTTCTACTAAGGAACTGTGAGTTACAATAAAATTGTAAGCCCTTTTTTATGTAACTTTACATTAATGTGTGAAGTGTGTTTATTTTGTGTTTTTGAACTGATTAAGCCTTGTGCAAGTTTATGGGAACGCTTCTACTCTGCTACATACTAATAAGAAGCTGCGTGGAGTTCTGGTACTACCATCCCAGAATTCCTACAAGATGCTCCCTGCTGGCTGGGGGAGTTCTGGGAGTTGAAGTCCACACAGCTTAAAGTTGCGGAGGTTGAACACTGCTCTAGTCTAAATGATTTTAAAAAATACAATGCAATGCTGAACTTAAGCTTTCTTGGGAGACAGAAGATTTTAATTTTAATACAAAACAGTAACAGTAACTTAAGCCTAAGCCTAACCAGCTTTGGACTAAGGTGGTTGTGCCAACTCATAAGATTCCTAGAGTTTACTTTAGGAGATTTCTTCAAGGCTATCTAGTGCCTGCTTCTGTTTAAGTAATTTGCTTGCTTCATATTTTTCTCTTTATTAACAAACTCCCTCCACATCTAGGATGGCCAGTTTCTGAAGGACTGGGCCCTAGAAGCAAATTGGTGAACACTGTGCATCACTAATAATTGCTAATAGCTCTTGAAGAAGCTGGAAACATGAAAAAGTGTTTCCATGGAAGTGGAACATGGAAGTACAGGGAAAGAGCTGGCTTTCAATAAAGAGGATTTATTGGAATAAAAATAACTCGGATTTAGGATCTGGTAATCTGGTAAATTTTTAAAATTCCACCTGTAGATTCTATCATTTGCAATTTTAAAACTTAAAGAAGAAATGATTGAGAATATGCCTATCAACTACAAATTAACTCCAGGGTCATTTAGAGTGTAAATCACAGGCCTATGTTGTGAGTGGCAGCCTTAATTAATCTTACTCCAATTTTACTTCACTGAATATAAAGTTGTGGGCAGGGACGGATGGATGGATTAAGAAGTACTGCAGGCTTAGTATCCTTCCCCCAATATGAACCCCCTTGTGCTTTCAGGGTTCCTGATCACATAAAGGTTCTAAGTAGGACCATGCAAATAGGAGACATTTTGCCCACATATATTTAACACTAGGCTTTTGAGCGTGTAATCAATGCTTAAAATACATCACAATTCTCTTTCCTCTATTTTTAGAAATACATGTTTTACATTCAAAATTAGCTCTAATTCACACCTACAGAATCCAGATGATTTTTAGTAGTATAATAGAAAGAAATCTACACAATTTGTAGAGTTGTATATTGAGTTGTTTGCTTATTATTGGTTCTTGAATTAATACATTTCGTAAATTTTATCTGTTTCAGAAATCTCCATTTGACTATTCATGTACAGGTGATGCCAACATCTCTTTCTAGTTTCTAGCTCAAGCAACGCTGGATGCTTCCAACAGACTCTAACTGGTAAACTTTAGTTGTCTTACATTAAAAATAATCATTGCAGGAGTACATATTAGATTCTTCCCTATAATATGTAACCTTGGAAAATATAAATTTTCCAACAATTAGGGTTAGGGCATTTCACAAAGGCACTCAAACTTTTACGAAGCATGCTTACTCGGATTAGTTCCCATATAGATTTGGTGTTGAAAGATCTTTGCTCTTTTCAGAAATTCTGAATACATTCATTCAAGGATCTTCCTTCTTTCCTTCCTTCCTTCCTTCCTTCCTTCCTATTTCACATTTCGTCACCACCCATCTCCCTCAAAGAGTGACTCTGGGCAGCTTCCTTCCTTCCTTCCTTCCTTCCTTCCTTCCTTCCTTCCTTCCTTCCTTCCTTCCTTCCTTCCTTCCTTCCTTCCTTCCTGCTATGAACCTACACTACACCTTCTGGAGCAATGCAACTCTTCTGGGACAGATCATCTTCTTACCTCTCAGACAAAGGATCTCAACTGCTGCTGGCTGGTATCAGCTTCAACACTTGTTCAGCTAACCATAACTTAAGGCTGACCCACACATGAGCTGAGGATCAGATGAGGACAATGTCACAGGGACATGGCAGAATGAAGAGGTTTAGTATGGTAAGGAGCCAGTGGAGAAAGGCCCTAAATAGAGAGGAAATGTGCTTCTGAGGTTACTTCTTACCAAACTGTCCATTGTGAGAATCATCACATCCACAATTGTCAAAGTCCCCAAGGCTGCAGTTTCGTGTCAATGTGTACATGACTCCAGCTGAGCTGATTGCATGGACAAAAGCTGTTTCTCGGTTAGCTGTGAAACAATGGCACAACAAAATAGCTTTAAAAACTGCAAGTTAGGACAAAACAGCAGATTCTATGATTTTTGAGCTTTGTACGTCCATCAGATGATTTTGTTTTCCACTGAAAGTCCACTCCAGGATTCATCTGACAGAGAGGAAAGTTAGTAATTTTCAGTGAAATATATTACGTGTTAAATTACTTATTAAACTGTGGGGGAACCAGCATATTAATAGTTATTTATAGTATTTTTTAAAAAGAACTAACTCCCATTAATGCACACAAGCTGCTTTCATGCATCTCAGTAAAAAGCCACTGAAGAAAATACGTTTGCAAACTTTCTGACATTTTGTGTTATCATGCACAATTTTGTCTTGAAAGAAGAAACATGAGCTCGCCATTCCTAAATTATCAGTGTCCCATACAGATATGTGATTGCTTTTCCCAGTTAGTTAAAAGAAAGCAGGTACCAGTGGCTTTAGGTCAGAAGACAATAGTTGAAAGAGCTACTGGCCGGCTCTTTCCCTGACAAGTGGCAACAGCTGATGGAAATCTGCTAGGGAAGGACAAGGAAGTTCTCAGCAGGCCTTACCCTCAAGTCCTCTGGAGTGGCAGAACAAGATTGTGCAGAAATTGTGTAACATTTGCTTATTAGGTTCACCAGGGTGGAGGTGAGAATGGAGGAACGTCCGTAGCCTGTGATTTTGCCCAGTCACCTTGTAAACTGCCTAAACTGATGACCAGCAACACATCTACCGGCAGCGAATTCCACAAGTTAATATGTTGTGTAAAGAAGAAGTACTTCCTTTTATCAGTCCAATATTTACTTTTAATGGAGCTACCCAAGGTTAATACTGTGAAAAAGGAATAAAGATTGATATGACACACGGCTGTGCACACCTCTGCCCTGTTACCTGCTAAGTCTACTAGCTCAACATGCTTCACTTACTTACACTGAACTGCATTTGCCATTTTTTGGCCACGTCACCCTGTTTGGGCAGGAGCTTCCGAAGCTCTTTGCAATCCCATTTTGATTTTCCTACCCAGAATGGTTGGCTACCATCAGCAATCTCCCTGTTTTCCCTTATCCTCAGACTGCTCATAAACAAATTTGAAAAAACTAATCCCATTTCCTGAAGGACCCCACTCTAAGCTTCTCTCCAATCTGAAAATTGTCCACTTATTTCTGCCTTATGTTTCCTATTCTTTAACTAGTCGACTAATTGCAGAGTACTTGATTATGGCTACGGACCATAGAAATATCTTCTCAGGATATTCTCATTACCTGCAATTTAAAAAAAAACTTGCTGGAAATAACAGTACCTAAGAACTAGCAAGCAACATCTTATACCATAAGGAACTCTTATTTATCAGGCTCCAGCACAGAAATATCATACTGTACTTATCATATGGGGGGGGGGGGGGTGGCTCAGCGGGTAAGACGCCAGGCTTGTCGATCCGAAGATCACAAGTTTGGAGGTTCGAGACCCTAGCCCCGCGTGACGGAGTGAGCTCCCGCACTCGCCCCAGCTCTTGCCAACCTAGCAATTTGAAAGCATGCAAATGCAAGTAGATTAATAGGTACCACTTCGGTGGGTAGGTAACAGCGTCTGCCGGCCACATGACCATGGGAGCGTCTTCGGACAACGCTGGCTCTTCGGCTAACAAACGGAGATGAGCACCAGCCCCTAGAGTCGGACACGACTGCATGACTGTACCTTTACCTTTACCTTTACTTATCATATAATTGCATAATAATTGGCTCGTGGCTAATGGAAACGAAGTCTCCCGTAGCATTTTTCTTACCACTGCGAAGGCCTCCATGACTGGAGAGTTGCAAAGCTCTCTCTGGACAGTTCCAACGATCCCAAGCAAACTGGAACTTGCATTCCTCAATACCACTCTGTGCACCAGCTGCAACACTGCTGGAGTAGATGAGGTACGCCTGCAAGGGGAAGGGGGCCAAAACAGACAAGGCGCTTCCAGGTAAATTGCTAAAGTCATCAACATTCCTATTTTTCCAAAACAATTTTTAGGCATTTATCCTTTGTTGGTATGTCACGAAGAGTCGGAAGCAACTGAACGAATAAACAGCAACGAAGTATGAACCCAAATGTGTATCAAGAGCCTGCAAAAATTAGTTATCGCTAGGATGGACTAGCTGAAAGGTGTTGATCTTTCTCAGATTTGCCCACCTGGATTCTTGTTGCATCATCAGTCTAGGCTGAAATATAGTTGTGGTCTATACCATATCCCTTTCTAGGGTTTCTATCTGGTTTCTATTATGCTCTTTTTCAATGTATTCTTGCCCCTGGAGGTGAGACTGGCCCCCTCCCTCCTGGCCTTTCGGAAGGCCCTTAAGACCTGGCTCTGCCACCTGGCCTGGGACAACGGAGGTGGTAGTGCCTCCTGGGGTTGGCTGGCCCCGTAGCTCCATGATCTATCTGCGGGTCCTAATCCATCTTGGATTTTATTTTATTTATTCTCTGCTGTGTTTTTAGATATTTTTGTATAGTTTTTAAATTGTATTTGTTGTAACCCACCCAGAGTCCCTTGCATGGGAGATGGGCGGGGAATAAATTTGAAAAATAAACAAATAAATAAATAAAATGTATTCATTTAATCTTTTAAAAACCTAGTTTGTGCTTATTTCCCCAAAAAGGAACTCAAAGAGGCACAGTCAAAAATATCAAACATCAAGACAAGCATCAATATGCGGTTAATCACTCTAAGGGCAATCCCATTCTGCAGCCCAAGCCGCTTGGCTCTGTTTCTTAAATCAGCATCAGAATTTCAGTATAGATTGTAGTGGCTTGGCAATGGGGCTGTGTCCATGTCTTTCCTTGGCTTTCCCAGATGTTTTCACATGTGGATGCATTCACCCCACCTTTACCACATGATCTCTTTTGACACTAAAGCAGACCCTTTCTGCTCCCCCACCCACCTCTGCCCTTATGGCACCACCGTAGCTCAGATACTACAAAGATCAAAGCAATGGAGAACAGATTGTTGTTTCATTACGATGTAGGTGAAGAAAACTTTGCAGCAAAGAACTGATAGTTCTGTTTCATCGAAACAGAATAGTCACAATCCTACCTTGCAACTTGTTAAAAAATAACAAAGGGAGGGGAAGCTTTGTAGCACTGTGGGCAGGGATTGGGAAAACAAGGGGAGTGAGCCTCACCCAGCCTGGGCAGAAACAGAAAGGGCGTCCCCTGGGAGGTAGAATGGTTGAATGGAGCAGGAGCTTCTAGGGCTGAGGATAATTAATTGACTTAATGGGCCATTGTTGGATCAATTTCAAGATTATTTTTAAGAAACAGCAGCTGCCAACCCACAGAGAACAGGGCAGCCTTGCAGTCTAGGACAAAATGGCTGCACAGGGCAGTGACCAACCACTGGGGGAAGGGGGTGCCAGGCAGTGCAGCCAATTGGAGCTGGGGTTGTTACTAGAGTGGAATGAAGGGCTGGAGACCATCCACTCTGAAGGACTTTCATCAGAAAACAGCAGTTTTGAATAAAGCTGGAAAACGCAGGCGTGGGGTGCATGGGCCAGGAGTGGGAGGAGGATGGTCCCCTTTCTTCCTGCACTAAGGAAGCAGGGAGTAGCTCATATAGGCGATGGGCCAAGCACAGAGTGCCGATCTGCTCTAAGAAAATTAACAGTAATGCATTCACAAAAATAACACTTAACTGGCCAAAATATATTCAAAAGCTATTAATTTTTAACCAAATATCTTATTGAAGAGCCACAATTTTGCACTCTCCTTAATAATACAGTGTTGGCTCTATGGAGTTTCCTGGCAAAACATGCTGCTAGGTAGATGCAATCAAGGAAAAGCCGGACCCTGGGGCTTTATGAAGCTAGAGATCTGAAATGGGATGTATATACCAACCAAAGCATATTCGGAGGAACTTATCAATGAAGGGGATCTCTTGGCTGTTTAGAATTTAAAGAGCCTTGAAATGAGACTGAAAACCATCTTGCCGGCCAGTGTAATTCAGCCAGTAAGCATAATATAATTGAAACACCCAGCTCCTACCAGCCACCTACAGTAACCACTGATTTTGAACAAATTCAGGGCTATTTTCAGGCCCCATGTAGATTAATCACAGTAATTTACAATGAATTATCTGGAACATTCATTATTGTGGCTAGGAGTATATTTCGCAGGAACAGTTTTACCAAGAATTTTGTTGTTTTTGTAGATGTTGAGTAGCCTGAGGATGAAGACACAACTTGGGCATAGACATTCCCCGGACTGTCTCTAAAAAAGGTAAAGGTTCCCCCCGCACATTTGTGCAGTCGTGTCCGACTCTAGGGGCCGGTGCTCATCTCAGTTTGTTAGCCGAAGAGCCAGCGCTGTCCGGTCATGTGGCCGCATGACGCGCGCGGAACGCTGTTACCTTCCCACCGAAGTGGTACCTATTCATCTACTTGCATTTGCATGCTTTCGAATTGCTAGGTTGGCAAGAGCTGGGGCTCATGCGGGAGCTCACTCCGCACACAGGGCTAGGGATTCGAACCTCCGAACTTGCGATCTTCCGATCGACAAGCCTGGCGTCTTACCCGCTGAGCCACCACACCCCTCTAGACTGTCTCTAGAGTGCTGTAATTAGCTTCCTGTCTCCTAAATTGTGGCAGGGTGTGTGTGTTCCCAACATTCTAGCTCTAGCCAATGAAACCAGTTCCAACCCCACCACCAATGGCCAAGACTAGATGAGGTGACCAATGGAATAAAGCAAAAGAGAAGAGCAGTTACAGCGAGCCGTGTATTCACAGGCTGCTGTGTTTGTGCTTCGACATGTTCCCAATCATCTCTTCCCAATCAAATCTGAAACACAATAGATCCCTATGTTCTGGCTTCAGAAGCATCTATACACAACTCTAGCTGAAGTGAAGTAAGAACTGTTATCTTTAGAAAGCAACCCTGCATTGCTAGATGTTGTGAGTATAGTTTCCTTGTCCATTTTAAACCTTCCACTTCCAGGATCCCTCATCATTTAGTAGTAGGGGGCATGGTGGCTCAGCGGGTAAGACGCCAGGCTTGTCGATCAGAAGATCCCTTTCAGAATCAGTGTGGAATCTGGGGGTCCTCCTGGACTCACAACTCCTGCTTGAAGAGCAGGTGGCAGTCGTGGCCAGAAGGGCCTTTGCACAACTTCGTGTTGTGCGCCAGTTACGCCCTTTCCTAGATCAGGAGTCCCTCCGTACAGTCACTCATACTCTGGTCATCTCCGACATAGATTACTGCAATGTGCTCTACATGGGGCTACCCTTGAACAGTATCCGGAAGCTTCAACTGGTCCAAAATGCGGCTGCGCGCGCAGTTATGGGTGCCCCTAGATCGGCCCATGTGACACCTCTGCTACACCAGCTGCACTGGAAGGTGCTTTCGGGTGCAATTCAAGGTGTTGGTTATGACCTTTAAAGCCCTACATGGCATGGGACCAGGTTACTTGAGGGACCGTCTCATCCCCATAACTTCAAACCGTCCCACTCGATCATGTAGAGAGGGCATGCTTCGGACCCCGTCGTCAAGGGAGTGTCGTTTGGCGGGGTCCAGAAGGCGAGCCTTTTCCATGGTGGCTCCCACTCTTTGGAACATTCTGCCCTCGGAGGTGAGACAGGCCCCATCGCTGCTGTCCTTCCGGAAGAATTTAAAGACCTGGCTTTGCCGCCTCGCGTGGGATGGGAATGGGAACAGTTCCTCTTGGGGATGGCTGGTACCGTAGAGCCCTTTTAAAGAGAACATCTATCGCCTATTGGATTTTTATATTTAATTTATTAGTTTTGTAATGTATTTTAAATTGTAGTTATTTTTAAAGATTTTAAATTGTTGTATTGTAAACCGCCCAGAGTCCCCCTTGGGGGAGATGGTGCGGTAATACAAGTTGACATATAAATAAATAAATAAATAAATAAATAAATAAATAAATAAATAAATTCATTCAGAGGTTCGAATCCCTAGCCCCGCGTGATGGAGTGAGCTCCCGCACTAGCCCCAGCTCTTGCCAACCTAGCAATTCGAAAGCATGCAAATGCAAGTAGATCAATAGGTACCACTTCAGTGGGTAGGTAACAGAGTTCTGCGTGCATCATGCCGGCCACATGACTGCGGAAGCATCTTCAGACAACGCTGGCTCTTCGGCTAACAAACGGAGATGAGCACCAGCCCCTAGAGTCGGACACGAGTGCACAAATGTGCGGGGGGAACCTTTACCTTTAATAGTCCTAAGGAGTTTCAGCTTGGTTGTTCTTCCAGGCCTTAGGAATAAGGTGGTTGTGGAGTCCCTAAGGTTTTGGTTTTTCGTTGGTAATGTGTAGTTTACAGGTCAGCTGGGCTTTTCTTTTTATATATATAGTAATGTATTGTTCTCTTTTTTCATTGTAAGCTGCCCAGAGTTGTCCAGAAGTTGGGCGACCTTGACATCAAATTAACTAATTAATAAGTAATGATGTCTGTCCATTGTCCATGGTTCGGCCCATTCTCAAGTAAGGCTTCTTTTTTTCACAGTTTGGAAATAAGTATGAACACTTGATATTGCCTGTAGAAAATGCTTTGTAAGTGGTGTGGTTGATGTTAAGAATTTTATGAAAACTATAAAGAAATTAACACCCTGGTAAACTGCAGCCAGATTCGGGGGTGCGTGTAACAAGTGTCAGTTGAGAGTAAATCTCAGTATTACTGTTGACAAGCCAATTTTCCTGCTGCCATTAAAGGATTAATGGCGCAGACCTGTCCACAATTTAATTTAATTAAATAATGAAACAGAGTTCTCTTCTTTAGAGCAAGAATTAAACAAGTGGAAAAAGTTTTCTTGCTTTTTGCCAGTCAGGTTTGGCCCGCAAATATCAAACCACGCTCCTGACCTTTATCAAATCTGGGAAGAAGGAAACAAAAAGGTCCAGATGATCTGTGCTTCTTGGAATTAGAAATGGAGATCAAAGCGAGTGCACTTACCTTGGGACCAGTCATCAGGAAATTATTCACTGACCTGGAAGGGAGAAAAGGCTTCATCAATGGAGAGCAGCAAAGGGAATGTCTGGAATTCCTCCACACTGTCCCAGCTCATCCCCCCTTCACCCCACTTGGCCAACCTGCAGAGAGATCTCTCCTGCACCTGACCACACATGACAATTGCTTCCCATTAGCTAAGGCCCATGGGGACTAATCTCCCTGTCCTGGTCTACAGCCTGATCCAATACTGAGAAATGAATGTCTGGTTTTTTATTTTATTTTTTTTAGAAAGCCATCTTAGATTTGCAAAAAGAACTGACAGAAAGCTGATTTGCTGACTCTATTTCAGAAACTAATAACCCTTTGGAGTGAGAATTATAGAATTACTATATGAAACGGCAAGAGAATAATTTCTCCATGAATTATTTTGTTTGAATGACATTCAGTTATGCACTTTAAGAATGGGATTGTGAACTATGGCATGCATGCAGCTGAAGAAATCATTGTTCTTCAAAGTTGGTATAAAATTTAAAGCTCTCTGTATATAGATAGAAATATTTGAGACTGAACCACACCACTGAAATAAAGCCCAAGAACATAATAGAAATCCCAAATCTTTATTTTTCTCCAAGTCAAACGTTCATATTTCCTTATGCATTATTACCATTCTCCTATGGCCTGGTTCAGATTATTATGTCTCAGTTTAATAAACTGATCTAACAAGGTTTTTGCTTATGCTCTTCATAGCAATGTATTAGAACTATTTCTTCTAATATAAACTTACTTGGCTATTTTTAATTGATGAAACTAACTATCACCTTTAGACCTTGCCCAAATATTGAACAACTTTCAAACTGTTGTTTAATAACCTGGCTTGCTACCAAACCAGCTAGCATAATATCTGAGTTTGGGTGAAATTAAAAATTATGGTTAAGTAAAGAGGTCTGGTTTGATTGCTTCTGTAGCTATGAACAAAATTTCATTCATATCTGAGCCTATTATACTACGATCTAGCTGATGGCAATCCTGGTGGTAATGCACAGATCAGAATCCCCAGATCAGGGGGTTCTATAGGATTATAGTCAAAAAAGTCAAGATTGCACCGTGTTGGCCTAAATGCTAAGATTCTAGAGATCAGTGTTTCTCAACCTTGTCAACTTTAAGATGTGTGGACTTCAACTCCCAGAATTCCCCAGCCAGCGAGGAGTGAGGATATTGGGAGTGAGGTCAAGTATCAGCCTCTCAACTGAGCCAGCAATAATACAGTAATATCACTGTCTTATTGAGGATGCTCAGGGCAAAATGTGTAATGATTCTGATCTAATAAATCAGTTTGTTTTTAATTTTCATAATCAATTTTATAATATTGAAGAAAGGGCTATTGAGGAATAGATTAATCATTTTTAAAAATACTGCTCAAAGATAACACATGACTGCACCTTTATCACTTCAGAAAATAACAGAAACTGTACTATTAGATTTGTGACAGTAAGAAAGGTTCCCAGTTCTGATCACTATCCTATTGAATGGCATAGGACATACCTTCATATTGTGCAAGCTATCACCTGAATTTTTGACAGTGATACAGGTAGATTACATTATATTATAGATTATATTACCTTTGATTATCCATGCTGTACCTTTGATTATCCATGCTGATTTCATAAAAGGGTGACAAGCCTTGCCTAACATTACATAACTGTTTAATATTCTAGGTATACAAGAAAAACTAGAATTGGCAGTGGTGGTGTCAATGAACCCTCAAAAGGCTTTTGGTATTGAGCAAGTTTGGGGCAAAGATGGATTTCCTTCTTTTTTATTGGATTAAGATTTGTTATTCTAATTCTTTGGACATGGTTATTACAAATTATTATTATTATTATTATTATTATTATTGTTATTAGATTTTTATCCCTCTATCTATCTATCTATCTATCTATCTATCTATCTATCATCTATCTATCTATCTATCTATCTATCTATCTATCTATCTCAAGGTGGTGAACATATCTAATTCTCCTGCCTCCAATTTTCCCCACAACAACCACCCGTAAGGTGGGCTGGGCTGAGAGAGTAGCTGGCCCACAGTCACCCAGCCAGCTTTCATGCCTAAGGGAGGCCTAGAACTCGACAGCTCATATAATCAGGAAACACCTCTTGTTGTCCAACCTGAATGGTTTTCCTTATAGTTTTAACCCACTGGCTGTAATCCTGCCTCTGGAGAAGAGAGAGTAAGTCCATTCTCTCTTCTGTGTGAGAATCCTTCAGATACCTGAAGATCAATAGATGGTGTTTATCTCTTCTTGCATTTAATCTGATATTGAACCATTGCCCTATCAGGCAAATCAAATACATTCTTGGCATAAGAGTGGCTGGAGTTAAATTATTATTATACGCTGATGTTATGTCCTGGAGAAACACAAAGTATTATGTGCTGATAATAGGTAAAGGTAAAGGTTCCCCCCGCACATTTGTGCAGTTGTGTCCGACTCTAGGGGCCGGTGCTCATCTCCGTTTGTTAGCCAAAGAGCCAGCGTTGTCTGAAGATGCTCCCACAGTCATGTGGCCGCATGATCTATTCTAGTACCTATTCATCTACTTGCATTTGCATGCTTTCGAATTGCTAGGTTGGCAAGAGCTGGGGCGAGTGCGGGAGCTCACTCCGCACGCAGGGCTAGGGATTCGAACCTCCAAACTTGCGATCTTCCGATCGACAAGCCTGGCGTCTTACCCGCTGAGCCACCACGCCCCTATAATAATACGTCATGGTTAATAATGAATGCTCTATAACAAGATTTATTGATATACTGTAGTACAATAATTTGATTACTCAGTTAATTGGAGTAAGTTGCATATATTTTCCGTATTTCCCAAAGTTTTAATTTATCTATGGAAAATTCTGTATGGAGAATTACTTGGTGTGTGAATTCTTTTAAAGATCTTGGAATAATTATCTCAGGAAAACATTCCACATTTGTAGATGTAAATATTTTAAAATGTTGATCACAGAGTAATACAGTATTGATATACTATAAATAGATGGTTAACAATCCTAAGAGGCAACTAAAAAAAAAGTTACAAAGTGACACAGAAATACAGAGAATTATACTGTAATGAGAAGAATGAATGGTGGCTGGGGAATTCTGGGAGTTGAAGTCCATACATCTTAAAGTTGCTGAGGTTGAGAAACACTGGTTTAGATGGTGTAAGAGGAGAAATGTTAACATATGGAAGGCTTTGCTTAGGGAGTGATTGTCCAGTGGCATCCATAGGCTCAAAATGATGAAAGCAGTGTCATGGGGGGCAACATACCCCATTCTCTGGGGCACACGCATGATGCATGTGGAAGAGAGGCAGGGCTTCCACTACAGCACTGCCTGCATTGCTTTGACCGCCCCTTGCCCCTCCCCTGCGGCTGCCACTGTGGCTGACCAACTTGTTTAACAAGCATGTGAAGACTCCACCTGGGTCTGATTACTGGAAGAATGTTCTTACTGTTCTCCTTCTTTAACAGATGGAGTGAAGAGTGAATGCAAAACCTGCAGGGGGATTAATTTATTTGGTCGCCTGGGATGGTGTTTGGCAGAATTTTGAATGGAAAAGTTGAAGAGTAAAATTTGAGGAATGCCATAGACAGGCAGGGAGGTGTGGCCCAGATGTTTGATCTTCAGCAGGTCATTCAGAAATGTATGAAAGTGAGAAAAAATATTTATAGACATCTTAGATGATTCCAAAAAAGCATATGATCAAATGAACAGGCTTGATTTTATGAAATAATTTGCATGAATATGTTGAATATTCAGGAATGTGATAAGAATTTGATGGAAGTAGAGCGTGCCTAAGAATAAATGAAATGTTTAGCAAATGGTTCAGCATTGACCCTTAACACTAGGAAGTGTGGCTGTGGATAACTGTATCAGAAATGAAATTTACTCTCTGTACATCATATGATGCCTCTGCCTACACACTTAGGAGTCATCCTCATGACCCCATGACCATGCCCCAGAAAATGTTCTAATATGACATGTCTTCTGGCCTGTGTCTTCATCTCATCCCTGCCCACAGCTGAGGCAGTGTAAAGTTGTCTTTCGTTGTTGCTGTTTTCAACTAGTGTTTGTCTCTTCCTGACATAATTTTTGCCCTAGATGTAGTTCAGTAGGCTTTATTAATAGTGTACTTTATGAGGGAGTACTGAAACTAGTGAGAGAGAGAGAGAGAGAGAGAGAGAGAGAGAGAGAGAGAGAGAGAGAGAGAGAGAGAGAGCGCTGTGCTGCACAGAAGGCTGATTTATTGGCTGGTTTTCCATCGCTTCTACATCACCATGGTCCCCCCATGGGAAATGGAGTGCGGGAGAAGCTTCCCCCTACCCAGCCCTCTGCAGATCTAGACCTGCTGCCTTAGGAGGTATCAATCAATCAATCAATCAATCAATTTTATTTATGGCCTTAGGAGGTAGCATGAACCCAGCTGGAGCTGAGGAGGAGGAGGAGGAGGAGGAGACATGAGAACTTTCCCTGGTTTGCTTGTGGCACGGGGAGGAAATGGAAACAGAGTCCTGCTCTCCCCATGTGTTTGGGATCCCAGGAAAGGAATCCAAAGCAGACAGTGAAGGGGGGAAGGCACTGTTTTGAACTGTTGTGTTCTCACAGGCTGCGTCTCTCCGTCCCCCTCTGCTTGTTCAAATTCATATGGAATGCCCAATGAACAAAAGCACCATGGCAAAGTTTCTGGGAGCCACCCAGTACAGTCTATGCACCAGAATTATTCTCTTTTCTTTTTTTCTTTTTGGTCATGACTTCTCATCAGCTTCCATGGCACCCTTTCCTGGTCTCCTCCCACTTTCTTCTGCAACTTGCAGTTTTCTCCTGGGGGCTGGGCTTGCCACAATTTCCATGGATGCTGTCCCAATAAATATTTGCCACTTCTTCTCCTCCTCCTCCTTCTGTCCCCCTATGGTCACTATTTTGCAGTGCTTTCCTTACCCCCATCGATCCTTTCTCCAGCCCCCGATCATCCAATTTTTGCATGACCTTCCAGATGATCAATTTTTGGACACAGATTTAGGGTCCTTTCAGAAAAGCACTAGACCTGGGTTCAGAAATAGCCCAACTGACAGTCCACAGGCCTGCAGGAGGAGCACAGGGTGACGCAGGAGCGCAGGGGTTTCTGCAGGGTATGGCCAAAAAAATCAGGATTGCAGCCACAACAGTGCAATTGAAACTCCGCCTTGAAGCTGTGGTGCACAAAAAAAAACAACAGATGGAGCTTCAGTCACACCATCACAGACATCATCTTGACTTTTTTTCCATATATGTGGACACCCCTACAAGACAAAGTTCTCCCAATGCTCTTCTTTGGCCCAGTCCATCCTCCATGCCTGTGACCTATTAGTTGTGTCACTTGACAGATATCTAACCCCACCATTCAAAGCACCTACCCAATCATGCCCTACCTCACCCCATCACACATTAAGCAGAACAATTGGTGGCTGTTTCTCCTGATTTGAGGAAAATGAAGCCAGTGTTATCCAGCAGTCCCTTTCCTTAACTTATTCCACATTAAAACTGTATGGACTGCCCCACTTCCTGGCCCCATTACTGAGGCAGAATAGAGCTTGGCCATCAGGACAGCAAATTCTATAATGGTCTACTTTTCTGCTGGCTCAAGGACTGGTGGATTGTATTTTAACATGGTATTCTGGCTGTTTCTTTAATAAAAATCCAGAATTGATAGATGCAGACAATGTCAAATTGCTGATAGGATTTTTTTCCTAAATATTTAGTCAGAATCTGTTTTCTGTACCTTAAAAACATTATTCCCTTTCCTACATTTTGGAATGAGAGACAAGACTTTTTTCTCTAAATATATCCACTTCTTTTCACCCCTTTAAATTCTAGTCCCCTGATCATCTTCATTGCCTTTTTTGTACCTTTTTCAGTTTGCCTGGATCTTCACAAAGGATTTTGCCCAGAAATGGATGCTGTTCCCAAGAGTATGTCTGACAAATACAGAATAACATGGGAAGTTGTGAGCTGCCCAGAGTTATGTTTCTAAGATGGGTGGCATTTGCCTTTTTTAGAGGAACGCCAAAATCCAGATTCCTGTTTACCTTATAATCAACTCTAATTCCAAGATTCTTTTCACTTGCCCCAAATCTCCCATCCTATACCACCTTCTGCATTTGATTTCTTTTTCATAAGTGAAAAATGTTACATTCTGTTAAAACATATTCTAGTATTTTCAACCTATTTCTCTAACCTATCAAGATCATTCTAAATTTTGTTTCTGTATTCTTGTATTAGCCATGCCACCCAATTTTGTATCATCTGCATATATGATAAATATTCCAACCCTCATTAATAAAACGACTGAAGAATACAAGGTCCCAGACTAATCCCTGGATCACTCCATTTTGATAAGGATCTGTTGATAAACAATTTTTGAGTATGATTTTCGTGCCAGCTGTGAACTCACCTAACAGGCAAGCCATCTACCTAATAGTGAAATATAAAGTTAGTTATCATGATGACAATTCATTTGCTAAGGACCTCTTCATTTGATTTTAGCTTTCCAGACACTTTCTCTACAAACACGATGAGGTATCTCTTTTTCCGCATCTTATATGTCTATTTTTTATTTTTAAGGTAAAGGTTCCCCCCGCACATTTGTGCAGTCATGTCCGACTCTAGGGGCCGGTGCTCATCTCCATTTGTTAGCCGAAGAGCCAGCATTGTCCGAAGACGCTTCCACGGTCATGTGGCTGGCATGACGCGCGCGGAACGCTGTTACCTACCCACCAAAGTGGTACCTATTCATCTGCTTGCATTTGCATGCTTTCGAATTGCTAGGTTGGCAAGAGCTGGAGCGAGTGCGGGAGCTCACTCTGCACGCAAGGCTAGGGATTCGAACCTCCGAACTTGCGATCTTCCGATCGACAAGCCTGGCGTAGACCTTCCCTAATCTTTTGGAAAATCACATTGCCTTCTTTTGCTGACTCCCATTAGACCATTAATTTCAATTTTAACTTTCCAAAAATTGGCAGCAGCTGAGGAATTGATTGGAGGAGTTACACAAAAAGCCTTGGAAGAACACTGCTGGTGTGCCCATTAGTCTTCACCAAGAAAAAATGATGTGTTCCACCATGAAATGGTACAAAGTTGAATGAAGAGACAGAATTGAAGCTTGAGACTGACAGTATCATGGTCAAGGAATATCTCTTTTTTTAAAAATGAGCTTAACTCTCAGGACCAGATTAATTGCACCCCAGGGGACTACAGGAACTACCTGGTGGTCTGGTTTAACTTCTATTGTCTTTGAAAAATCTTGGAGAACTGGTGAAGCCCTGGAGGAGAGTAAATGTTTTCCTATATTCAGAATAGGGAAAAAGGAAGATCCAGCAGAGAACAGGCCAGTCCATCCGACCTCAATACTCCCCTATTCTAGAGGAGATTATCAAGAAATTGATCCATAAACTCCTTAAAAACAGGTGGCAATTACCAAAAATCTGCATGGATTGTCAAGAACAAGTCTTGCCAGGCTAATTTTATCTCATTTTTTTTTAAAAAAACTATGGGAATTAAATATTATATACCCTGATTTCAGCAAAGCATTTGACAAAGGACCCCATGACAGTTGATTAGCAAGCTAGTTAAGTGTGGGTTTGATAATAAGTGGATACAAACTGGGTCAAAAATTGTACCCCAAGAGTGCTATCAGTGGTTCCTCATTGAAGATTGAAGAGATGCCACAATGATCACTCCTAGGTCCTCTACTCTTCAATATTTTCGTTAGTGTTTTAGATGAAAAATCTGGAGGGAATGCTTATGAAAACTGCAATTATACAAAATTGGTGGCCTAGCTAACACCCCAGGAGACAGGAATAAGATTAAAAACAATCTTGATAGGTTGGAAAAAGAGGATGAAAATAATAGAATGAAACTTGACAGAAATGCTTCACTTAAGAAACAAAAGATAAAGGGATATGGGATGGGGTAGGGAAAACCAGGCTTGGTAATAGTATTTTTTAAAAAAATAAATTAAGCACTTTATTTTGGAATTGGAATTGTAGTCAACTGAAAACTGAATATGAGCCAGCAGAGTGATGTGGCTACCAAAGAGGCAAATGCACTTTTAGGCTTCATCCACAGAAATGTAATTCCAAATTCTGAGAAGTAATCATTCCACTCTTTGAATACTTTATCCAGTTCTGGGCATCGTACTTTAAGAGGGGTTCAGAGAAAATGGAAGAGTCTCGGGGAAGGATAATAAAGATGATCTGGGGGCTTGGAACTAAGCCCTGTGGAGAAACACTTGGGTGTGTTTAGTCTTGAGAAAGGATCACTGAACATTCTTTAAATCACTGGAAGAATGTCCCACAGAAGAAGGTCAAGGCCTGCTCTTTTGTTCCAGGCTGGATTTAAAGTACAATAAAGCAGATTCTGATGTAAAGTTTCCTTACTGTAAGAGCAGCTCAACAGAGGAACCAATTACAGAGAAGTAGTGGCCACCCCTTCGCTGGATGTGTCCAAGTGGAGCTAGACACCCTCTGTCTGGGATGCTCTAATTTAAATTCCTGCCCTGAGTGGGGGGTTGGACTCCATGGCCTACATGGCCCCTCGCAAGGCCAGGGTTCTAGGATTGTATAATTAAACATTTACACAAATGCTTATCTCCTCACTGGCTTGATCCTACAGTACAAGGTCATTGCTACAACCTTTGATTATTTGCTGCAAAAATGTACTTTAATTGCCATTAGGATACTTTAATAGTATTAAATCATGTTTTAGGGAGTCGCAAATTAAGTCTAATCATTGTTCTCAGTTATGCTGAGGAGCTACTGCTGGCTTTTCACTGACTGTCCCATTAGATCATTTTTGTTTTGCTTTGCTTAGTTTTGCTTCTCCGTTTCCTGAGAGGGATGGATTCTTTTCAATTTAGTTTTCATTGAGAGAGTGACATTAGACGAATCTCATTTATATATATTTCAGATTTTGGAAATGATGGGGGAGAATATTCCAGATTCTTGGAGGGAGCTTTTTGTTGGTAGTACCAGATAACAGTTCAACTAAGATGCTCATTCATGTTAAACACTTTTTAAGGGACAAACTTTAATCTCTTAAGCAACACTGCAGCTGTGTAAATTGTACATACAGTTTATTCTGATACACAGACAAAATCACAAGAATCACTGCTGGAATTATCCTATGCTTGAAGAACATTATACCAAGACTATTTTATAAATTCCTATACAGTTATCACCCGACTCTTAAATGCTGCTCAGGATTTACTGGTTTCATTTAGCTACACCAGATATTTCTATTTTAAAAATAGGAAAATCTCATTCTTTCCCTCTCTACCAAAAGGCTAGAAATTTCACTGATTTGCTAAATGGATCACATTTAAAAAAAAAAATAACACAAATTTGCCCACTGATTAATTTGTCTTGATGAGGTACAGTTCCGTAGATGCATATCTATGTCAATACATATTAATCTTGAGCACTGCTGATAAGGTTTTAATTTATTAACTTTGTAAATTATGATGACTTTAATGATCTGGTATGACAAAGAATGCATTCTCTGACTTAGGGACTCAAGATTATGTTAGGGAAGTGCTTGAGGAATCCGTATAAGGTCTACCTTTTTCATTAAGGGTTTGATTAATGATGCATTTCTGAAACTTGCATTTTGTTGATACTTTTCCTAGTGTTGGCTTTGTTGAATATATCTTTATAACTGTTTTGATGTAACTACTTCAAAGTTGTATACTCAGCCAACCCCTCCATCCACAAAGAAGATGGAAATTTCAAGCCGTGGAAAAACTACAGAAAAGTAATGCTAAAAAGCCTTCAACTTTTGGCAGGCCATCTTTTGGGAGAAAATGTATGGTGTGTATCTTCTGATTTCTTGCTGTTTGCATCCCTTCAGAACACAGGGAAGTGGCATTGTTTTCCCACCAGCTAAGCTACAGAAATCCAACTCTTGTTGCTTTTCTCTGCCCCCCAGAATAAACTTCAGTTTAGTAAAGAGTTGAAGAGTAGGTTTCTGTTGCAAATTAACCTTGGTACTGCCACAAATTCTTTCATATCATTCCTAATCTCAAGAATTTATTTGAGAAGCATTCATAGAGGGTAATGGGGAAGGGAAGGGAAAGATTACACCCATCAACCAAACAAAATCAAATTAGTTAACAAATAAGCAATAAAACCTCAACTGCAGAGGAACATTGACAAAATAATGGAATCATTTTCTTTCGAAGGACAATATTACCATTCTAAAGAGGCAATTAAGATCCCTTTTTCATGAAGGGATCCCTCCACAGCTTCAACTGTGCTTTGAGGGCTGTAGTATTAAACATTTTGCTCTCTCACTATATAGATAACTATCAAAGAAGCTTGCAAAGCTACAAACTGAGTTGCAAATTCCAGTGGATAGAAAAGGATAGGTTTGGGGTTGTATCTGTTTTATTTACTTACAGTATTAATCACCTTTTCAGGCTGCCCACTCAGACAACCCTGGACAGCATACAGATTAAATACATAAAAAGTGAAACAACAGTCAAACTGCAAAAACGAAAAGATGTCCAAACAGGGAGACAACAAACACTATAACAACTTCCGTGAACCCACACCATGCCTTGGCCCAACGCCTGGGGAAAGAGAGGAGGGCTGGGGCTGTTTGGATCTTGGCTGGGGAGGGGGACTCCTTTATCACCAGCATTAGTGTACTGAGTGGGTAGAGACTGGGGTTACCCATGATCTGACTTTTTATTTTTTTTAAGACTTTCCATTTGGCAGATATCCACGTAATAAGGAAGGAATTAAATTACGTGGTGGTTCCTTTCTGGTGTGGCAACCTAGCCGTAGTCCATGCAGTAAAACTCAAAATTCCAATCTAAATGGGATTTATCAGGATGGATCCCCAGTACTAATGAATGGGAGAGGTCAGACGGCTCTAGTTGGTTGGATTGGCCAGCCTTCACACACATACACACACACACACACACACACTCACACACATACCACCACCACCACAAAATGCTAGGTCATTTAACTATGGCTGAGAAACCTATTATTCTTCCGTAGAAATGGCCCGCATCATGTATGGTCAGAAAGAAGGAACTATCAACTATGAAGAAGGCACACAGGACTGCCAAAGGAGGCACTACTAAAACTCATCCTGTTAGCAGGATGAAACTCAGACAACTAAGGGTCACAAACGGATACATTCATCAGTTTGGAATGGCAGACTTGAATGGAATGAATTCAATTCAGTGGAATGAATTCAATTCAGAAGAACGGAGAGTCCATTTTTCTTCACAGATTGTTCCTGAAAAATCCGGCCACTAACCAGGGATACCATTGTCCAGCTGGTGTGAGTGGTTGTCACCAAGCAAACCTGATCTTTCAACAAGCTTGTGGATTCTGGAAGAAGTGAACTTTGGAGTGGAGGGAACTGCCTGGCTAGTGGAACAATAAAAGTCAAATGTCAGCTGGAGATGTCATCTCCTTGCAGTTTAAACTGCCTTATGAAGTTGCATTAAGCACAAGCTATTAGTTTCAAGAGTGGACTTGGAGGCACTTCTGGAGGAACAGCCAGATTTCGACCTCAGGAACAAAGACTGGGGAATAGTCCTGCATTTTTTCCGCACCAGAAAAACATGACCAGTTCAACTATCCTTTGCTGTTTAATAAAGATTGCAGCAGCAGCATTTCCTCAAATATTAGCATTCAAATATTCCTCAAATATGATGGCTCCAAAGCATAGGTTGCAGATATAAATACAAGGTTTTTAGGTATCCCACACAGAAGGGATTCCTTTTGATACTGTAGCTCAGGGGTCCAAAACAGGAGGCTCTGGGCCCAACAATCAGATGAGGTCCAGAATGTTGATTGGCAGTTTGGGGAGTTAAGGAGTAAATGGACATCTTTAGCCTTGTAAAGATTTAACACCCTCATTTCTCCCTGTAAAAATCTGCTTTCCCTCCCTTCCAGAGTGTAGCCCTTAACATTTATTTATCCATTCATTAAAATTTATACATGATCTTAATCAAAGACTCTGGGTGGCCCACAATTATTTAAATTCCAAATACACAATCCATAAAAAGAATTCATAACATAATAAAATCACACAAAAGCTGGCATGAGAGACAATGGGCCCCATATATTGCCTGCCCTGTATCTAAGGCTTACTGGAAGAACAGTAACTTAACCAAGTTCAGAAAGATTAAAAGAGAGGGGGTCTGCCTGACTTGGATGGGGCAAGCTGGAGCAGCCACAGAAAAGGACTGTGTTCGCTCTTTTCCTCCCCTTGGTCAAGGAGGGAAGGGAACCTTCAGCATGCCTTTCCAGCTCACGCATACCAGATAGGCAGCTTCCACATGGAGGAGCTGATCCCACAAAGAAGAAGGACCTGACCCATGAAGGACTTCATAGGAATGACCAGCACCTTGAACTAGACCAGAAACCAACTAGCAGCCAATGCAGATTCCCTCCCTCCCACCCAGCATGTGTCTTCTGGTGGGCAGCTGCATTTTGCACCAGCCATAACTTCCAAGTTTTCTTCAAGGACAGCCCTGTATGGAGTGAATTACAGCACTCCCTCTGTGAGATAATAACAGAAGTAACTGTTGCCAGGGTGGCCCTTAAGCTGATAGAAGTTGTGTACCCCCGCTAGGGTAGATCCTCCTGTACTTACATGCAATTCTCTTGAATTGTGGATTGAGCTTAAAATTTATGATTGCTACTATAGCAGTGCTTATTTCTCTTGTTATAATAATTTCTGGAGTCCTTATTAAAATAAAAAGATTGTTTTACATGTTTTTGCATTTAGTATGTAGTGGGATCACTGTTAAATTAAGCTGTAAAAAAGGTTCAGTATGTAACTAACTGGAATGGACTTATTCTATTTAATAAACTGCTAACAGCCAGCACCAACCTGATGGCGTATAATCAATCAATCAATCAATCAATCAATCAAAATAGCTGACAGCATGGCAAACAGAATCTGTAATGAACCGATCTCTCCTGATGGACAGACAGTTAAATCTCAAAAGGATGGAAGGATAGCAGACAATATCAAGTGATGGGGAGGGAGAATCGAGGACTTCTGTCAATGAATTTATTTCCATTATGATAATTTCATTGTTACATATTTCTAAGAACTTACACCAGTGAACAATTGTCCAATAAAAGGTACTATGTTGCTTATTATTTTTATTGTGGTTCTTTATTTTTGGACATCCTTTCCAGAAAAATATTTCAAAACCCAATTTTATTTATTTATTCTTTGTTAATAGTTTCACATTATGTAACAAAGTTATGGAGAAAACATTAAAAAATCAGCTGAATTGACTCTCCGCTTATCTGGAATGATCAAGTTTATCTGGATCATTCATCTAAGAATGATAAGTGGAAACTTATAAAACACAAGCCAGACATTTTGAGATTAAGAAATGCAATGAAATTTCAGAAACGTATCTCTTATGATGCCTGATCTTTCCTTTACAATTCAATTACTAGTCTAAGAAGCTGTGATTTCAGCAGGTTCTTACAAAACCAATGGCACTAAAGTTTTTGTCCAAAGTGGGTAACGTGATACCTGGAAAAGAAGTTATAGGTGAGCTCTACAGCTTGGGAACCTTCCAGTAGAAGATGTCCAGGTTAGTGAACCGTTCACCTTGAAAGCGAGAAGTCATGTTTCAGAACCTTTGTAAGTAATTTTCTTGAGTTTTCCCGATTTATCAAAATATTGACCTCAATAAAAGGCTGATGATGAATGGTAGCAAAGAACAAAACCACTTGGCTCTGCACAATTGTTTCCTGTCAGCCTGTCTGTAGAGCAAAGCAAGAAACTCTGATTACTCACCAAGGGTGGCTTAGATGGAAGAGGGACACAAGGAACAAGGTGCCTGGATAACAGCCAATCCAAAACATAATCTGTCTTCCAAAAAAGAAAGAAAGAAAAAGAAAGTTTATGAAAGCAAAACATAAAATTTGGGATGTTATATGATTGATGGAAGGAGAAACAAACTGGAAGAAATGTAAAATGAGATTCTAGCTTCTGCTCCTCGAGTGGGGAGAAGTTAAAAGACCTAAACTATGCTGGAGGACAATCAATCCTGAAGTGCAAGCAAAAGGGATTGGTGAAATGGAGCCACTGAAAGTTGTAAGAAGAGATTATCTTCTTAATTAAAGATTTCCCCCCCTCCTAAGTCTCTCAGCCAATCAGAACTCAAGTGCCAAGAGAGAGACTGAACTGATCAAAAGAACACCCCAGGTCCCTCAAAGACAAATGGGCCAACAAAAGGATGGGGGGGAGTAGAGAGAGAGACAGAAAAAAAGAAAGCAAATATCTCCAATAGTCCCATGGCTGCAACCTCCACTGTCACAACATCCCAAAGGCAACTTGGAAATACTTGTACATATCTTTAATATTTTACCTTTAAGGCAGCCACTGGGTTTGTGTGAGCGAGATAGACTTGGAAAGAGTCAACGTAAGGCTGCAAAGAAAGACTGGAAAAGAGAAATCTTTTATCTTAGAAATGGTGGATTTACAGATCTCCCTTAGAATGGTAGACAGAAAAAGAGCAGGCACCACAAGGGAGGTGATTTAGGACATTCTTGCTGGTCTTTTCAGCCCTACTTTTGGGGAGAAACAACAATAGAAAAGGATAATATTGGCATGGGAGGAACCCATACTTTGCCCAGCTCCCACAGTAAGGTACCCAGAGCATGGTGCAGCACGTAGAGAAAGAGCCTAAGCAAATATATTCCAGGTCAGGTATCATGCAACTCAGTGGAAAGATACTTCTTACTTATTTTCTTGAAAATATGCTGGAGTGTGTACAAAGGAGAGAGGCCGCTGCAATTGAAAGACGTTTGTGATCACACCAGGAAGCTCTGTGATTCTCGTTGTTAAGTTCTTTTCTGAAGCCCAGAAAAATCTTTGCCTTTCACATTCCTGCTGTTGAAGTGCAACCTGTTTGAGGACATCAAAGAAGGAGAATACTTTGGTGGTTACCCTTACCAGCCTGTGAGGTAGAAAGGGGTGGAATCAAACGTTGGTGGGGCCAACAGTTGATGGAGGTCAGAGGTGTCTGCAGGGTGTGGTCAAAAAAGTCAAGACAGAATTTGCAATCAAAGCTCCTCCTGCTTTTTATGTGGTGTTCTCATCAATTAGAGTCCTAGAGTCCTCCGTTAGGCGGGGTATAAATACGATAAATAAATAAATAAATAAATAAATTATTCCAGTCCATGGAAGAAGATCAAAAAAGGAAATAATGCTGCAGGACAGTGATTGGCTATGCAGGTAATGTCAACAGGAGACATGTAGTTACTGTGACTACATCTACACTATTTAGATTTTCAAACCTTTTCAGGCCACAGAGCCTGTTAATTAAAAAAAATAACCCCAATCCACAAAATGGTGTCCATGACATTTTATCATGCAAGAACAAGCTCCACCCTTCCTCCTTAGAAACCTCAGAAAAATTGCTATGGATGCCCCTGATGGGTTCAAATGAAGGTTTTGTTTTGTTTTGCCATTTGTCTCTCATGGAACCCCATTAATTTATTGTGGGTCCCTAGAGTACTACAACCACCATTTAAAAAACCCTAATCTAGGAGATAGACCTAGGCGGTTATACTTCACAAGGACTGGTAATAATGTGTTTGGCCTGACAAGCTTGATTAGGAGGCTTGTGGATCGGAAGATCGCAAGTTCGGAGGTTCGAATCCCTAGCCCCGCGTGCGTAGTGAGCTCCCGTACTAGCTCCAGCTCTTGCCAACCTAGCAATTCGAAAGCATGCAAATGCAAGTAGATGAATAGGTACCACTTCGGTGGGTAGGTAACAGCGTTTCGTGTGCGTCATGCAGCCACATGACCGTGGAAGCGTCTTCGGACAATGCTGGCTCTTCGGCTAACAAACGGAGATGAGCACCGGCCCCTAGAGTCGGACCCGACTGCACAACTGTGCGGGGGGAACCTTTACTTTACCTTAAACTAAATCCTGGTGAAAGGGTGGAGACAGGATTTGAGGAGACAAACTCTGCCAAGCAAGAATTTCTATTGACTTATCTTGCTGATAGCGTTCTCCTTCAGGGCATGGAGGTAGGCACAAGAAAAACAGTTATCCCTGACTTCATACTTATCAATAGGGAAGATGTCCATATGGGAGAGAAAGTAAATAGGAACACTGGGATGAAATAAGGACCTCAGATAAGGACTGTAGAAATTAGGAGTGTTGCTGCAATGGGGTCTCTTAAACCACTCAAAGAAAAATAAAACAAAACATAACATTGACTCATAAAGTTCATTCAGCCTTCAGTGTCTATGCATTATTGCTCAGAACATGAGAAATAAAAAATAAGAGTTTATGCTCTTAGTACAGAAGGGAAAATATAATTTATAACATGCTGGGATGACTCCCAGGACTGAATATAGCAATTGAGGGATACCATTTGTTCAAAGCAACAGAAAGGGGGTGGGTGGGGGTGGGAGTAGGTAGTTGCGCTGAATGCTAACAACACCCATTCCTGCTCAGAAATCCAAATGAATTAACATAGGAATGCAACACAGAGTATCTGAGTTAAAATAAATAGAGGAACTAATAAACGCTGTAGTGTTGCTGGTGTAAATTACGCCCTGCCCAGCCATGAAGAAGATGAGGGCGATGCTTTTCAAAAGCAAATTGAAATCTCTTGAAGAGGTATGAAGTCACAGTGATTGGAGACTTTAATTAGCCCAACTTCTCTTCAGAGATACTGTAAGTGCTGCCAAGCATGGTCCTTCCAGGAAATTCCTGACCTGTCTTGCTGACAATTTCTCACTCATCGGGTAAAAGAAGATACAATTGGATCAACTCTCCTTGACTTGATACTCATGAATAGGGAAGACCCAAGTTAAAAATGAAAGTAGCAGGAACACTGAAGGGAAGCAATTACAGTATGTAATGCTGGAATTCTTAATCTTAAGGGAATCTAAAATTGAGGATATCAAACTAATATCTTGAGCTTCAAACATTTTAGTCAACTCAGAGTAATGATAAACATGAAACCATGGCAAGAGATGCTAATGAGAAAAAAGGCTCACAATGAGTGGGAGTTTCTAAAACAGGAGGTATTAATAACACAAATGTTAACAATTCCAGTGAGAAGGAAAAATGGAGGACAGCAGAAGAAGCCAATGTGACTACACAAAAAGCTTCGTGAAGATCTAAAAGGAGACATACAAGAAGTGGAATGAGGGCCTGGTCACAGAGGAAATGTACAGATATTAGTCTAGAACTGTAGAACTAATATAAAGAAAGCAAATGTTCAGAATGAGAAGAGGATAGCAAAGGATGTTAAAAATAACAAAAAAAGGCTTAGTTATGTTCAAAATACAAGGAAAAGGAAAGAAGCAGGAGAGCGGTGAAAAGACCAAATGCAACTGGGGGACCAAGGAAAGGTACCCAACTATTTGAGGAGTGTGTTCCACAAGGATATTCTGAAAGACAGAATAAAGGGACAGGATGGAAGCTTGAGACTGATAGGAACACAACCAGCAAATACTTTTTTTACTTCGCATGGGCTTAAATCTTCGGGACCAGTTGAATTGCATATTAGAGTACAAAATGAATTAGCCAGTGATCTGACCAAACCTTTATGTATTATCTTGGAGAAATCCTGGAGAACTGGTAAAGAGGGATGGAGAACAAATGTTGCCCCTATCTCCAAAAAGGGATAAAAGAACTACAGTGAACTATAGACCAGTCAGTGTGACATTAATTCTGTCAAGCTCCAAACAGCAAGCTTAGATCAAGGAAGCAAAAACTACACCAGTTTCAGTAAGAGATTATGATAGTTTGGGGTAAGTAGGAAATCTTAGAAGCTAAAGCAGGAATTTCCCACATTAACTCATTTATACTGAGTTAATTAACTCAGAGTCTCTTTGAATGATTTGAAACTCTTCTTCCCAGGTTCCTTTCTAGCTGGGCTAAGTTGCCACTTATGAAATAAGCTGGGAACTGACAGAAACATGATTGTTTCAGTCTACTCTCTTCCATTCCCTTCCCAAACTCCCCCCACAACCTGTCACAGATTCATGAGAAGAGTCTGGAGCAGATCATAAAGAGTTCAGTCTGTGATCACTTTGAAAACATAGTTATTATCAGACGTTAACATAGCTTTGTCAAGAATAAATCTTTCTGGATAATTTTATCTCATCAGCTAGTTTCCCTAATAGATTGTGGGGATTTTTTTAAAATTTATTTTCTATCCCGCCTTTATTATTTTTATAAATAACTCAAGGCGGCGAACATACAGTACCAAATACTCCGTCCTTCTCCTATTTTCCCCACAACAACAACCCTGTGAGGTGAGTTGGGCTGAGAGAGAGGGACTGGCCCAAGGTCACCCAGCCGGCTTTCATGCCTAAGGTGGGACTAGAACTCTCAGTCTCCTGCTTTGCCATTGGCTCCTTCCTAGGGCTGAGAGAGAGTGACTGGCCCAAGGTCACCCAGCCAGCTTTCGTGCCTAAGGCGGGACTAGAACTCTCAGTCTCCTGGTTTGCCATTGGCTCCTTCCTAGGGCTGAGAGACAGGGACTGGCCCAAGGTCACCCAGGTGGCTTTCATGCCTCAGGCGGGACCAGAACTCACAGTCTCCTGGTTTCTAGCCCGTTGCCTTAACCACTAGACCAAACTGGCTCTGAAGACATAATGTTCCTTCACTTCAATAACGTATTTAACAGAATACCTCATCATGTGCTGATTAGCAAGCTGTTTATGCATACTGAATAACATGATAATTAAGAAGATACAAAGCTGGCTCAAAATTATTCAAAGAATACTCATCAATGGTTCTCATCAAATTGGAAAGAAGTATTGAACGAGGTGCCACAAAGATAAATTCTGGGTTCTCTATTCTTCATTATTCTATGAATGATTTTATGAGTCCCCCAGTTGGGGAAGATGGGCGGTGATATAAATTTAAATAATAAAAATAATAAAATTAATGATTTGAATGAAGTTGGAACCCAAATCAGATTTGCAGAAGATACAACATTCTGCGGGACAGCTAATACCATAGAACAGTGCTTTCTAAAGTGCCGCCGTTGGCGACACACCAACGGCGGCAGCGGCAGTGCACGGTGGGGGCGTGCACGGCAGCGGTGCGGGGGGCGCGTGGGAGCGGGGGGGTGTGGTAGCAGCGGCGGCGGCCTCCGCTAAAACGTGGAAGCACTGATGGCGCGCCACTGCCGCCGCCACCATACACACCCCCACTGCCGCTTCCAGGTTGTGTGGCGACACACCAGACTGTGTGTTGTGACACACTAAAGTGTCGCAACACACAGTTTGGAAAGCTGTGCCATAGAATATAAAAATAAAATTTAAAACCAGTTTGTTAAGCTGCAGAAATGGGAAGTAACAGAATGCAATTTAATAGAGCTAGATTCAAAGTTCTTATGGGAGTTATGTTAAGAGGCAGAATTTCTCAGGACCAAGATGTTCGCCACCTTGAGTTATTTATAAAAATAATAAAGGCAGGATATAAAATAAATAAAATAAAAATAAAATAAATGTTGGTTACGTGAACAACCAATAGGCGCCTAGCTCCCAGGCTGAAAAGCAGAATCGGAAAAAGCCTGAAAACCATGGGAAAACAGGATATATACGTTTTGGATTTAAACTGCTGTGAGTATCAGAGGGGACTTCGCTGTCATGTTGACCAAGGGTGATCAATATTTAAGGTGATTTATCCTAGTATGCAAAATAGATGTTATCTAGCCTTTCTGTGCCAAGTGTCTGGAATAGCACTGCCAAGTTTAAGGCAGGGAGCCTGAAAATACTTTACCTAGGAAACAACAATCAGGTGGAGGGATGGGAGACACCTTGCTTGGTAACAGTATTGCAGAAAAGGTCTACGAATAATAGTTGACAACAACCAACAAACTACATGTCAGCCCACAGTATGATGTGGTTGGAAAGGCAGCCAGTGCAGTTTTAGGTTATATCAACAGAAGCAAAATTTCCCAGGTCAGGGAAATAATCATCCCGCTCAATTCTGCTTTGATCAGACCCCACCCCAAGTACTTCTGAGCTCCTCATCTTAAGAAGAGAAACAGGAAGAGGTTCAGAGAAGGCCACAAAGTCAATCAGGGAGCAATAAATGAAGTTCTCTGGAGAGAGACTGAAGGAGAAAAAACGTGATTGAGGCATCTGGAAGAAAGGTCAAAAAGTCAAAATGGTGGTCAAAGCAGCATGATCAAAGCTCTGCCTTTTTGGACATGCATGCACAAGCATGCATACATGCATGTACGTACATGTACATGCATGCATGCATATGTACAAAGGGGGGAGGTCTTCAATTACACTTCCATGACCGCCATCTTACTTTTTTGACCGCCCCCCCAACTCCCACAGCTGCTGCTGTGAGGAAATTTGATAGGATGTCATACAAAGGTTGCTTAAGGGATTGCAGATTCTGACTAAATGCTGGGAAAAAACCTCCTAAAGCATTCTGACAGACCCAGAGTGGATGGGGCTTCCCTTGGCGGGATGGGCTCAGGTGGAGGCTAAAAGCTAACAGTCTGGGAAGCTTTCATTTGGATCCCGCACAATAAAACTAACCAGGAGTGCCCTCTGGTGGCCAATCTGTAATAGCAGCAACCAAGGAGAATATTCCATAATCTCCAGTAAAGTAAAACTGTAAGATGCTTGTGACTTCTATTAAAGCTAAAACGAGGTACATTAAGTTTAAGAACTGTTAGACAAATTTAAAGTTGAAAACTGTAAGTGTCAAAGAGATCAATAATTAGCTAGATCCCTGGATATATCAAAACCCCACCCCACAAGCAATAAAAACTAAAACTGAAGGCAGCTGCATGCTGAGAATTTTATCTGCCAATCAGTGCTGAGCCAGGATGATGATCATGATCATGATGATATATTTATCCCACCTTTTTATATATAACTCAAGGCAGAAAACATACTTAACACTCCTGCCTCCTATTTCCCCAACAAGAACAACAACCCTGTGAGGTGGGCTGGGCTGAGAGAGAGTGACTGGCCCAAAGTCACCCAGCCGGCTTTCATGCCTAATTCATTAGTATGGTTTAATATTATATGGCTATTTGTGTTGAGTTTCATTGAGTTTGCATTTACAGTAACTATGAGAAAATATTGCACTGGCCAGATTTAATGAAGGTTTCTCTTTAGTTGATCTAGAGAAGTAAAGAGGAGCCTGACTATGGGGGAAGGCCGCTTAGCAATCTTGGGAGTAAGCCTGACCCCTCTGTGATGATCTTGCTGTCTGGCGAAAAGAAACTCTTCTTTGCACGCAGAGCACTGATGCCATCTTGATGTTTTTATCCAGCAGTTTAGCATTTCTTCTTCCACAGAGACTCCTTTGATTTTAACAATGTCCTATCTTCTAGTTTGTTTGCTGGGTTGTTCTGGAACTCCCTTGCAAAGACCAGCCCTGCCAGGGAGGCTAGGTGGCACTTCAGATGAACCCAAATGCACAAGACCAGAAGAGGTGGACTTCGCCCCAAGGCAGGAGCTGGCCAGCTGTGCCTTGCAGTGGCCCACCTGGTGCCTTCCTGCAAGGCTAAATGGGTCGAGCAGCCCCACCGTGAGGAACAGGACATACTTTCTCACATGGGGCAAAGTACTATCCCAGAGTGGAATGGAGTGGCTCAAGAGGCCCTTTCAGATCGGATCGGATCAGATCAGGTGTTCTTAATTCACCTTGCCTCCAATTCAAAATCCTCCCCAGACTTTTTCCTCCAACGTAATCCAAGAGCTCAGCATGTTGGGAAGGGTGTTGCTGGTGTCACACATAAAAATGGAGCAAGAGATTAAAATAAAACCTTTGGTACTTGTTTGCACAATACCTTGGTGGGGAGGGACAGGACAGAGCCTATACAATGTAAGAGTTGGCAAATCCACCCTCAAATTGGAGTAAACCAGGTAATCAGTCCTTGAGGGTGGAGAAAAAAAAGAAAAACGATGGCATGTGCACGTGTGTAATTGGGTGTCCAATTACTGTGGTTGCAATCACACTTCACGGTCTCCCAGACATGCTGAAATGTCACTGTGTGCAGGGACGTTCTTTATTCCAAATACAAAATATTCATCACCTTCATTCCCATTTTCACTTGGCGCTTCCCCTTCCTTGACCCTCCTCCTATTAGTCTGTTTATCCCAGCTTCCTATTCCTCACCTTTCCCATCTTTTCCCTTCCTTTCCTCCTCTCACAACATGTGTTCTTTTTAAAGGTACTACATTTAATTTCAGACTGTTTGCTAATTTAGTCATCTTCCCTTGATCAATAATCTTTCTTGTCTTGCAGTGTAAAATAATTGATAATACTATAGTACATATTGTTGTACATCTCTGTCTTCTTTTTATTTTCTGTTCTCATAAACCAGAGCTTTCCAAACTGTGTGTCGGGACACGTTAGTGTATCGGCTGCAGTGTCTGGGTGTGTCGCGGCGGCTGCTGCTGCCTCCTGGCTTCCACGCAGGTCCTAGTGCCTGCCTTGTGCCTTGCTGCCTCCAAACCTGCTGTGATTCCACACAGGTCCTAGTGCCTGCCTTGTGCCCTGCTGTAAGAGTGTGTCGCGAAATGATGCCCTGCTGTAAGAGTGTGTAGCGAAATGATGCATGTCTAAAAAGTGTGTCACCAACATGAAAAGTTTGGAAAGCTCTGTCATAAACTTTGTCTCCCCCGCAATTCTGTATCTGTCCCAGTAACAGGCATGTGCATCTGTCAGTATATTCACCCCTGTCACCCTTATTCATTCTGTGGTGTCCTGCCTTGGGCCTCTCTAGGGTCACTCTCAACCCATGGCAGGGCTGCCCCAAAGGAAGACAAGGCAGAAGCAGCCCGCCAGAGGTCTTCCACCTGTGGTATTTAGAAGTCCAGGCTTTTTATGTGTTTGCCACTGGGCAGGACTGGGAAATTAGCAAGTCTGTGTTTACAACTGGTAGTAGTACCTTTAAAGATAAAAAATGTAGACCTCAACAACCAAAGCTTGGAAGGAGAAGGACATGGTTGATGTTGTACTACGTGCATCCAATATTAGGACACCCCCTTCGGTGAGGCTAGGAAATTTATCAACAAATCTCTCACTGGCAATGAAGGCGAGATCCGGACAAAACATCTAGAGGAGAGAACTGTTTATTGTGCAATCTTTCGAAGCAAGTAAATTTAGTGCCAGATAACCTAATTTTCCTGCTTTCTCCATTTTGATATTCCTGAGGCCCAGACAACCTTAAATGGATCCAGAGGCTAGAAACATTATTCCTTGCTATGGATATAGAGTACAGTGTGGAAATTGGCTGTCCTCCTGTACTACACAGAGGAACAAGGACAGAACATGACATTTCTACAACTCTCCCTACTACAACAGATGAGGGTGATTACCACCAGGCCAAGGAGCACTAAGGAAGTATTTTTCAGCAGAGGAAAAATGCTTTCTGTATTTATTTGAAATATGTAAATCCCACGAGGCCAGGCCCAGCAAAGGCGAGGAGAATGCATGGATGAATGTTATGTGCTTTTGAGAAAACCTGAAACTTTGTGTGAGTTCAGAAACACTGAGGAAGAATTGAATGTTAAAATACTGCAAGGCTGCCTCTACCCTTATCATCGGAGGTAGGATCTGGGTATCATACTGAGAGATTCAGACCTCTTTGAGGAAAAAAGATTTGGGACAAGGCACAGTCAGTGAAACTGCAAAACTGCACACCAGCTGAAGGAATCCCTTAGTGGCCTTTTAATAAGAGAGGAAGCAATGGCCATTCTGACTGTGAAGAACAACAATCCTCTTCAAATTTTTGGTATTATAATGAAACAAAGACAAAATATGTATTGTCGAAGGCTTTCACGGCCGGAGTTCGATGGCTGTTGTGGGTCTTCCGGGCTGTGTGGCCGTGTTCTGGAAGTTGTGGTTCCTAACGTTTTGCCAGCATCTGTGGCCGGCATCTTCAGAGGGCAGGAGCACAGACAGAAGCAAAGACAAAATACTTGCTATTGGTGTGGAGGGCTATTCTTTCATGAGTACACCTGCCCAGCCATAGGAACAATTTGTCATAAATGTGGCAAGCCGAACTATTTTGCACCTTAATCCACAGAGCTGTTAAAGGTAAAGGTAAAGGTTCCCCCCACACATTTGTGCAGTCGTGTCCGACCCTAGGGGCCGGTGCTCATCTCCGTTTGTTAGCCGAAGAGCCAGCATTGTCCGAAGACGCTTCCACGGTCATGTGGCCAGCATGACACAGGCGGAACGCTGTTACCATCCCACCGAAGTGGTACCTATTCATCTATTTGCATTTGCATGCTTTCAAATTGCTAGGTTAGCAAGAGCTGGGGCGAGTGCAGGAGCTCACTCCGCACGCAGGGCTAGGGATTCGAAGCTCCAAACTTGCAATCTTCCGATCGACAAGCCTGGCGTCTTACCCGCTGAGCCACCACAGAGCTGTTACATCAGCATAAAACAACACAATATTGGCCCATTAATCTCAGCAGGGTTGAAAATTGATCCAGAGGATGGCTCAAGCCAAGGTCAGGCTCCCACTGCAGCCAACTGGATGAATGACCTAAGTAATGAAGTATACTCATCTGCTTTCAGTGCTTTCACCACTCAAGACGTCTTGTCATAGTGGACTTGTAACTAGGATCATTCTTGGGCAGGATCAAGATGTAGGGGCTTCTGATTTATGATGGGTACATGACATGCTAATCAAACCCCACTCTTTCAGCATATCCAGAAGAAGGCTTGTACATGTTGGAATTATCAGGGGTCAACTCAGCATTGTCTCATAAGCATAAGGGGGGGTCCTTCTAGTAAATGCATCTCTATTGTGCTTGTGGGGTATCACATGGGTCACCTGATTTCCACTTCCTTTCTCCTTCTTGAGTTTGGGGATCAACAATCTCCATTACTCTTTGGGCACACCTGCAAGCAGGAGGTGCTGCAGAATGTAGCTCTCGTCTTTTCATCTCGCTTGCACACAGACATTTCCATTTCCATAACGATTGTCTACAAAGAACCGGTGATGATTACGTGTTTTCCACTATGAATCTACTTGTATCCAGTTCTACTGAATAAATGTAAGCTATCTCTATTTTTTTTCTTCATCTAACTACTGTGTGAAGACTGAATTTATTTCTGAACATAATTAAGCTTAATGTGCAAGTCCTTTTTTGGTTCATGCTTCTACTTTGCAAGATTGTTGTTAGCTGCTTGGAGTTCTTTTATTAACCTTCAAAACTCCATCAGTACATACATTGCACAACTACAGTACTGTTGCAGTTTTCTGTAGTTTTATAATAGAGCTTATTGTTAAGAATGGAGAAAATACTCTTCTCATTTGTAATGCAACACTGGCATTTAAAGTCATTTATCCATCTTACAATATCTAGTGTAGTCACCTAGATCAAATTCTTCGTGACATTGCTTCCACGTTTCATGATATTGGGAAGTACAAGGATTATTACGTTAAACTCATCATAAACAGATCATCAGTAGATCAGTCCTACCACATTAACAGATAGGACTCCATATCGCCAAGCCAAGAAGAAGAATGGACAGTTGGAAAACCTAGATATCATTGAAAAAGTAGAGCAACCAAGCACATGAGTTTCTCCAGTTGCGTTGTCCTTTTGATAGGATTTGGAAACAATCTAGTCTAAGTTTTATAAGTAATAATAGGATTGCAGAGGGCAAGTTTGATGTAGTGGTTAAGGCATCAGGCTAGACACAGAGAGACGGTGAGTTCTAGTCCCACCTTGGGCATGAAGCCAGCTGGGTGACCTTGGGCCAGTCACTCTCTCTCAGCCCTAGGCAAGGGCAAGCCACTTCTGAAATCTTGCCAAGAAAACTGCAGGGACTTGTCCAGGCAGTGGCCAGGAGTCAACGCTGACTCGATGGGACATACATACTTACATACATACATACATAATTAGGATTGCAGATAAAAAAAGCTAGACCTCAGCCACAAAAGCTTAATTTAATCACTTTCTTCTTCTTCATCATCATCATCATCATCATCATCTTACCTTTTGTTATATGTCAATCTCTTGGTAGCATCTCACCTTCATTCCCATTGACGTACACTGAATGTAAATCCTTGAAAAAAATCTCTCAATGGCAATGAAGATGGGATCCTAACAAGATATCTAGAGGACAGAACTGTTTACTCTGCTATCATCTGAAGCAAATAAAGTTAGTACCAGACAAACAGCATGGCTACTTTTCTTGCTTCCTCCATTTTGAAATTCATGAGGCCAGACAGCATTAGGACCCCACTGGAACAAGTCAATCCAGAGTCTAGAAATGCTATTCATTGTTATGGAGTATAGAGAGATGATCTCCAGCAAAGGAGATCGTTACCTTGTCGTGGTGCTGGAGCTTGAGCACCTCAATGAAACCATGAGCTAAACCGTGAAGGGACACCCAAGACGGGAAGGTCATGGCAGAGAGGTCAGACTAAATACGATCCCTGGGGAAGGTAATGGCAACCCACCCCAGTATTCTTGCCGTGAAAACTAAATGGATCAGTACAACCAGAGATATGTCGGTATACCATCGGAAGATGGGACTCCCAGGTCAGAAGATGGTCAAACTGCTACTGGGGAGGAACAGAGGATACGTTCAACTAGCCCCAGATGTGATGACGCAGCTAGCTCAAAGCCGAAAGGACGGCTAGCGGCTGACGGTGCTGGTGGTGAATGACGAATCCAATGTTCTAAAGATCAACACACCATAGGAACCTGGAATGTAAGATCTATGAGCCAGGGCAAATTGGATGTGGTTATTGGTGAGATGTCAAGATTAAATATAGACATTTTAGGTGTCAGTGAACTGAAATGGACTGGAATGGGCCACTTCACATCAGATGACCACCAGATCTACTACTGTAGACAAGAGGACCACAGAAGAAATGGAGTAGCCTTCATAATTAATAATAAAGTGGCTAAAGCAGTGCTTGGATACAATCCAAAAAACAATAGAATGATCTCAATTCGAATTCAGGGTAAGCCATTTAACATCACAGTGATCCAAATATACGCCCCAACCACAGATGCTGAAGAAGCAGAAGTAGATCAGTTCTATGAGGATCTGCAGCACCTACTGGATAATACACCAAAAAGAGATGTTATTTTCATTACAAGAGACTGGAATGCTAAGGTGGGTAGTCAGACGACACCTGGAATTACAGGCAAGCATGGTCTGGGAGAACAAAATGAAGCAGGACATAGGCTGATAGAATTTTGCCAAGACAACTCACTGTGCATAACAAACACTCTCTTCCAACAACCTAAAAGACGACTTTATACATGGACTTCACCAGATGGTCGACACCGAAATCAGATTGACTACATCCTTTGCAGCCAAAGGTGGCAGACATCTATACAGTTGGTAAAAACAAGACCTGGAGCTGACTGTAGTTCAGATCACAAACTTCTTATTGCAAAATTTAGAATCAGACTAAAGAGAATAGGGAAGACCCACAGATCAGTTAGATATGACCTCACTAATATTCCTAAGGAATATGCAGTGGAGGTGAAGAATAGATTTAAGGGACTAGATTTAGTAGATAGGGTCCCAGAAGAACTATGGACAGAAGTTCGCAACATTGTTCAGGAGGCGGCAACAAAAAACGTCCCAAAGAAAAAGAAAACCAAGGAGGCAAGATGGCTGTCTGCTGAGACACTGGAAGTAGCCCAAGAAAGAAGGAAAGCAAAAGGCAACAGTGATAGGGGGAGATATGCCCAATTACATGCAAAATTCCAGAGGTTAGCCAGAAGAGATAAGGAATTATTTTTAAACAAGCAATGTGCGGAAGTGGAAGAAGACAATAGAATAGGAAGGACAAGAGACCTCTTCCAGAAAATTAGAAACATCGGAGGTAAATTCCAGGCAAAAATGGGTATGATCAAAAACAAAGATGGTAAGGACCTAACAGAAGCAGAAGAGATCAAGAAAAGGTGGCAAGAATATACGGAAGATCTGTATAGGAAGGATAATAATATTGGAGATAGCTTTGATGGTGTGGTCAGTGAGTTAGAGCCAGACATCCTGAAGAGTGAGGTTGAATGGGCCTTAAGAAGCATTGCTAATAACAAGGCAGCAGGAGACGACGGTATCCCAGCTGAACTATTTAAAATCTTGCAAGATGATGCTGTCAAGGTGATGCATGCCATATGCCAGCAAATTTGGAAAACACAAGAATGGCCATCAGATTGGAAAAAATCAACTTATATCCCCATACCAAAAAAGGGAAGCACTAAAGAATGTTCAAACTATCGAACAGTGGCACTTATTTCACATGCCAGTAAGGTAATGCTCAAGATCTTGCAAGGTAGACTCCAGCAATTCATAGAGCGAGAATTGCCAGATGTACAAGCTGGGTTTAGAAAAGGCAGAGGAACTAGAGACCAAATTGCCAATATCCACTGGATAACGGAGAAAGCCAGGGAGTTTCAGAAAAACATCTATTTCTGTTTTATTGACTATTCTAAAGCCTTTGACTGTGTGGATCATAACAAATTGTGGCAAGTTCTTGGTGGTATGGGGATACCAAGTCATCTTGTCTGCCTCCTGAGGAATCTGTATAACGACCAAGTAGCAATGGTAAGAACAGAGCACGGAACAACGGACTGGTTTAAGATTGGGAAAGGAGTACGGCAGGGCTGTATACTCTCACCCTACCTATTCAACCTGTACGCAGAACACATCATGCGACGTGCTGGGCTTGAGGAATCCAAGGCTGGGGTTAAAATCGCTGGAAGAAACATTAACAATCTTAGATATGGAGATGATACCACTTTGATGGCTGAAAGCGAGGAGGAGTTGAGGAGCCTTATGACGAAGGTGAAAGAAGAAAGTGCAAAAGCTGGGTTGCAGTTAAACCTCAAAAAAACCAAGATTATGGCAACCAGCTTGATTGATAACTGACAAATAGAGGGAGAAAAAGTGGAGGCAGTGACAGACTTTGTATTTCTAGGCGCAAAGATTACTACAGACGCTGACTGCAGCCAGGAAATCAGAAGACGTCTACTTCTTGGGAGGAGAGCAATGGCAAATCTTGATAAAATAGTTAAGAGCAGAGACATCACACTGACAACAAAGGTCCGCATAGTTAAAGCAATGGTATTCCCTGTAGTAACCTATGGCTGTGAGAGCTGGACCATAAGGAAGGCTGAGTGAAGGAAGATAGATGCTTTTGAACTGTGGTGTTGGAGGAAAATTCTGAGTGCCTTGGACTGCAAGAAGATCAAACCAGTCCATACTCCAGAAAATAAAGCCAGACTGCTCACTTGAGGGAATGATATTAAAGGCAAAACTGAAGTACTTTGGCCACATAATGAGAAGACAGGATACCCTGGAGAAGAAGCTGATGCTAGGGAAATTGGAAGGCAAAAGGAAGAGGGGCCGACCAAGGGCAAGATGGATGGATGATATTCTGGAGGTGACAGACTCAACCATGGGGGAGCTGGGGATGGTGACGGCCGACAGGAAGCTCTGGCGTGGGCTGGTCCATGAAGTCACGAAGAGTCGGAAGCAACTGAACGAATAAACAACAACAACATAGAGAGATGAACATTATTACCAACAGGCCAAGGAGCACTGACCAAGTATTTTTCCCTAAAGAAAAATTGTTTTGGATATTGATTTGAAATATATAAATTCATGCACCCATGAATGCATGGATGAGTTTCATGTGCATTTGAGAAACCCTGAAGCATTGTGTGAGTTCAGGAACACTGAGGAAGACGTGCACGTGAAAATACTGCAGGGTTGTCTCTGCCCTTATCATCAGAGGTAGATACTGAGCGATCCAGACCTCTCAAGGCAAAATATTTTGGACACGACACAGTCAATGAAACTGCCAAACTATATGCAAGCTGAAAGGATCCCTTTCTACCTGCAAGAAACACAAATCTGTTTCAACTTTTAGCCCCATGCTGAAAGATAGTAAAAACAGCTGCTATCAGTGGGGAGGGCTATTCGTTCATGAGCATACTGCCTCCCCAGTCACAGGAACAATTTGTCAGAAATGTGGCAAGCTGAACCATTTTGCAACAATCTGTTCTCAGTGCACCTTAATCCACAGAGCTGTTACATCAGCATAAAACGACACAATACTGGCCCATTAATCTCAGCAGGATTGAAACTTGATCCAGAGGATGGCTCAATCCAAGGTCAGGCTCCCACTGGAGCAAATGTGAAGAATGAGCCAAGGAAGGAAGATACACGTCAACCTTATAGTTTCAGTGTTTTTACCATCAAAGAAATGACTAATCATAAGGGTCTCATAACTGGGACCATTTGTGTGCAGGGACAAGCAGTAGAGGCTACATTAGAGCTACATACAATATAGTATTATGGAGAAATAGACACATGACATGCTAATCAAACACCACTTCTTCAAGATACCCAGAAGAACATCTATGCATATGATGCACAACTACTGCTGTGGCTTCTGGACAATTTATTGCTGACCTTAAAAGTCATATTTATTTCATACAACCTGCAATATCCAGCATAGTCACCCAGATCAAATTTTCCATGATCATGCTCTGTATTACTGGGAAGGACAAAGCTTGTTAAACTCTGCAGAGTAAAACCAGCAGTTTTGTCACTTCAGTACATACCATTCCGCATCCACAAGCTAGTCGAAGAAGAATTAGAACACTTTACTGAGAAAGTAGAGAGCCCAGCTTTGTGGGTTTCTCCAGTCATGGTGGCCCAGAGGCAAAATCTGGAAACAGGCCCATTGCGGTTTGGTAAGTAATGGTTGCAGATACAAAAACAAAGCTTCAGCAGAAAAATTTCATATCATCGTCACCACCATCACCACTATCATATATCACAAGTATGTCACTAACTGCATGTATCTTAGTGGGATGTGGCCACAGAATGTTGGCTTGCAAAGTAGTCTTTAGATGAGAGATCCTAGCTCAGTGTTTCTCAACCTTAGCAACTTTCAGGTATGGACTTCAACTCCCAGAATTCCCCAGCCAGCAATGCTGGCTGGAGAATTCTGGGAGTTGAAGTCCACACCTGAAAGTTGCCAAGGTTGAGAAACACTGTCCTAGCTTATAAAGAACAGTGTCAACATGCTTGGAGTAAAACTGGGATTTCTTTTTTCTTATGGCACACTGACCAACTGTGTCTAAACTCACTGGTGGTGTTCTTACCATTAATAGAGGATCTTGTATGTGGCACAAGTATGATTAAGAATGGTAACCTTAACAACTCTTCCTCTAGCTGATTAAAAAGTGTAATTTGAAAGCCTTTGATTTACTAAAGCCATGACAGGTGGCGGAGGTCAAAATATATGGACCTATCTGACATATGAAAGATTGCAGCTTGGGTTGAACCATAGTAAGGTGGGAAGACACCTTGGAGATCATCAACTTCCCAATGCAGGAATCCACTACTACAGCATTCTTGACAGATAGACAACCAGCTTCTGTTAAGCATCTCTGGTGAAGGATAGTCTACTACTTCTCAAGCTGGTCTGTTACATTGTTGAACAGCTCTTTCTGTTAGGAGAAATTTCTGACCAGCCAAAGACTACTTCCTTGTAATTAAAACCCACTTTTTCTTATCCCATCTTCTGGAACAACTGAACAATTCTGCCCCGTCTTCTATATACTTGGAACTTCCTGAAAATGTTGAGGAACACTGGATTAAATGGAAGACTTCTATTATTTCAGCCTGTGAACAGACTATCGGATACCAGACTAAGAGACATCAGGACTGGTTTGATGAGAACGATAGTGAGATTGAACATATTATTGACAAGAAAAGGAAAGCCTTCCAGATATGGCAAAAAGATATTAACTGTGCCGTTAAGAAAAAAATCTACGCCAGTGCAAAGGCAGAAGTCCAAAGAAGAACTAGAGAACTTAAGAACATATGGTGGATAAAAAAAGCCCAAGAAACCCAACATTTTGCAGATGCTCATGATGCACGGGGCTTTTTTAATGCCATAAAGGCCATCTATGGACCAACAAACCATGGTACAAATCCCTTACGCTCAGTAGATGGTGCTAAACTTCTAAAGGACAAAGAGTCTATTGCACTGCGCTGGAAAGAGCATTACTACAATCTCCTTAATCGTCACTCTACTGTGGCTGATGAAGTCTTCTTGCAAATCCCGCAAAAACAAATAAGAAATGAGCTTGCAGTACCCCCTAGTTTGGAGGAAGTCAGTAAAGCCACTAAACAAATGAAAAATAACAAAGCTAGTGGACCTGATGGGATTCCTGCTGAAGTCTTTAAAGAAGGCGGGCCTGAACTTACACAACAACTTCATAAGCTCATTGAAAAAATCTGGATGAGGGAGGAGATTCCAGCAGACTTTAGGGATGCCATAATTATCACTCTCTTTAAAAAGGGTGATAGAACAGACTGTGGAAACTATCGAGGCATCTCCCTTCTAGCCACAGGAGGCAAAATCCTGGCAAAGATCATTGCAAACCGTCTCCTATCTGTATCAGAAGACATCCTCCCTGAAACGCAAAATGGCTTCCGCCCTTCCAGGGGAACAGTGGATATGATCTTCACTGCACGACAGCTTCAAGAAAAATGCAAGGAGCAAAACCGCTCTCTGTACATGGCGTTTATTGATCTGACTAAAGCTTTTGATGCTGTAAATCGTACTGCTCTCTGGACCATCCTTCTGAAAATCGGATGCCCTGATAAATTTGTGAACATCTTGCGGCTACTCCATAACGACATGGCAACAATCCTGAATAACAATGGCTCTCAAAGCAATCCATTTAAAGTGGAATCCGGCGTTAAACAGGGATGTGTTATTGCTCCAACCTTATTCGCTATCTTCATCGCTATGATTATACATCTTGTTGAAGAGAAACTTCCTACTGGTGTAGAAATTATATATCGAACAGATGGAAAGCTTTTTAATCTTAGTAGGCTGAAAGCAAAAAATAAGGTAATTGCAACTTCTGTTATAGAACTTCAATATGCTGATGATAATGTAGTCTGTGCACACTCCGAGGAAGATCTTCAAACTATCCTAAACATCTTTGCAAAAGCATATGAAAAGCTCGGCCTCTCGATTAACATTAAAAAAACCAAAGTGCTTAACCAGCAAGTTCGAACCAATCCCTCCGCAGCGCCATCAATCCAGCTTAAAGGTGTGTCACTAGAAAATGTCGACCACTTTTCTTATCTCGGCAGCCATCTATCTACAAAAGCCGACATCGACGCTGAAATTCAGCATCGCCTGAGCTCTGCGAGTGTAGCTTTCTCCCGAATGAAGCGTAGAGTGTTTGAGGATCGGGACATTCGCAGGGAGACCAAAATGCTTGTTTACAAAGCCATTGTACTACCGACCCTTCTGTACGCCTGTGAAACATGGACCCTCTACAAACGCCACCTCCAACTTCTTGAAAGATTCCATCAACGCTGCCTCCGAAAAATTCTGCAAATTACTTGGGAAGATAGGCGGACTAATGTTAGCGTATTAGAAGAAGCAAAAACCACCAGCATTGAAACAATGATCATCCAACATCAACTTCGCTGGACCGGTCATGATGTTCGAATGCCTGACCATCGTCTTCCAAAGCAGCTACTTTACTCCCAACTTAAGAATGGAAAATGGAATATTGGTGGACAGCAAAAGAGATTCAAAGATACTCTCAAAGCTAATTTAAAAAAATGTAATATCAGCATTGAGAACTAGGAAGCCCTAACTCATGAGCATTTCAATTGGAGGTCATCCTTTATTAATGGCGCTATGGACTTTGAAGAAGCACGAGTACAGGGCGAAAAGGAGAAAAGAGCTAATTGTATTGACCCCAACCCATCAACAACCCTTTGGGGTCAATATTGACCACATTGGGGAACCCTGATCTAGACCATCTAGGCAATTCTGGGAGGTGAAGTCCACACATCTTAAAGTTGCTGAGGTTAAGAAACACTGGTCTAGACTGTTGGGGCTGTGCATGAAAGTAGGAATTCATGCAATGGTGATAGTTGCACATTACACTCCAGTGAATGGTGATAATGGAAGAACCAGGAATGAGTCTCAGTGGGAAATTATGCTCAATGAATCCTATATGAAAAAGTAGTCAAGGATAGATTAAATTCCCAACAGAATAAATAAAAAGCAGATTACAGAAAGGAAGATGTGGAAGTTACTTGGAACAGAGCGAGAGGAATTATGTTACAGAATGCCGTATTTGTTAATCTCTGGAGAATACTGGAACCCAAAATATAATCTGTACCATTACGGGCCCGATTGAAGATATATTATTGGATACCTTTGAAATCTTAAGTGCTTGCTTCTAAGCATAGGAGGAACCCATCTGTATTTCCAGTGTTGAAGGAAGTCAGATGCATTTGGGCAATATTGGATAAGAAATTAAAATTTGATCCCTATTATCATGAGACACTGTCCATTAGGAATAAACCTTATTTTAATATGACAGGATTGTTGTTGTTGTTGTTGTAAAGATGGGCCAAAAAATGAGATAGTTATCCTTAATAATCTAACTATTAATAATACTTTAAAAACTTTTGAAAGCATATAATTTGCCAAAAAGAGCTGAAAAGCAATACTTTCAGCTAAAGCATTGGTTATGCTCTTTGTCTGGATCAAATGCATTAGCTGTCCTGGAAAGGCTTTGAATATATGAGACATGGATTTTTCTAGAGACCAAGACAATAATTCAGTTGTATCTACAATATTTAAAATTGACTAAATAAATATTTACAATATTTAAGAAACTGGGAATAGAAAGCTAGAGTTTCCTGTGTTACAGAATCAATAGTTTAGATTTTAAGAAGCATTAAACACACTTCTTAATTATCTTAAAACAAGATTAATTTAACTGTAGCTTGAATCATGTCAACTGGATTTCTATTTTCTCAGTGGAAATGTTTCGCTCCTTATCCAAGGAGCTTCTTCAGTCTGAGCAAAGTTAGTAAGGGAATCCTTAAATATGTTTCTAGGTGGCTGTGTGACCTTGCACCTGGGGCTAGGTCATGGTTATTTTGAGATGCTATTTCTAAGTCCCTTTATCATCTAAAGGAGGATCGTTAAGATTACCATGCTGCTGTTGAGCTTGCGAAATGGTCTTAATCTTCCTAGGCACAGAAGACAAAGCAGGAAGGAAAATAGGGGGAAGATTGTGTCTGAGGCCCCCACCTCTATTCAAGGAAGGATTTTCCAAGTTGGCATAAATGGATTCCTTGACCCCTCTCTCAAACCACCTATCTTCTCTGTCTAAAATGTGAACATTAATGTCCTCAAATGAGTGTCCTTTTTCCTTTAGATGAAGATAAACTGCTGACTCTGGTCCTGTGGTGTTACTTCTCCTGTGCTGGGCCATCCTCCTGTACAAAGGTTGTTTGGTTTCTCCAATGTAGAGTTCAGAGCACTCTTCACTGCACTGGATTGCATAAACTACATTGCTTTTCTTGTGTTTTGGAGTTTGATCTTTGGGGTGTACAAGCCTCTGTCTCAGTGTGTTGGTGGGTTTGAAATATACAGGTATGTGGTGTTTGCCAAATATCCCTTTTATCTTTTCAGACACGCCAGCCATGTAAGGAATGACCAGGTTCTTCCGTTTACTCTGAGTCTCAGCCCTATCTGTCGCTGTTTCAGGTCTGGTAGATTTAGATTTAGTGAAGGCCCAATTTGGATATCAAATCCAAATTGAAGAATTTGGACTGAATAATTATAATATCAGACTGAATAATAAATAATATCAGACTGAAGAAGCTCCTTGGATAAGGAGCGAAACGTTTCCACTGAGAAAATAGAAATCCAGTTGACATGATTCAAGCTACAGACAATTCCACCTGGATGACTGAGAACCTTCATAGAAAGATTAATTTAAGAAAACAAAACTACCTACCACCTCCACTTCTTCATTATCATTGTTAGTGAAGCATGTTGGCTGGCATTATCTTAGTCTTCATAATATTTAATAATAGAGTTTTCATCTTCTATTTTTATTTGCATAATGAGTTTGATCTTCAGAAGGAATTTTTTTTACTTTTCCTATACACTTTGTTCTATGTCCTCTTTAACTGTACACAGTCCCAATCAAACCATTTTTTGTTTTTTATAACCTTATTTCTAGGGAAGAGCTGCGTTCCCTTGAGAAGAACTGTTTTGAGATTGGCAATCAGACTTTCGAACCAGCCTAAATACGATGTATGGGATTTACTATCTAGGACATAGCTTTCCAAACTGTGTGTCACGACACATTAGTGTGTCGCGACAAAACCAGGAAGTGCTGATGGCACGTCGCCGCCGCCCCTGTGGCAGCTCGCATGGCGGTGGTGGCGTGTGTGGTGGCAGCGGCAGCGGCGCACCATCAGCGCTTCCTGGTTTTAGCGCAAAACACAAGGCCACCACCGCTGAAATGGGGGCGTGGTGGCTCAGTGGGTAAGACGCCAGGCTTGTTGATCGGAAGATTGCAAGTTTGGAGGTTCGAATCCCTAGCCCTGCGTGCGGAGTGAGCTGCCGCACTAGCTCCAGCTCTTGCCAACCTAGCAATTCGAAAGCATGCAAATGCAAGTAGATGAGTAGGTACCACTTCGGTGGGTAGGTAACAGCGTTCCGTGCGTGTCATGCGGCCACATGACCGTGGAAGCGTCTTCGGACAACGCTGGCTCTTTGGCTAACAAACGGAGATGAGCACCGGCCCCTAGAGTCGGACACGACTGCACAAATGTGCGGGGGGTACCTTTACCTTTACTTAGCACTAGCTGAGCTGAAGAACTGGTTAGGATCATCAACCAGAAAATTGCTTTTCTGTCTCCAAAGGCAACCTCTAATACTTAAGTTTTTATCAAGGCAGAAACTGAAAGATAAAAGATTTATGTCATCTGACAAGAAACCACACAAAACGTAATGTCAAATAATCCTAATTTGAAGATAGTAGGGAAATGGTTTTATTGGAAGTCCTGGGCTGAACGAGGGATAAATACATCAGTTGATTCATAACAGTTATTTTAAGGATTTTGTTTTGAATATAGATTTGTACTGACAAAACAAAACAAGACCCAGATGCTTTAGCAGCTTCAAAAGTACCCAAAATGCTTAGATGTTTAAGAAATGCTGTACTTAGAACACAACCAATTTTATATGGAATTACAAAATAGCATGAAAATTAATTTTGGCAATATATGTGATATGTGTATTGAGGAACGGGAATATCTATTTTTGGAAAATCAATGGGTCCAAGTTTTAAGAAATGTAAAATATACTTTTTATTATTTAGGGATGGAGTTAATTCATCAGAAAATTCTTTCTATATAGGTGGGAGAAAATGGCATTCCTGATGTTAAAAAGGAGATTCAAGAGATTTGTTCCTATCAATTATCCATACACATCCAGACTGATAGCTCCATTGCAACAGCCTCATAGTCTTTTCTCTGAAACTTCCAGTAGTGATACAAATCTTACCTGAGAACCTATTTTATATCCATACAATTAATGATGCCTGGGATAATTCTGTTCTTACAAATATTGCTGGTTTCTAGGCCTAAAATGTGGTACTGTTTCATTCTACTCTTCCAGCTGAGTATGGGTAATTTGCTCAGAGCAGATTATGTTTTTTTCCAGGCAAATTACTTTTGTTGATGGGATATACGCTGGCTTAAAGGGGAAAAACCGAGGCTTGAGAATAAACAGACAAGAATGCAGCTTGTTAGGGCTAACAGTGTTTACTGGTAGCATAAGGCAATAATGCAGATACAGTACATTATTGCAACAATGAAAAAGATGAATATACATGGTACAGTTCCACGGGAAGTGAACACGTGAAGAACTACATGGCTAAAAGACACTAGAAATCAAGAAGACATAGAACACCATTTTGCATGGTTGTATATTCAGTTTGTCTATGAAGGTTCTCAGTCATCCAGGTGGAATTGTCTGTAGCTTGAATCATGTCAACTGGATTTCTATTTTCTTAGTAGAAACGTTTCGCTCCTTATCCAAGGAGCTTCTTCAGTCTGAGCAAAGTTGGTAAGGGAATCCTAAATATGTTCCTAGGTAGCTGTGTGACCTTACACCTGGGGCTAGGTCATGGTTATATTGAGATGTAATTTTTAAGTCCTTTTATCATCTAAAGGAGGGTCGTTAAAATCACCATGCTGCTGTTGAGCTTCTGAAATGGTCTTAATCTTCCTAGGCACAGAAGACAAAACGGGGAGGAAGATGGGGGAGAGTTTGTGCCTGAGGCCCCCACCTCTATTCAAGGAAGGATTTTCCAAGTTGGCATAAATGGATTCCTTGACCCCTCTCTCAAACCACCTATCTTCTCTGTCTAAAATGTGAACATTAATGTCCTCAAATGAGTGTCCTTTTTCTTTTAGATGAAGATAAACTGCTGACTCTGGTCCTGTGGTGTTATTTCTCCTGTGTTGGGCCATCCTCCTGTACATAGGTTGTTTGGTTTCTCCAATGTAGAGTTCAGAGCACTCCTCACTGCACTGGATTGCATAAACTACATTGCTTTTCTTGTGTTTTGGAGTTTGATCTTTGGGGTGTACAAGCCTCTGTCTCAGTGTGTTGGTGGGTTTGAAATATACAGGTATGTGGTGTTTGCCAAATATCCGTTTTATCTTTTCAGACACGCCAGCCATGTAGGGAATGACCAGGTTCTTTCGTTTACTCTGAGTCTCAGCCCTATCTGTCGCTGTTTTAGGTCTGGTAGATTTAGATTTGGTGAAGGCCCAATTTGGATATCCACAGGCCTTCAGGGCTGTTCTCAGGTGCTGATTTTCATTCTTTTTGGAATCCATGGAGGTGGGGATGGTTTCTGCTCTGTGTGACAATGTCCTGATGACTCCTAGTTTGTGCTGCAGTGGATGGTGGGAGTCAAACATCAGATATTGATCTGTGTGTGTGGGTTTCCTGTAGATCCCTATTTCTAGCTTGCCACCGGTCCCAATGAGGACTTCACAGTCTAGGAATGCCAGTCTGTTGTCCTTGGTGTCTTCTCTGGTGAACCTAATGTTGGCATCTATAGTGTTTATATGGTCCGTGAAGGCCTGTACTTCCTGGGCCTTGATTTTGACCCAGGTGTCATCCACATACCTAAACCAGTGGGTGGGCACCGTTCCCTGGAATGTGTTGAGTGCTTTCTTCTCCACTTCTTCCATGTATAAATTGGCCACAATGGGTGACACAGGAGAACCCATGGCACAGCCGTGTTTTTGTCTGTAAAAGTCACCTCTGTATGTGAAATAAGTGGTGTTAAGACACAGGTCCAGAAGATGGCAGATCTGGTTTGGGTTGAGATGGCTTCTCCTTTCCAGGGTGCTGTCCTCTTCTAGTCTCTTCCTGACAGCGGATAGAGCATGAGTGGTGGGGATGCTGGTGAAAAGGGAGGACACATCAAAGGAGACCATAGTTTCATCTGTATCCAGTTTCAGGATCTTTGCTTTGGAAACAAATTCTTCCGAATTATGGATGTGGTGTTCAGAGTGTCCAACTAGAGGTGCTAGTATGGTAGAGAGGTGTTTGGCAATGTTGTATGTTACCAAATTGATGCTGCTGACTATGGGTCGGAGGGGTGTTCCTTCCTTGTGGATCTTAGGAAGTCCGTAGATGCAGGGGATGGCTTCTCCAGGATACAGACGGTGGTAGGTAATCCTATCGATGGAGCCATCATGTTCCAATTGTTTCAAACTGTCTATTGCCTTTTTCTTGTAATTGTTGGTGGGGTCTCTTTTCAGTTTTTCATATGTATGGTGATCCTCCAAAAGTGAGGTAATTTTATTGTGGTAGTCTGCAGTGTTTAGAACCACTGTACATCTTCCTTTGTCATATTTGTATATTCAGTTCTTCTAGCTTTCTGATTGGCTGGATGTTAGCTGTGACACACACTAGGCCTCAAAGCACACAGCATGACCTGCTGCATCTAAGCACTGAGTTCCCCCCTTCCTTGCTCAGGGGGCCTGGGCAAGGCTTCCCACAGAAGGAAATCAGGAGGATTTGCTCTCATGGGAAGATTTCCATTGCTAGCCATAACATGGTACCTTTTCGCTCCCTATCTCATGAGGATGTAAACAAAGCCAAGGCTTCTCTGTTATCCAGCCACCTGGCATTCATGTCATCATGAGAACGCTGTGCTTTGTACAGGAATAATTCGCCAAGGCAACACAAGAACTATAACAGTTTTCACCTTTAGAGAAATTGGCAATTCATTCTTAGATTTCTCACCATGAATATCCCTTATTTTGGGAGAACTCAAGCTTGAATTGGCTCCTGTGAAGCATTCGGACTTGAAGTGGTGGGTCATGTATTGCTGTGTTGCCTTTTTTTATAGAAACCTGTGAGATAAGTATATTTTCCCATTTACTGTACATTACAATTCCCAGGCAGGTTGGAGTCTGATTACCTTAGTCTCTTGCTAAGCTGACCAGGAGGCGGGGATTCCAGACAGCGTAGCCTGTTCTGTATCAGAGCTGGGATCAAACGCAAACTCCCCCAACTGAGGTGATGCTAACCCTTGCCATAACTCGATATATCTCATAATCCTTTATCAAGTCAGATTTTGGCACACTAATTACAATAATAGTTTGGGCCACCAGGGGGCGGCTCTTGCCAGTACAATAGCCTGTATGCCACAGGAGAACCCTTGTTTTAGGGGGTAGGACAACAAAATGTCTTTGATAGTTTGAAACAAGTATAATTTAACTGTGATTTGTCCATGCAAGCCTAGAACCACAGATCCAACCACTCAGCAATCTTCTGCTGCAGAAATGCAGATCTACTCTGATGGTGCACAACTGTAACCAGAACTTTGTCTGAATCTGAGCACAGCCTTAAGGAGAGAGCATCCAGGAGCACTATATCTTCTTTCAAGACTAAATCAGCAAGTGCCAGGGCTGTCTGGAACAAGTGAAAAACTAGACTCAGGTAAAAAAAAAATATCAGGACAGATATGACAGCAAGAAGCATAAGATATCTCATAGATCTCAATCAAGGCTTAGCTGCAGCAAGAACCATTTTATACTCCCTTTTTCTTCCCAGCAATATAGACTTCTCCAGAGAGTTAGGTCTTCAGAGAGTTAGGTCTTAATTTGAGCCTAGTCATTTGTGTCTTTAGTGAGCACTCTGATTCGATTTGATCTATGATCCATTTGTTTGTTTTCTCCACTACTCATGGTATTCTCAGGAGTTTTCTCCACCCCAAAGTTCAAAACTGTCAATACTTTTTCCATCTTGCTTCTTCCAACTTTCCAACCTTCACTTACATAGGGTGCCAGGATTTCCTGTAGCATTCTGATCTTTGTACAGGTAGTCCTCAGTTAATGATGGTAATTGGGACCGGGAACTCCATCGCTAAGCAACGCGGTCGTCAAGCCCGATGTCACGTGACTGTGCCAACTTACAACGGCAGGTCCAGCAGTTCCAGTTGCGGTCATTAGGCGAATCCCACGTGGTCTTTAGGTGTGACGTCACATGATCACCATTTGTGACCTCCTGATGGCTTCCCCATTGACTTCGTTTATCGGAAACCAGCAATGAAGTTTGCAAATGGTGATCCCATGACCGTGGGGATGCTGCGACAGCTGCAAATTCAAGGACCGGCTGTAAGTCTCCTCATTCAGCACTGTTGTAACTGTGAATGGTCGCTGAACAAATGCTTGTTAACTGAGGACTACCTGTAAATATAAACACACCCTGGCATCTGAATATTTTTTCCAAGGCCGTCATTGCTTTCCTACCAAGCCCATATTTCTGTCCTACCAAGTGTATTTTAGTCTGGGGCATATTTCTTCACTGCTTATTCCTTTACCATTGATAGTCAACCCACAAAAGGCAGAAACTATCCACCACTTCATTATCTTCATTGTCAATTCTAAGGCTGTTTGTTGTACAATATCTGTTTTCATTCGTTTGCCATATACAGTTCCCATATTCACCACTTGGGGGCAGTAATCTGCTGTTCCTGAGATTTGGATATGCTGTAATGGTAATTAATGTAAAGAAATAAATCTCTGAACAGACCTTTTGCCACTTAATTTTTACTCTACAACTTGGGTTCTGACACTCAAGCCTTAAAAAACCATTATGGATTTTGCCCATATAAAACAGTGAACACAATACCTCTATAGAAGCAGTTGAGAAGATTACACTATGCTCCTATTGGCTGTTCAGAATAGAAGAAAACCTTGGGAAGTTTTTTTTTTAAATAAACCTTTAAGTATGGACATTTGTGTACCATTTTTTCCCCAAAACAGTTTATAGTTTTCAGTTTTCCACCAAAATAAACATTTTCAGTCAACACAGTAACTAAGTCAGCTCAATAACCAAAAGTCCACAGAAAATTTTGCAGCTTGTGAAACCTTCCCTGCTCCGGGCTGAGATTTTTCCAACCCATTCATTGTTGTCCCACATGGAGTGATGCAATTCTTCTATGAACTCGTCTTTCTACCACAAATTCTTAGTTTTGAAAAAAGTGATAACGCTTGGAGCCAGCAGTGTTGCAGGTGTCCACCCGCGACACACAGAAAAAGAACAAGCCGACCTTGGATGTCAACATCGTGGCTACCATCCAGCCTTCTTTCACCACGTCCTGCGGACACCGTGCAGCCCGATCATGGCGATCCAGCCAGAAAACAGATGAAAACCTCCTACAGAAGCCTTCCGTGTCACCAGGAGGACAGCAACTCTGGGACTTCCTGCTTCGGGCCTCTGTGGCCATTTCTGGTGGGGCTGTAAGAGAGGAAAGAACCTTTAAGTCAGGGACAACGGACAGGCAGGGCTTCGATCACATAGTCCAGTAAGCATCTGCCTTTTTTTTTTTTTTTTTTCTGCACTGCCCTCCACAGACTCCCCCCCAGCAACCGAAGAGTTGTTTGTTTGTTTGTTTGTTTTGCTTAGGGTTGGAAATCCCACTGGTAACCTTGGTGCAGAGCATGCCACCGCCCACCCGCCATCCCACTTGACTTCTCTGCCTCCTCCTCCTCCTCCTCCCCCTCTTCTCTTTGTGTTTGCTGGAGAGCACCCCTGCCTCCCCCAACAGCAGCAGCCAGCCCCCACCCATCCCCACCCCCAGGCCAAGCGTGACCCTGAGCTGAGCTGCTGCCCTCAGAGGCGGCAGGGGTGCTCCTCGGAAAGTGGGGGTGGGAGGGAAGGGGGCCCAAGGGGGAGAGGAGCAGGGAAGGCAGCGACCCCTCTGGCCTTGTTCCTCAGGATGGTGGTGGGGCAGCAGTTCCCTCATCAAAACTTTCCTCCCATTTCAAGGCCGGGAAGAAAGTGCGTTGATGGCTAGGCTGGATGAGGCTAAACTGGGCTTTCAGCTAATCAGAAGGGAGCCAGCTCTAGGCTGACCATCAGCTTGCTAGAAAGGCTTGAGGTAACCAACATTTATCCAACATCTTGGTTCTTCCCTTGCCCTTAGTTTTCTTGCTGAAAAGCATAAACTCTCCCACCATAGGAATGAACATTGGAATGGATGGGGCTCTACATGGGGCTGCCCTTGAAGAGAATCTGGAAGCTCCAGCGGATGCGAAATGCAGCAGCGTGGGCAGTGACGTCTGGCCCTAGAAGGGCATGTTACACCTCTGCTCCGCGGGCTGCATTGATTGCCAGTTTGCTTCTGGGTTCAATTCAAGGGGCTGTTTTTGACTTTTAAGGCCATACGTGGCATGAGGCTGAGTTATTTGAGGGTCCGCCTCCCCCCCCATTACATTTACCTGTCCCATCAGGTCTGGCAGGAGGGATACGGTACGGTTCCCGTCTGCTAAAGTGGTCCACCTGATGGGACTCAGGAGACAAGCCTTTTCTGCTGTGGCTCTGGCCCTCTGGAACATCACCCTCCCCACCCGCCTGGGGTGAGATTAACCCCATCCTTATTTTTTATTTTTTTATCCCGCCTTTATTATTTTTATAAATAACTCAAGGCAGCTAGTACTCCTTCCTCCTCCTATTTTCCCCTCAACAACAACAACCCTATTTTCCCCACAACAACAACAACCCTATTTTCCCCACAACAACAACCATGTGAGGTGAGTTGGGCCGAGAGAGAGGGACTGGCCCAAGGTCACCCAGCCGGCTTTCGTGCCTGAGGCGGGACTAGAACTCTCTGTTTCCAAATTGTGGCTTTTTCAGCAGGCTTAAGAATCCCTTGGAAATAGAGACCCTGTGAGTGGGTTACATTATATGTAGGATGTTGGTCCATCCTCACGCAGTTTTAATTATATTTATGTTGAATTGTACTTAATAGTTATTTTGTTGTTGTTGTTCAGTCGTTTAGTGGTGTCCGACTCTTCGTGACCTTCGGGACCATAGCACGCCAGGCCTTCCTGTCCTCCACTGTCTCCCAGAGTTTACTCAAATTCATGTTCGTTAATGTATTGTCGAAGGCTTTCACGGCCTTCATGGGAAGACCCACAACAACCATCATGTTCGTTACATCGGTGATGCTATCTAACCATCTCATCCTCTGCCGTCCCCTTCTCCTTTTGCCTTCAGTCTTTCCCAGCATCAGGGTCTTTTCCAGTGAGTCCTCTCTTCGCATTAGGTGGCCAAAGGATTTGAGCTTCAGCTTCAGTATCTGTCCTTCCAATGAGCAGTCAGGGTTGATTTCCTTTAGGATTGACTGGTTTGACCTCCTTGCAGTCCAAGGGACTCTCAAGAGTCTTCTCCAGCACCACAGCTCGAAAGCATCAATTCTTCGGCGCTCAGCCTTCCTTATGGTCCAACTCTCACAGCCATATGTTACTACTGGAAAAACCATAGCTTTAACTATACGGACCTTTGTCGGCAAGGTGATGTCTCTGCTTTTTAATATGCTGTCTAGGTTTGCCATAGCTTTCCTCCCAAGGAGCAAGCGTCTTTTAATTTCATGGCTGCAGTCACCGTCTGCGGTGATCTTGGAGCCCAAGAAAATAAAATCTGTCACTGCTTCTATTTCTTCCCCTTCTATTTGCCAGGAAGTGATGGGACCAGATGCCATGATCTGGGTTTTTTAATGTTGAGTTTCAAGCCAGCTTTTGCACTCTCCTCTTTCACCCTCATCAAGAGGCTCTTTAGTTCCTCTTCACTTTCTGCCATTAGGGTGGTATCGTCTGCATATCTGAGGTTGTTTTAAACTTGTTTTGTTTGTTTTATTGTACGCTGCCCAGAGTCACATTTGTGAGAGCCAGTTTGGTCTAGTGATTAAGGCAACGGGCTAGAAAGCAGGAGTCTGTGAGTTCTAGTCCCGCCTTAGGCATGAAAGCCGGCTGGGTGACCTTGGGCCAGTCCCTCTCTCTCAGCCCAACTCACCTCACAGGGTTGTTGTTGTGGGGAAAATAGGAGGAGGAAGGAGTATTTGGTATGTTCGCTGCCTTGAGTTATTTATAAAAATAATAAAGGCGGGATAGAAAATAAAATAAAAATAAATTGTGAGACAGGCAGCTAGAGATGATGATGATGATGACGACAGACATCAGCCCAGGGAAAAAGAGTGTCATGAAGGTAAGAAACAGCAGAGAAAGCCAGCATAGCAGGACCTCTGGAACTTCCACCCCCTTGAAAGCAGCTCAGCTCTGGGTCACATGACCAGGTGATTCGGGGACTTAGAATGGAACAGTCTGTAGCATCCTGGTAGCTTCCTGACCGCATCTCCCAAAGGGAGATTTAGGGGAATTTATTCTGAAATGCCTTTTTGCACAGCCTCCAGGAGCATCCAGCCCTTTTCAAACCTCTTTTGTCTTCTTCTTTAGTCCCATCTTCTTTGGTCCCATTCTGTTCCGCTTGGGAAAATAACCTTGCTGACAGACAGAGGCCAGACCCCTTCCCATAGTTCCTTTCCAATATTCTGGTGGGCTGGAAAGTATAAAAAGGAATCTGTTGCAGAGAGCTTACCTGTAATCGTTTTTTCAGGTGCTGAAATTTCTAGAGAAAGCTATAGCTGTTAAAATATCCTTTTGCTTATTCAACAGCAAAAGAGAACATTTATGAGTAATTTAATCAAATGGTAAAAACAAAACTGTACAGGAATTTTCCAGCTAACAGCACCCTAAACTAAACACAGAAATTCTTTTCCAATTCCTAAAATGGTGTCATTTCAGGTGTCACCCCTGGAGGGGGGGGGGTGTTCAAAAGTCAAGATGGCAGCCACAACTGTGAGATTGAAGCCCCACCCCATGCACATAAAATGGTGGGTGACTTCCATCCTGTGGTTGCAGCCACCATTTTGAGATCTTTTTCCTTTCCCTCACCCCACCCCTCCCCCGGCCTCCTCTTAGCTACTGTTTTGTTTTATTTGAATTTTCTTTCACCTATTCAATCTGTTCTTGGGGCACAAGTTGCTAAGCGAAATAAAGTCGGAGTCAAGGGACTGCCAGCTCCCTGTTTAGCCATTACAAGAGGTCTAAGTCTGGCCGTGTCCAAAAGGGTGGGCACCGCCTGCAGCCGTGTGAGCCCACAGAGGGCTTCCCGTTCAAGCTATCAAGCCTCCAATTTAATATTCACTTTTGATTATGTGTTACCAAGTCGTTTAGTGACCACACAGACGGGTTTTCTCCATGACAATCTGTCCCTAACCGGGTCTTTCAGGTCTTCCAGCACTTTACCCGTTGCCACTGGAACGGAGTCGATCCACCGTGGAGGGCTTATTTCCTTCCCTGTTTCCTTTAAGATCTCCAAGAGGCAGGTGTTATCATTCAAAGCAAGGGTATCATCTCACACGGGGAGTTGCAACGGGAGGCCATTTTTCATGGGGCGGGGGTGGGGAGAAGGGAATCCTGTAACAAGTCTCTGCAGGATTTAAAGTGACCTGCCAGGCAGGCTCAGCTTGGCATCCATTTTCCCTCTCTCGGGATAACTGTACGCTACTGTCAGGCATCTCTGAGTCTGCAGCAAAACGGGCTTGAAGCGCAACCTCCTTCCAGAAAGCAGACGCACCCCCCGCCTGCCTGCCATGGCAACTGCAGCAGCCTTTCTAACCGGCTGAACTTCTATAAACTATGTGGGCAGGGCCGACCCCCCCCCCTCCCTGGAGGTTACTGCCGGTCACAGCTGACTGTTCGCATTCATAACAGCCTGCAACTTCTGACCGCAGCACAGCCAATCGGCAAGCTGGCTTGCTTGTCTGACCCTGGCTCCACCAATGGGTGACAAACACCCTGATTCATTCCCACTTGCAAATTACTCACAGCTCTGGGTTTTTTTTAGAGTCATAAAGGGAAAGGTAGAATGACAGCTTAATTAAATGTGCGTATTGGTACGGGTGTGCATATGTGTGCATGTGAGAGAAAATGTGCGGATGACATGTATACCGGCACGCACACACGCATAGAAATAGCGCGGGGCATTGTCTCCAGGTCTTTAGGGCTCTACCGCTCGGGGTAGCTGCTGCTTGATCTGTTTTCCCAGCCCAGGCAGCTCTGAAGCGAAGCCCTTGGGTCTGCCCCAACACGGAACTTTTGAACCACCTGCAGCTGGTGGGGGAAGGTCGTCTATTGGCCTGCCCCAGAGGGAGGAGGGAAGGAAGGATAACTCTTGCTTGCTTATTTGAAATGATCAGAGGGGCCTCTGTAAATTTTATTTTCCTGGTGCTGTTAATTGATTTTACAGCTTTAATTATCTTTTAATAGCTACCTACCTTATCCAAAGAACTCTCCAGTTAATCTCTGTTTCTGACTCCCTTCCAGTACGCTCCACCATTCCGCAAAGGACATAACCAAACTTTGGTTGATCCAGCTTGAATTTGGAAAATCTCCTGGGGGTAAACTCAAACCACTGTTACCAGTAAAATCCCACATGCCCATGATAATGGCATTTTTAAAAACTTGTATTGATCAGATATCCCAGGTAGATCCAGATTGGGTCAAACCGCGATCATCCTAATCCAGGGCTTTCCAAAGTTTTTCCCGCGGCGACACACCAACCGGCATTGGTGTGTCGCCGCGGGAAAACCCGGAAGTGCCGTCCTTGCGGCAGCGCGCAAAAACCCAGAAGCGCTGCTGCCGCTTTCAGGTCTTGCACACTGCAGTTGGTGTGTCGCCACAGGAAAACCCGGAAGCGCTGATGATGATCAGCGCTTCTGGGTTGTGTGGCGACACACCAGACTGTGTGTAGCGACACACTTTTGTGTTGCGACACACAGTTTGGAAAGCTCTGTCCTAATCCATGAAAAGGTCCATGCTCTGATCTTCCTACAAACCAACCTGACTATGAATAGCAAGCTTTACGCCAGGCACCTCTATTGGAAGCTCTTGGATTGGATGGAACAGCACTGGATAGTAAAACAAGAGCAAGGTGGGATCAGTCCTGCTAAATCAAGTCTTTATGCAATTTCAAATTAGCTCCTGGCTCCATATTAAAGAGCATAAAGCTAGAAGTCATTAGATAACGCCACCAGGCTGACCTTGTCTAGCCTTGGAACCCAAGCAGGATTGCCTTATTTAATGCTCGGATGGAAGGCCATCAGAAAATGCCACAGCTATAGACTAGAGTGAGAAGTTGAAAAAAGCATTCCAGAAGCAGCCAGTGACTGTTACTCTCCTATTGTTGCAAGAAAAAAAATGCATGGATGTGTCCATAAAGTCTCTGGGAACTGATCTTATCTTAATCTTGGGAAGCTTCCTCTATTTATAACTGTTGGCTCCTGCTAATCCATATACTCTACAGATAGTCCTTGCTTAACAACCATTTGTTTAGTGCTGGCTTGGACTTACGACGGTACTGGACTTATGACCCGTCCTCCCACTTACGACTGGTGCAGTGACCCTGCAGTCACATGATCACAATTTGGGTGCTTGGCAACCGGTTCACATTTATGACCATCACAGCATCCTGTGGTCATGCGATTGCCATTTTCAACCTTCCCGGCCGGCTTCTGGCAAGCAAAATCAATGGGGAACCACATAATTTGCTTAACAACCACATGGTTCGCTTAACACCTGCAGTAATTCCCTTAACAACCACCGCCGTGCAATCTCTCTTGAGATACAGTGCAATCCACAGGACAGTATGCCTGATTAGTTCTAAGGCATGAAGCACCTTAGTTGAAAGGTGTGAAGTTGAAAGGTGTGAAGCAAAGAAACATTATTGCATCCTCATTGGTAAAATGCTGCTATTCTAACTAGAAAACCAACAGCAACATTGCTAGACACTCAGAGCTCATCCATACCACCTCCTCATCCCAGCCGAAGGCATCCCACTTACCCTTGGCCAAGGGCCTGTCTTCATGACTTCATCTCAGTCCCATTGTCAGCCCACTGGTGAGGCAGCCTGACGGTGGCTTTATGGGATCTGATGTGGAAGTGATGTTTGCCACACATTCTACACATATAATCTAGGGTGCATGGAGGAGGAGGCCTGGGATGATGCCATTAGGGTCAGGGATCTGCTCAGCTCCAAGTGGTCCAGCAAATCTGCTGTGGGATCACCCCCTTCTGCCTGGGCTCTAGGAATCTTCAGGTTTTTTTTGCAAGGGAGACTGGAATTCCAGCCTCTATAGCTACTTACTTTGTGTTATGTTTTGCTTTTTTTTTTAAGTTAGTTTGACCAGTTGACATAAAAGTGGTCACTGCCTCAATCAAGGCTCTGTGCAACCCAGAACATGGGGGGTAAAAGGTGGACAGGGGACCTTCTTCTGCATTTACCATTGCTTTGGCTACAAGAGAGTCTGGAACCCCAATTGCAAGGAACTCGCCAGATGCTTTATTTTCTGTGTTTTGAAGAATACGTTGACCTATCCACCTCTACATATCCAGCAAAATACCTTTCTCAAACTCCCAACTCTTCAACAACGCATTTCTAGAGCTGCATCTTGGCTGCACATATCTGGATGACAGGTTGATAATGGTTTTAGAAGAACAATATACTAAAGAGCATCCCCTGGGTTAACACGCTTGATACACTTCAGGAACACTTAGGGTGCATAGCTTTGGGAATGAGCAACATGCAAATATGGAAAATAAATAAATAGAATAAAATACACCTGGGCTGCACAAATCTGGGCCCCTTTGTGGAAAAAAAAAAGATGGGATGGAGTTCCTGGAGCATCTAAGCAACACTCCAGCACATATTCCCTATGGTGATTGATGGAGGCTTTTCCTGCAGCTGGTGACATTCAAACTTCAACCAAGGGAAACCACGGATCACTTTCCTTACCACACCATGTGGTCCACCATGTGGACAGCAGCACAGCACAGTCCTGTTCCAGTTGCAAAGTAAGAGCAGACTGTGGGGGGGGGGCAGCAAGATTTAAAGCAACAGGAGTCCCTCCTGCTCTGGGACATCAACTTGGCTGGGTGGATGAGCTCCCGCAGAGATGAGGAGAGCCCTTCAAGCTGTAACCAAGATCATTTGAGTTTAGCAGGACCCAAGCTACCAGCTTTGCCAAAAGGCTTGTATCTCACAAATGGCAGCTTGTGGCAATGAATTTGAGCAAGTGCTTTCCAGGCTACGCTGGACGTAAGCTGAGTTTGTCATATCGAAGGCTTGGGAAAGTGCCACAACCACCCTCAACTTCTTTCGTTCCAGAGGTGAGCACCCCATAGTGGCAACTCTTAAGGTATTTGAAGGTCAGGCTTTAGCTCAACTATTGCGTGGCTCTCGGATCTGCTTAAATTCCACTTGTACAACCTAAATGTCTTCAAACAGCCTTTTGTGATGCAAGGCACGTGCCCAACGCAGCCCTGTGGCTGAAATAGGCGTAATCAAGATTAAGAGTGTTACAATATTTTCAAATTCATTTGAGTAATTTCTCAGAGATCTTATGCAATGCCAGAGCAGAGCAATACACGACCACAGTAGGAGTTGGAACGAGCCAGGAGAACAAATAGTCATTTTCTAACTACTTTATTAGAGTTCATTCAATGCATACAGAGAACAGACACACACCCAACCCGTCTAGTGGTTGGCCAGCCAAAGAAAAGAGAGTTGGGAGATCTAGGACAAGCGTTTTCTTAGTTCTGAGGGAGGAGAGGTACTGCAGATCTCAGTTCTGCATTACCATTATTCATCATCATATTTTCCTGCCATCATTTCTTCACCAGTTGGAACTGCCGGCTGCTTTTGCTCAGTCTGCATTGCTCCATGCAGGTGATCAAGACCTATCACAATAAGTGCCTCTCTGAATCTTGACATGCTGGGTATGTTTATCCATATGGCCTGGTATTCAGCACCTGGTTCTTTCTGGCTAATTTCCACAAGTCTGTTGCAACACAGACTTGGAACACAGGGAGACCATGAGTTATAACCCTCTCTTAGGCATGGGAGCCAGCTGGCTGACATCGGGTTAATCACTCTCTCTCAGCCCAACCCTCCTCACAGGGTTGTTGTTGTGGGGAAATAGGAAGAGGGAGCATTAGGCATGTACACCACCTTAAGTTGATCAAAAATGAAGGTGGGATAAAAAATAAATAAGTAAATATCCCCTTGTTCCTTCCTTCACCTCTAGCATTCCAAACCTATTCCCCCTTGGGCCTGCTAGTCCTTAATAGAGTATAATAAAAGTGTGTGTGCATGTGCGTGCATGTGCGTGCATGTGCAGGTACATGTGTAAACAAATTCTCAGACTGAAAAGTTTTGATTGTGAATGGCAATATCCATCATACATCAGCTTTTGGGGAAATTTTTCTGAATCTTTTCAAGCCCCCTGCTCCGAGTAACCTTGTAATGTTGAAACAACATCAACCCTTCACTGCGATTCCCCTCAGCATCACAAGAGCAATGTTGTCCCTGTGAACAGTGGAGGCCTCCCTCTGCCCTGCCGTTCTATCCTGACCCCCGCTCTGCTGTCATTGTCCTCTCTTCATTGAATCAGCCAGATACTTCCTGATGAATTTTGTACTCGCTGGCTTTAGGCAGGCCTGAAGCCATCAGTTACTCTCGGTGTGGCAGAATTTAGGGCTGCTGCCTGCCAGAGTTAGGCAGAGGTTGACTCAGGGCCCCGACCATTGTGAAATCAGATCAGACAAGCAACCAGAATGCCGGGATATTTGATACTTGATATTTCCATACGGTTCGCCAATTCCATGTGACTGGATACTATGAAGTAGCTCATGGCGCATGGGTTGGTTTTCTGCTCATTTCCCTGTAACGTAATTCCCTGTAACTGTAATCTTGTTGGTTTGGCCAAGGATCGTAATATTCATTCCACTTATCCTGTTTATCAGCAGATTAAAAACATAATACTGTTTGAACTGTTCAAAAGTCATCAGAGGTTTCCTAACAAAGCTCCAGTGGCCTTATGGCTGCCTCATCTGCAAGGAAACCCCCTTTGCAATGGGAGTGTTCAGAGCACCTTTTCACCAGAGCTTTTCCAATGCAGTAGTACAAGGGGCGTGGTGGCTCAGCGGGTAAAACGCCAGGCTTGTCGATCGGAAGATCGCAAGTTCAGAGGTTCGAATCCCTAGCCCCGCGTGACAGAGTGAGCTCCCGCACTAGCTCCAGCTCTTGCCAACCTAGCAATTCGAAAGCATGCAAATGCAAGTAGATGAATAGGTACCACTTCGGTGGGTAGGTAACAGCGTTCTGCGCGTGTCATGCGGCCACATGACCGTGGAAGCGTCTTCGGACAACGCTGCCTCTTCGGCTAACAAACGGAGATGAGCACCGGCCCCTAGAGTCGGACATGACTGCACAAATGTGCGGGGGGAACCTTTACCTTTTAGTGCAAGGGAGGGAAGGGGTCATGAAGGCCCTCAAAGTCCAACTCTTGCTCAGGTCAGGAATCCAAATTAAGGCACAGAAGACAGATGGCAGTCCAAACCCCTATTTGAATACCGGCAGTGAAGGGAGCCCACCATATTGGCAGTTGTTGCCTCCACTGTCTAACTGCTTTCCAATAGGAAATGTGATTATTTCTTCACGTGAAAGTGAAAGTGTGCGTGAAAGTGCTACTAACACACACACACACACAACTCTTTTCTTCTCAAGGAACAACATTCCCATTTCCTTCAACACCTGTTCATAAGATTTAGTTTCTCGTCCCCTGTTTATACAGTAACCATTTCTCTTCTCTGTACCTATTCTAATTTCTTCAAATTGGTCTTAAAATGTGGTGTCCGGAACTGAGGACATTATTCAAAGTGGGGTCGGGCAAATGCAGTCTAGAAGAGCCATAGGACTGAACCGTAGGGCACCCCACTCAATACCTCTCTCCAGTTTGATAAGGAACCATTGAGGAGAGTTCTTGGAGTGCAAGTTTTGAGCCAACTATGAATCCACTTACTTACTATGCTGTCGAACCCACACTTAACTAGTTTTGCCAAGCTGTTCTGAATGGCCCCTTAGAAATGCTTAGCATGGTAAAGGAGAGGCCTACTCAGCATTCCAAAGAGCTTTTGATTCTACCCTACCCTTAATACTTGCTGAGATCAACAGCACGAAGTTATGTAAGACAAAGGTCAAATTAAGAGAACACTTCCAGAGGATCCTGAACCAAAATGTGGGGTGTTGTGCAATTTTATTGAAAAGTGGGTGTCTAAGGACAGATACTGAAGCTGAAGCTCAAATACTTTGGCCACCTAATGCGAAGAGAGGACTCCCTGGAAAAGACCCTGATGCTGGGAAAGACTGAAGGCAAAAGGAGAAGGGGACGGCAGAGGATGAGATGGATAGATAGCATCACCGATGTAATGAACATGAATTTGAGTAAACTCCGGGAGACGGTGGAGGACAGGAAGGCCTGGCGTGCTGTGGTCCATGAGGTCATGAAGAGTCGGACACGACTAAATGACTGAACAACAACAAAAAATGTGGGTAGAAGGGAAGATGCTGATGCTAAGTATCAACAGGATTCCTACCAAAAGATGTTAGCATTAATACAGGAACTCAAGAGCAGCAGGGCCAATCGCATCCAGCCTCATCCATTTTATATCCACCAGATATAAAAATGGTGCACATCCTGAGAGGGGAGGCCAGAGGAGTTATTGGTGGAGGTGGGGTGCAAAGACTCCTTCTGCATACAGCTACACTGTAGGTGTGAACCTTTTGAGGAGGCCATTATTTCAGGGACATCAGCCAGGACCTGCTGTAATGACTTGTGGGAATGACCTTGGGAGACAGGAGGAAGACCCGCAGCCAGGGCAATAGTCTGATGAGAGGCAGCTCAGTCCGCAGGTGGGGGGAAAGCATGGGAAGCATTTCAGAAGGGGCCCTCCCTGGTTTTCTGGAGAGTAAAAGGAGAGGAGAGGAGGGGAGAAATACTTTCAGTCTTGGAAGATTCTGTTAATGTAACCTTACAATAAAGTAGGATTCATTCATCTGGGGTGCTTCTTGTCTGGACTACCTGACAAGGCTGACACCTACCCATATGCTGTGTGTGAATGTCTGAGAGAATTCCTCTTCTTTAGAATCTTGAATTCAGCAACTGTCTCCATTTAAAATAAACCAAGGTTCAAAACTTTCTCCTTTGCCTGCATTCACACTAGTTACTAAATAGATCCACTTTTTGGATTAAACCATAAACTTCCCAAATGGGCCTGGTTCACACAACATGCTCAGCCTTAAGAAAACCTAATCAAGCTTTGCACGTTATACAAATGCACCTGCTAGGTCTTCAAATGACCTGGATCCATGGCTGGTGTAAAGACAGTCTCAATCTCTCCCTTTAAGAAACTCAAATGTCTCTCTGTAGCTTGAATCATGTCAACTGGATTTCTATTTTCTCAGTGGAAACGTTTCGTTCCTTATCCAAGGAGCTTCTTCAGTCTGAGCAAAGTTAGTAAGGGAATCCTAAATATGTTTCTAGGTAGCTGTGGTCACAGTCTATCACACACAGTGGGTATGAGTGGAAAAGAATGTCCTTGATTTCCCAGAGTTATTTTATGGTTGGTTGAGTAAGCAGGGTGGCACTCCAAAGCTGTGGTGTTGCAGAATAAATCTTCTTCCAGGTTCTCTTTTACTCTTCAGTTTTAGGCAATTGAACTTGAGTGACACATGAACTTGGGACTGTCAATTGCCCAACTCTGACCTGGCAATGTCCTGTATTTAGTTGCAGGCTTTGAGGTTGGCACCATACCTCTGGTAAAGGGCCTGAACTGAAATATACTTCAGCCTGGACTAGTTTCCTATGTTCCAGGCAGGGATTAAACAATGCAAATTAAAAGCATTCAAAATAGCTCACTTACTTTCCCCTGAAGCCTACAGTAATCTGAATGAGGAAGGTTCCCAACTAAATCAACTCTGATTTAAAAAGGTAGATTCGTCTGGCCTAGTTAGTTAGCTAACAAGGCAAGAGATCTTTAAGCACTGAAATGGGCATTTCATTCTGGAGAATTTATGTTTGAACTGGCTGAATGAGAAAAAGGAGAGTGTCAGGATGTCATCCATGCCATCCTGCCATGGCACCAGGAAAGAACATCCCGCCAGGCTGTTAAAACTCACAGGGTTGGTTAGGGGGTGCAGGGCAATAAAACCACCAGACGTGTGAAGTGGAGGTTTGGTGTATTCAGAACTGCAAACATGTAAATCACAGTATCGAGGCAAGCGATTCAGCACCCAGGACAGATCAAAGGGCGATATCGCATCACGCCTTAGTTGATTCGAACTTAGAAGGGCAAAAAACAGAGATGAAGGGGAAGGCGATCGAACAGTGAATCCCAATTGGGGGGGGGGGAAACTTGGAGATTATTAAACTGTTGGTTACGGAAGCTTGATTCACTTGAATCTTTAATGTGCAATGGATCACTGGCTTTAATAAAGATTCCTTCATATCCCTGAGTGGCTTGTGTCAGGAATTCTGATTTAATAGTCAACAGATCGAGAGACTAGTTGGGCAGAAGCAGCCCAGGAGATTTGGGGACAATTGTTATGTAGTTCACTCCCGTTCCCTCATCTTTCTCAGCCTATACATTTGTAGGACTGTGCAGTATTTTGGATTCAAAGAGGCACAGGTGTCTCAGACTTTGTGGGGTGCTCCCATAGCTATACTTAAAATCAAATTTCCATAGAGCAGTAGAAGTCTCTCCTTCAAGGAAAAAGGTACTCCTAGGAGGCCTAGGGAGTAGGAACTGAACAAGGGGGTGGTAAGGTGGATTCACAGAAAGTCTGAAGAACTTGAAAATCAACTATTTTATTATGAACAAAAACACAACTTCAAGTCTCATATTAGAAGAAATTAGTTTTCAGCACATAACATATGAAAACATTAGAAATGGAAAACCAAAGATCCTACCCAACTTCAAGAGCTTTGGAGCTTCGACAATACACATTAACTTTCACACCAACTGTTTAGATATTCTACTTTTCAACTTAAAAGGAGGGGGGCAATAAACTTACCTATTGCATTCTGATGGTTTGATAATATCACCTTTATTAGAATATTGCCAGCAAGTGTTACAAACAAAGTAGTATTAAATTAATATTACAAACAAATTGTTAAACTAGAAAGAAGATATGCAAACCAACTTTGTCCCAAATAGTAAACAGAAGTACAGTGATGTAGATATCAGACCTGAAGCCATGGAAGAGTTAAGTCACATCCCTTTTCCAGCTTAGAGCAGGCAGAAGAGGCTGGTCTATGGGAAGGCTCTGCGCTGGCTGCAAGACCTTGCTCTCTCAAGACCCACACATCATCCCAAGCCAAACAACGTGATTCCCAGTATTATCAATGAAAAGGCATTGAACAGCAAACCCTCCATTCCTTCCACAATGGATTTTCCATGGTTAAAAAAAGCAACCAAAGCAGCAGTACGAAGACCTGAAAGAAAAATTTAACACCTCGATTCTTTTCTGGAAGGAGCAAGGGAATCCTATGGTAGCAGCCTCATCCAGAAGCGCCCAGCAAGAGATAAGAGAGGCTGAGAGAGAAAGAGAGAATGCACACTAAAATGTTCTGCACTGAGCACAAATCTCAGCAACTAAGGCTAGTTTTTGCAAGTGATGAAAGCCTTTAACTTAACCAAAACTGAACTAAATCCAAGAAAAAAAGTCCCTGTATCCACAATTGAATGCAGGTGAGTAATTAATGTAAAAATATTTCTTGGAAGATACTTCAGAAATAATTTACATACACTAAATGAAAATAAAAGACTGCAAATAACTCGATACTTGTATGCATGTTTCAAAAAAAAAAAAAAAAAACCCTAAAAAACATCAACCCAATAAACATCCAAATAGTTGTCCAATTACCAAGAAGTGTCAGACAACTAAGTTTCCTTCCATGTACTTTCAGTAACATCCCATTCATACGTTCACATAGCTCCGGTCAAGTGTCCAACTGCATTTGTTCCTGTGTGTGTGAATGTGACCATGCCTTTGTTTTAAAACCCTATCCCGAGGATGAAAAGGCATGTTTGGCCCATTGGCCTCTTTTTTGTTGCCTGTCATATGACTAAACAGACCAGTTCATAGCTTGATATTACCAGAGTTAAGAGGAAGACAAAGAACGTTTTTACCAGGCCTGTTTAATTCCAAACATCTTATGGCAGATTCAGCATGTGCCATCATATGATCTTTTTGTGATCTCTTTATGCCACGGACATAAAAAATGGAAGGGGCTGCATTCTTGGAAAAAATAAAATCCCCTGCTAAGCAGCTGGCTTTTACTGATCGCAGGTTCCCACCAATGTCAGAGACTTTGCTCTGCACCTGTGCTTTTCTAACAGCATCTAAGCAAACCATCACCTTCAAATTCAGTACAAACCTCTAAATCAAGATTCATAAAGCGCATAGCATCTAATTAGCTGAGAGAGAGACTTTATTGATTTTATTTAGAATCTTTGCTATATGTCAGTGTTTCTCAACCTTAGCCATTTTAAGATGCGTGGACTTCTACCCCCCAAATCCCAGCATCTTAAAATGGCCAAGGTTGAGAAACACGGGTAAATGTAATTGCTTTCCTTTGTCCCTATTTTCCTCTTTTCCTTTTGCTCTGCTATTGAAAAAAGGGAATTTCTCACTAAATCTTCCTCATATTCAAGCCTGCAGGCTGCTTAACTTAAGAGCTTTTACAAGGTTTTTGTTAAACTCTTTATACTTCTGGGCAAAAACTTCCCAAGTACATTCTTTCTCTTTCCTCAACTGAAGAGAAGGGCCTTGGATTTCTCTAGCTAAGAGAACTAAGAGCTGAGACCTTTCAGGAAGTCCTGCCAGCCTGGTAATAACTTCCTGCCCTCTGAGATTCTTTTGTATTCACTTTTGTAAGTAAACAATAATGACAGGTCTAAGTTCAATAAATACCTATAGAACTCACAATTGTCCATCAGCAAAACTATTCTTTACACCTTCCGGTACATGCTGTTCTTTAAAGATGCACTCAATGGGGGAAACAAGTATGTTCAGACAAGGGTGTCTGAGATCCTACCTTTCCAAATATCAGAAGAATGAAGTCCATGGGGTTTTCCATTATTTCCTTGTGTTGTTGAAGTGCTTAAGGAAGTACAACCAAGCTTTAGCTATCTGGTTATTATACCCTTGCTTTCAACTGGGGCGAAATATTCATCTTGGTGCCATATCTACTTGTCTTTGCTGATGCATCTTAACCGAGTTTTTTCAGATCAGCCTAAGTATTTAGAGGAGCCGTGATGGGTCAGAGCAGTCATTCATCAAATCCTGTCTTCCAGGGCCATCAGATGCTTTTGGGGAACTGAGCAACAGGGAATGGAGATATCCCATCCCTTCTTGCTCTGCTGTTTGACCTCTACATAGTACATTTACTCTCATGGCTAATATAAAAGCCCTGGAGAGACCAATAAGACTGCTAGAAGTAGGTGTGGCAAGGCCATCTTGTCCTCCACTGGCTAGCAAACAAGTGCCCTAAAAATGAGACCTAATGGGATACATGAAAAAATAAACCACATGCTCCCAAGCTCCCTCTTTCTGGTATAAAAGCTCTGCCTCTCTCAATGTCAGGTCTCCACAATGACTACCACAAGGGTTCCCATCGTGACTTCATAGTAAATACTGAGATAATCAAATCAAGTAAGAGAATAGTGCAGCCTCTGCCCCTTCCTAAAAACAGTATCAGTTAGTGGGGCAAGTGACAGCGACTAGCCAGCTGAACACTCAAGGGGAGTGAGAGTTGTGCCTATGGGAGACATCAACAACACGACACCGAGAGCCGTCAGATGTTCTGCCCCACAATTTGCAAGGTAAGTGACGGGGGAAATTGCTTAGACAGAGACTGAGCAGGATAAAAGTCAAAACGGATCCTGCCTTTATCGTTAAGGAACAAAATGACTCTCCTCCAAGAGACAATACGACTCTTTCCTAGGACACGGAGGGAGGGAGATCCAACAGCCTCGTGCCGACTAAAAAATCAACGGCTCCTTCTGGGATTGATCTGTAAAATTAGGTGATTTCCCATATAAAATGATCTTATCTTCTGCCTTCCCATTCAGTATGCACATCCCTCTCTCAATTTCTAATAGTTTTCAGAACTGCTGCCTAGAAGTCTAACTCCTATTGTTCTACCAGGAAAAAGAAGAGAGCTTCAACAGCCCCAGAGCAAAGGAGAAGGGAAGTGGCCACAGCCAATCACGAGTCGTTGCTGATTCGAAGAAAGGAAGCATCTACTTTGGTACCAGTCTGTCCTTTCAATCCTCCTAAATCCTCTTCCAACAGAGAACACCCTGATTGGGATGTTTTACCAGCTGCTAATGAGAGAGGGGGGGGGGGAAACAGGAGAGAGAAGGAAAATTTTGCAGAGAAGGGATGGAAAAGACAAAGAAAAGCAGCCTCCAAGACCAGTTGGGGGGGGGAAGGTTTTGTTACATGCCTTGAATATATTGTTTCAAAAGACAATACTGGAATGAGTTAGTCATCCATTTAAGCATCCTAAATACATTGCTTGGTAGTTACAGTATGTGGCTGTGCAAAGCATTTGAAAGGGGGGCTTTGCAAAATGAGTGAATTATCCACCCTCAAAGCATGAAGCAGCTGCCATGTGCAGACAGCTTGGCTTGGCTGCTTTGAGGGGCAACCCTGACTGTTCACATCTGTGTGTGCATGCACAGAAAGCCCATCTGATTCAACTATCAGCCAAGCAAAGCAGCTGTGTATGCACACACCTGAGCCGAGAACCAGGAAAAGTCTTCAAAACAGCAGCTCCTGGCCTTTCAGAGGACACAGCTGATTTAATGCTTTATTTGTGCCAATGCACTTTGCGAAGCCCCCTCCCGTTTGATGCTTTGCACAGTCCTAATAGCTAGTAAACAAATCAAATATTTAACTAAGTTGCTGGAAAGACAAGGAGGAAACAAAGGTCAGGGAAACAGATTTTCAGCCAGTCTTGTAGCTTCCATCACCAGTCCGATTTTTTCGAGCCAAGATGGTCTCCTTGGCCACTTTCTTGCAGTCACTGGCCAAGCCAAGATAGCACATAAGATCAATGAAACCAGTAGTGAAATTCCACCGCCAGCCCAATTCACTCGTTGAGTAATCAAAGGGGAAAGTATGATGGTAATTATGGAAGCCTTCCCCTAGAGAGAGAGAGAGAAACAAGAAGAAAGTGGTAAGAGGCAACGCCTATCTCCCCCTCCTTTCCCAAGGAGTAGCCTTTGGGAAGTAGCCAACTCTACTCAGTGTTCCCCTCTTGTGACACAGGAAATGCATGTTGTGGGCAAAATAGGAGGAGGGAGGAGTATTTGGTATGTTCGCCACCTTGAGTTATTTATAAAAAATAAATAAAGGGATATAAAATAAATAATTAAAATATATATCTGAAACAGGCTTCCTGGCATCGTAGTCCTTTACTTTTTATTATTTATTCATAACATTTACTAGCCCCTCTTCATTATAAAATACTCCTAAAGCCAGGGGACAGCATCATAAACCATGTAATAGAAAAGCAAAACAAAAGACATCAACAACCACAGCACCAACTCATCCAAAACCCTGTGCGGACAAGAAAGATGTTGGTTTGTGTGGAAAGCTTATAAGCGCCAGCATCTCTGAGCAGGGAGGGGGGTCTGCAATTGGGAAATCCTTCTCTTGCTTTTCCCCACAAGGAAGTGAACTCACAGCAGCAGCAGAAAGAGGGCAGTATTGAGATGGTAGCAAAGAGTTTTCTGATCTCCTTGTTGCCATCTAGTGGTCTTCCCGAGTTTTGCACCACTGTTCTGGTAGCCCTTCCCAGACTACAAGCATTGGGTTTGGCAGATCAGTTCAAGGACCTTGTGCTTGGCTCAGTAGCATATTTAAATTTCCTATTCTTCACTGTTTAGCAGTAGATATCCCTATATTGTTGCCTATATTGTTGCCTTACTTACCAGCATTAACTTGTTTTTAAAAACACAGGATTAAACAGCTCATATTTTATGAATACTACCACAGCACTAACTGAGTTAAACCTGGTTCCTCCTTTTTGGTCATTTCAAGTGCTGATTTACTATTGGAATTATCATTGAAAGTGAGATTTCCATTGTGGGGTTTACATGTTCACAAGAAGACTTTGACATGAAGTCTAGATTTCTTTCTTTTTCTAAAACCCAACCTTAAGAAACCTCTAGCCCAGAAATCTTCCTTTCCTCTGTTTCCAGGAAAAAGCTTTTCCCCCCCCTCAGATGAGTAGCTGATGGTAGGGCAGGGAAATGCTGTTATCTGCAATAGAGCTTCCAAGAGCCTCTACTTCTGTCACTGGAGGCTGTTTTACAACCTAATTGCCTTGAAGGCCCTTGGGGACTGGATGATGCTGAGGAAAGGGGGCCTGAACCTACCTTCTTTGAAAAGCATCTCACAACAACTGAGAGTCATGGTGGCACTGAAGACAGCTTTAAGGCCAGCTGATGCACACCAGAAGGGAGTTTTCAAAGGTGGCCGAGAGGGAGGGAAAGATCTGTTGTTGTGTTACCACCCCTGATCCTCCCAATGCTGAGGAAAAAAATTCTGCCCAGTATTTTATTTTGGGTGGTGCAAAACCAGTGCCTTAATCCTTGCAAAGCTTTTTAAGGCTCTCCTTTTATCTTTTAAAACAGCCCTATGCTTTCCCCATCTTGAACTGGACCCATTTTTCTTGTTTCTTGGTGGAACAGCCTTAAGCTGCTTAAGCCACTCATCTCGCCACAGAAGCCAACCTGCTGGCCTCTGCTATTCCACGGGCATCGTGGCGTCCCTGGCCATTCCCCTGCACCCCCAGCCAAAGCCCGTTGCCAACTCCCAGCCTAAAAGCTGAACTGGAGTGGTTTGACAAGGCTGTAAAGAGAACAGCTGATATTTTCCAAAAGTGTCACCCACCCACCCACCCTTCATACTAAAATACGACTTTGACATATCCTCCACTGGTAGGATTCAGATCTGGGTTTCCAGGATGGGGCAAAACATAATCCTTCTCTCGGTTCCTTTGGAAAAATAAGACAAGACTGCAGGCTCTGCAGGTGAAAAACTCCATTGGCCACAACGGAGGGTCCCTTAAAAACCTGTCACAGGGTGAGGGAGGCTGAACTATCCAACAAGGCAGGGAGGGACGGGTTCGGTCTTCCCCACCCCTTCTAGTGTGTCTCGGTCTGCACTGGGCCCTGATGAAATGGAATAAATGAAAACCGGAACTAAAGCACCACGATCTGCCCCCAACTCCAGGGGAGCTGGCTGGCTTCCTACGCCTTACGTACCCAAGGCTCCAAAGACCACAAAGTGATTTTCTCTGGGGTTGATGTGGCGATCGTATGGCCGGTTGCCATACATGTGTGCCGCACTGTTCACCAGCCAGGAGGCGTTGAGGGTTGCTGTGTAGCGGAGAATACTCAACAGGAAGCTGTTGAGAAAGGGCTCTCCCCAGAAGTACCAAGGAACAAAGGAGGGCAACAAGAAGCACAGGAGCACCACTGAGGTCTTGTAATGCCTGAGAAGGAAAATCGATGCATTAATATACATTAATCTATGGGGTGGCATGGAAATCATGGAAGAGCTCTAATCTCTACATTTTCAGTTGGGAAACTGTTTGTGATACTGCCCCGGGGTGGCAAAAGGTCAGGAGCCTAGTAGCACCTTTTCCAATTAACAGATTTTATTGCAAGGTGCAAACTTTTGTGCTACCAGACTCCTGATGTTTTGCCGCCATAGGACACAGCTCCCCTCCTACAGTGCTCAAGGGTGGTATGTTTCATTCGACAGCAATGAATGTTCAAGTTCAAAATTACAATTGTTAAAAATCTGAACTGCTGCCCTTGACTCATCGAGTTGAACACTGTCCTTATAGTTGTTGAACATTCTAGAAATCTTTACTTCACCATAGGTTCGATTTTTGTTGATTATTTTCTGAACTGATAAATTATCTTGATGTATATATTATTCATTCATTCTTTCATTTATTTATTCCGTGTTTATATGGCCGCCCATCTCACAGAGAAGTGACTCTGGGCGGCATACAACGAAGCTAAAAACAATGTATACAAATTATTATTATACCCGTTATGTGTAGCTCCCTTGTCGATGGGACCCGCAGCATGCCCTCTCTGTTAGATCTAGTGGGATGGGCAGATGTATTCGGGGAGAGGCGGTCCCCCTGATAACCCAGTCCCATACCATGGAGGGCTTTAAAGGTCAAAACCAGCACCTTGAATTGGACCCGGAAACAGACTGATAACCAATGCAGCTCGCGGAGCAGAGGTGTAACGTGTGTTCTTCTGGAAACACATGTAACTGCTAACGCCGCTGCATTCTGCACCAGCTGACACTTCCGGATACTCTTTAAGGGCAGCCCCATGTAGAGTGCATTACCTCCAACTGGGGGGTGACTAGGGCATGAGTAACTGTGAGTAGAGCCCCTCGATCTAGAAATGGGTGCAACTGATGCACAGTTAAGCAAAGGCCCTCCTAGCCACCTGCTCCTCGAGTATATATAATTCTGATATACTGTAGGAAATGGAAGATAACATGCAGCAAATAAAAAGAAGACTTCAACAGAAGAATTATAATGGCTTAGACACAAGGTCTGGCCTTTAGTCTCTAGTCAAGCAGTAAACATTTGGGCTCAATTACCAATTCAGTAGCAGACAGCAATTGCAGCAGATGATGAAAAGAATTCAGCTGGCATTGTAATTTAGTCACTGCCAAGCACTTTCCCCAGATCCTTTTCATTTCTCATGCCTGCAATAACCCCTTGCTCACCTCCTCTGGAACATCACAACTTGGTCAGCTTTCAAGTCAGACAAGTCCAGCTTCTGTCCTTTTTCAATGACATCAGGGTGTTTGCGCACCAACAGCCAGCCAATATGAGCAAAGAAAAAACCGCGTTCTGCATTGTGGGGATCTGCATCTGTCTCAGAGAATTTGTGGTGTGCACGGTGGTCTCTGGCCCACTCATAAATATCATTCTAGATGGAGCACAAAGAGAATAATTTGAACAATGTTCGAAAGTGGAATGCTCTTTAGATTTACTCCCTGTCCATCCCTAAGGAACAGGGAAGAAGGGAAGAAAATACTTTATTAATCCTTTACTCACTCTAGGGTAGGCAAAAAGTATTTTTGACCATATCACTGGATGATGTTGGCTACCTACCTATTCCTAGCCATTATTAATTCTGGTTTATGAAGATTGTAGTCTAACAATATTACAAGATCCAACATGGGGGAGGGGGAGGGAAGACTGCCTTGAGCTTGGGGACCTTCAGCTTGTATCCCTCCTAAAACGCAAAGCCAGCCTTCCACACTGACCCAAGCCTGTTTGTGAGCAGAACATCCTGTTATTTCCACTCTTTCCAATAAGAGTATAACCCTTAGAAACAAAAGTAATATTCAGCCATTTAAAACTATTTTATTTTCCTGATGTTATTTGACAGGTCTAAATTATGCCAGGAGAGACCAGAAAAATGGCAGTCTGATGTCCAAAAGTCTTTGGTTGGTGTTTCCCAGTGTCAGGTACTTTAAGATGTGTGGACTTCAATGCCCAGAATTCCCCAGCCAGCATGCTGGCTAAGGAATTCTGGGCGTTGAAGTCCACACATCTTCAAGTAGCTGATATTGGGAAACACCGCCTTAGATGAAAAACTGAAAAATTATGTCAGGTAAGGCATCCCTAACCCCTGCCCCGGCTCCTGTTCTTTTCCAGGAGGAAATATTCCCCTTCTCTGCAAGCAGTGGGAGTTGGTCACTTGAGAGTTGGTCACATTTGAGACAACAATGGCTGGAAGTCTTTGGCAGCCAGTTTTGGTTCACACATCTTGCTCAAAATGCTGTTCTGGGGATTGGCCTGTCACATGAACTGAACTTTTGGTGGAATGTAAATGATGGTTTATGGCTAGCCCCAAGCCTAGGTTAATTAAAAAGTAACTGGGTAAGCAAAACAAAACACAAACTGGAAACTTTTTTTATAAAAATGACAGGGGCCAAATTCTGTATGGAATTCCAGGGCCAAACTGCAGAAATGTGCAGCCTTGTCTGCTGTATTTCCTATTGCCTTTGAAGCCCCTTCCTACCTGGAAAGCCATGGAGTTGACCGTGGCCAAGAACACTCGGAGAGGCAAGGTAGCTTTGTAGGACCGGTGACTCCAAAGCCGATGTGCTCCAGCTGTAACTCCAAGACCACCCAAGATGAAGCACAAAACAGCTGTAGATGAAAAAGGGGAGGAAAAGAACCTGTCAAGAGGATGGAACTGACATCTTAGCATAACCCAGGTATAGCCCCATCACCCCAAAAAGCCCCCGTTTTAAAAAAAACTATTTAATATTTAGAAAAGATAAACTTCAAACGGAAGAGGGGTTTCCATTCAGCTAACTAACAATGCGACCTGGAAAGTATCTACTCTGGTGCACGGTTGTCCAGGTTCTTTCCAGATTCAATTCACTCTCACTACTAAATCACACAACTAATGCGTAAGGTTTGCATATTCCTTGTGTAGGAATCAAATGCCTCCTATTATGAAGCATCACAGATGTCCAGAAATAATTCTATTATCTATGGAACTTAAGAACCTGAACTGTATGACTTAAGTGTTGCTTTTGATATGACAAGTGATTAATTATCCAATTCCAAACCATATTTCAAACATCCTGATTATCATGCTAACTCCTGCAAAGTAAGGACTCATACCACAGGCAAAATTATAAAACATTATCCCCAGTAATTCCTTAAGAGGATTCAGATTCTGCTCTTGCATAAATCACTTCAATCCAGTCAAGTGTTTGTTTTTTGTCTAAGAAGGCACCTTATCTATCCAACTCAGCAAAAAGAAGGGTGGAAGTCTCTGGATCCTGACAAGTTTACTGTATGTCCTTACTCACTAAGTTTGGCCTGGAAACCACGGGAGGTCTTCCGTCTAGGTCTTGCGGAGTGCAGAAGCTAAGATGCAAATAGGCTAGGATCTGAACTCACCCTCTGGAGCACAGCTTTCCAAACTGTGTGTCGCGACACAAAAGTGTGTCGCCTGCAGGGCCCAGGTGTGTCGCGTCAAAACGCGGAAGCACTGATGGCGCGACGCCATGCGCGCGGCGGCGGGCCATCAGCGCTTCCGGGTTTCCACATGGCACACAAGAACACCGCCACCGCTGTGGCGCGCAAAAACCAAAAGCGGCGGTGGCGCTTCCGGGTTTTCGCGCGCCACCATTGGTGTGTCACCGCAGGAAAACTTTGGAAAGCCCTGCTCTGGAGAATCCTTTCAGGCAGATGAATACTGCGTACCTAAATGGATACTACATTATTTTAACTACTGTAGGAACTGGAGTTTGGTGAGGGACTGGGACAGATCCTTTTTTCACACATCACAGCTCTCCTCTACTCATGACCACTTGGAAAGGGGGGGAAACTTTTCAAGGCTTGTGTAAAGATCTTTTAATATCCCATACTAGTGATTCATTAATAGGAAGAGCTGGGAATAGAATTCAGGACAATCCCCATATTGCCTTCATCTGACATTACTACGTCTGGGAAGCATTAAGCAAAAGTGCATGCAAATCTGAGCACTGGATTTCAGCTGCAACTATTTATGACGACCCTGAACATTCCATTAATCCCATTGGTTTGAAAACAAGAGAAACAGGCAATCAATCAAGAACAAACCCCATTACTACCAGGTTTCCTTACCTGCACAACCTTTCAAGGTTACATTTTTTCCAGCCTCTCACCAACACCTTCAATCACAATATTCATTGAGTAAATGTTGAAGCATGCAAATTAGATAATTTATAAAGAGATGCTTAATTAGCAGTTTGTTCCAATTACAACATCTGAATACTAAATAATAATAAATAATGTGGGATTTTAAAAGCCAAAATTGCAAAGCTTCCTGTTGCCAAAAGAAGCCACTGACACAGCAACACCTATCATCTGCAAACTGAAATCACCCCCTTTTTTTGGAAAGTTTTTGCAAGATTTTATCCCAACCAACCCCCCCAAAAAACTGTCGTGAAGAACAAATAGATTTGGAAAAGAAGGAGGTGTCATTCTAAAAATATGTCCATACGTATAAGCAAAGCATAGCCTGGTCTAGTTCTGCAAGTCTGAGGAAAGAAATAACCCTAAACCTAGTGATTTATAAACTTTGTCTAGCTAAGGTAGTTGTCAGTTCATTCACTTTCCTTTTTTTATTTATAAATGCATATTCAATTTTTGTCAGGAAAATAAACATTCAAAATGATTTACAATTACAGCAGCAGAAGAAAAAGCAATCTGAAGAAATTAAACCACGAACAACTGCCAAAATAATGTATTTTTAATTTTATTTATTAGGCACCGACCGACTCCAGACAACTCTGGGAGGCTCGCAATATAACAAACAATAAAACACAATATGAATAATAAAAAACTAAATAAAGAACAAGAAAAATAAAGAACAAAACCAAGATGGCGGTATGGCCAATGACACACAATTTTCTATGACTGTTTAAAAGCATTCAATGTGGGCTGGGGAAGCGATCCATAAACAGGTGTTTATACAAATCGTACAGTGGAGCTTTCATGAATGGAGGATATTCTCAACCCAGATATTTCTTCCTACAGATGCCGATATTCTCCAAATTGTATTTTACTTATATTGAGAAACACTATAGTCTGAGAACATCTGTCAACTATCATAGTGCTGAAATCACTGTAAAAAGGTGCCAGTTGCACATCTGGAACTGAGAGGCAGTGTAGAAAACTGGGCTATCTTCAAGCCCCATTGGTCCTTTTGGATCATTATCAAGAAAGTGGCTGACTACATGAGAAATACTCAAAAGCAAAATAGATCTCAAATTTTGAAACAAAGATTCCCTGACTAGATTATTCTTCCATCACCTCATTATTCTCAAAGACAGAGGCGGACTGCATATGGATGTGAGTAATATGGAGACACACCTGAGCTGGTGATGTCCAATTTCTGGTTGCCTTTCAAAGCTCTTCCAGGAAAAGTCAATTGAGCTTTCCATTATTTCCAGCAATGACTTCACAGAATATTCCCAGACCTAGCCTCCCACACTGTTCTCAGATCCATCCCTGAGAAATGGAAATGATACCACTGGGATGTTTTATATCTTCCCAGAAGGAACATTTAACAAGACAATCTATATAATGATGGCAGCTTGAACATGAACCAGATGCCACTCTTGCAGTACTTAGAACTCAGACCCTGTTCAGAACAAAAGGCCTTCTGCTTCCATTAGGGGGGGGGAAACAGTGCTAACCCACATAAATAAATTAATTAATGGAAAATAAAAAAGGGAACATTTGGTTGAACTATCATTCCCAAACCTTGAATATCTCTCTCCAGCTGATTGCCTGCCTATATCTTAGAAGGCAACCTTTAAGTAGAAAATTGTTGCCTTAAATTCCATTCTGAACATACTGGCCATGATCCCCTCCCAGCAATTTGTACTGAATTTTTAAATGTCCCCCAGATCTTGTGGTATGTTCCCATAGTCAAACCCTATTTTGTACTTTGTATCAAGTACAGCATAGTGAAATGGCCAGCTACTGTAGTGTGGGAAGAGAGAATGGATGTTCATTTATAGTTGTGAGTACCAGCCACAGTGACCATATGCCCTTTATTATAAAGGACAGTCCTTTACTTCAGAAAGCCGTCCTTTGGATTTATTTATTTATTTATTCTCTTGGTTTTGCTCTTGCACTGTCCTTTGTAAAGCAAAGTTATAAAGATAAACAATTAATTTTTTTTATCCTAATGAACCTCTTTCAGATTTGCCCTCTTTTCAGGTTTGTCCTTTATTTTTTTTCCAAGAAAAATGGTCACTGTAGTACTAGACCCCAATGAAGACATCAGAGGGAGTAGAACAGATATTTTGGAAATTTAAATAAATCTCAGGGGAAGTCCACAGATGGTATGCTTGCTATGGTGGGCACAGCCAATAGCAATACTCCAGTTTTTGAGGAAAATGAGAGTAAAAGACAAGCCAGCTGCCCAGGAACCTGTTTCGAAGGCTGAGTTGAGGTCTAAAACCTAAAGCAAAAAATACTTGTGGAACCCAATTTCTCCCTCTTCCTCCAGCAGGCAAGGGTCATTCCCTCCAATCCATTCTTTCTCTTTAATGTTCACCCCAATGTCTCTGCCCGACTATTCCGCACACGCACTGAAAACACAGCGTGCTTCATCCCCTCCCTGCCCTCGCAGCGCCTGCCGGTCTCTGCATTCCACTCCTGCTCTGGTTCATCTTTCTCTGCCAGGTAAGTTTGATGCCCTCTAGTTCTACCCCCCAACCCCGCTTTCCCCCCTGCTCCTTGTTAAGACACAGCCAAATGCAGCCTCTTCCTCTTTCAGCTCTTCCTGAGTTACTTCCGTTTCTCTGTCAATTTCCTCAATGTAGTTGCCTTCTCCTAATCTTTACCCTTTCCAAGTCATGGAATGTGCCAGCTTTGACCACTTTTTCACTTCTTAAGGATGTTTCTTGGTCCATAAGGATCTCAGAGGCAGGCAAAGGAACTAACAGTGCCAAGCTGCTGGCCATCTGGGTCGCCTCTTGATCAAAAACGTTCAGTGTTCAAATGTTCAAAGCACAGGGCCATTTCCCATGGATACAATTATGTCTGTGGGTCTCCGCTGCCTGTTTCTAGTGCATGTCAACAAAGCTCAGACTTGGAGCAGCCAAAGAAAAAAGAACCTTAATTGATGGCTCAATTGTTCTTGCCAGTGGTAAAAAAAAATTATAAAGGTGAAAATAGATAGGCTGAGATGTGGCTTTCGCTATCTAGCCCAGTATTTAGAATGCTACCTAGAGTCAAAGAGAGTTGTAATTAAGATATTCTATACCCTTATGACTGTTTTAATTTCTACTTCTCCAATAAATTCACTCCTCAGTTTGAAGAGGCTTTTGTGCAATGGTTCAAACACTTAACTAGATGGAACTTCTGGCATTTGTTCGTGTGCTGTTCACTCCTCCTATCCAGCACACTCACGCCACCCTCCATCTACTTTGATCTTCAGTGGATATAATGAAAAAGTGGGGGTGGGGGTGGGGGTGGGGGGAGCAAAAAACCCTGGAAGGTTTTCTTCAACTCCATCTCCTCTCAAGTGGATGTTTATACCCCTTCCACCTGGACTCAGCTCCCCCAGGAGATGCCTGCAAACCCCCCCCCCCTTTCTGCTTTTAGACAAAGAGCCAAGACATACGCTCATTAGCTAACCCTTTTCAATCTGAATTAATTTGCATTACTGGTGATTTTTGCTGTTTGCCTCTTTGTTTTTTGTTAACTTCCTAGAGCAGGTTACACAGCATGTTAAAGTGCTATATACATAATGTAAAATGTATACATTATAACCATCTTCATATTTAGTTATGCATTTATTTATACAAATATTTGTATGCCACCCACTCTCCAGACTCTTAGGAGACTACCCATCTCACTAGTGGGAAATAGCACAGCTGCATTTTAGACAACCCCCATGCAACATCAGGCCATTTAAATGCTGCCCTCTGAAAACATGTAGCACAAAGCTCTAAGTGGAGATGAGCAACGTTGTGGACAGCAAGTCTTTTCTGTCTTATTATACTTCCTCTCAACCAACGCAACTATATAAAACTAGGAAGAAGTACTTATCTATTAAGACAATTTAGGGAGCAGATTTTCAAAAATGATTCTTAAAAAGCATAATCTCAAATACTTGCACCTTTGTTTTACTCTCTGACCACCTTCTGAAAAACTTAGAAATGGTTTATTATCTGGGAAACATTATCTCATTCATCATTTAAATACCTTTGCTACCCTAGAAGGATGCTGGATACTTCCCAGCACTACCCCTGAGTATTGTATTCCGAAGTGCCTGCTCTCTGTGGTGAATCCTGAAGGAAATGCTTTACGCTCAGTCAAATCACTGGATTCATCCAATTGGTTGTTGACTATGCTTAGGGCCCTCCAGATGTTGACGAACTGCATTATCTCCAAGGAGCATGGGAAACCGTAGTCTATGCTGTAGTCCATATTGACCAGCGGCCATTCTTCAAGGTCTCAGCCTTAAGTACTGCATGGTAGGCCTGGTATTCTTGCACGTAGCAAAATCCAATGACCTTCCGAGGCACTGAATATTTCTTACAGAATTGGGTATGTTTTTTGAACTCTTAAAGCATTCACGTGGCTGCCCAGAACAGCCTGTTTCTGAGTTCAAATGGCTATGACCCTCCCTGTGGCTATTGGGGACATGTTGGGAACTCAGAGGGGAGGAAAGAAATTAACTGAAAACAGCAGATGCCCCTGCAGCAAAGGCAGGCCCTCTTATTTGGTAAATTTACCCTCTTCCAAAGTAAATGAGGACAGTTTTGGCTTACCCCACACCAAAGTGAGTGGCTTTGCAGAAGGTATGAACGAGATGGCATACAGTGCAGTTACATGGAGAAGAGCCATGAGGATAATGTTCCTCCAGACGTATATTTTCGCAGGCTTAGGACCCTCCTTCTCACGATACGTCTCATCAAAAATGTCATCTGTCATCTCTCTCCCTGACCCCACGTGCTCATAAGTGGGATGGACTTTTTCCGAATGAGCTACCCCATTCTGGGTAATGTGAGCAAAGGCAGGCATGGTAGAAAACTCGGCAGTAATCTGGCAAATAAAGAAAACAACCAAAATTACATACAAAGTCCTGTGTTGACCAAAAACCAGTAACATCTTCCTCCTTTCTGGGTTCTTCACTCTTGAAAGCTGGCACATGCCTAGGAGGCAACGGAATGCTTGCATCTCATATGATATGAGTAGACAGTGATGGGCATTAAATGACACATTAAATACAAGTCTGAAAGCCACTATTTGTAATTATAACTTATGCAGTTTGCTAGATACCTAACTACTTGCAACTAGTGCTCCATAGGATAAGAAATTTGAGAATGCCGGCAGAGATACCCATGTTCTTCAGCTCGGTATTGAAGTTATGTCAGGAGTGGAGTCAGCAACAGATTCCACTCATCTTCCCCATGCATTTCATTTATTTGGTGCATATATGAACTAGAAGGTATGATGCAAGTTTTTAAATGAATAATTATTATACCTTTGTACCAAGACTTCTGGACAATGTAGGTGTTCAGGATATGCATGGAGAATGTCTGTATACAGCATAAATCTGTAGCAGCTAAATACTCCACCAGCCTTAAGTGCAATATTTTAACTACAGGCTTGCTCCTTAAAAGCCATAGCACAAATCAAATCTGAGGCATAAAGAAACTGAGGCTGACTGTTATGTAGACTTAGAAACCCAGAAGCAAATCCCACTGAAATCAATACAATTTTCTTCTGGGCCAGACTGCAGTTTTGTTTATTAAGATTGCATGCATGTTGCAGCAAAGAAAACAGTGATTCAAATGGTATATCCTCAGCAATATACATCAGCCTTCTCCTAATGGAACTAGGGCTATTACCGGCTGCCCAGCTACGTAACAGTACCTACTAGGCTTAGTTGATCTCCACAAATTAAGCTCGGCCTGGGCCAGACCTGATTAAATGCTTGGCTGGGAACTGCCACAATTTCCAGGACTGAGGACGACCAGCACCAAGGTGGATGGACTCATATAGCAGTGATGGTTGCCCAGTTGGAAGATCTGAAGGGCCAGGATGCAAACAGATCATCCTGGAGAAGGTCTATCTGTGTGTTTGCTAAGAGCTGATACCGACTTGATGGCACATAATTAGAATCAATCAGGTCAGACAAGGAAGGAGAAAAACAACCCAAAGAAAGCAGGGACAAGCTGCTGCCACATCTTTGCCAAGAAAACTCCACAAATGTGCCATGAAGTCACCAGGAGTTGAGCTCAACTCACAGAAGATTTTGCTTTTTATCACCTGGCTAGAGAAATCTCAGTGTACTGTATTTCTTTATTACTTTTATTCTTATCATTGATGTGCCACTCTAAAAACCACTGAGAAGGGTGATTTTTAAAAATAATGAATTAACTTGCTTATGAACAGCTGACACTAGGAGAATCCTGTCCTATGAGAAAGAAGAACGTTTCTTCTCACATAATCCCTTAATGCTAAGTGTTGAGATGAGTTGCAGAAATTACTATTGGTCCTATCAAGCAGAAAAGGGATGTTAGATTGCATCAGGCTGGCTGGGAAGAAGAAGCAAGCAAGCATTAAGCCCCCCACTGTTAAAACTACAGTATTTCCATCCAAAGCAAGAGACAGAAGTCTTTGCAGGTGGAGAACCAGAAAGGTTTTCTTTAGGCTGACTTTGTTTTAACAAAGCTGGGGATAATTTAAGAAGTTATATGTGAAGGGAATTTAAATTTGAATTAATCAGAGCTGCAATCCTTTACACCAGTGTTTTTCAAACGTTGCAAAAGTGATGGTTAATTCAGAGGGCCTTATTTCAATTCAATATAGAGAAGATTCTGATCTAATTTTAAGAGTATTTTTTTTCTCTGCCATAAGAGACTGCAGCGAGACAGCTAAAGCATATGCAGAGTGGGCTCCCAGCATATCCACTGAAAGACACAATGGAGGCTTCTCCAGTAACAAGAGAGAAGAATTGGTGGGGAAACTCAGAGATTTAAATGAGTGACATCTGAACCCAACAGCTTTGCAGCTAAGTTGCACAATGCAAGTCTCCTTGGGAATGCTGCCGGTGTGGAAATCTCTCTTCCACTGAAGTGTCGGGCGTGGGGGGTGGCTACCTCAGGGGGCTTCCAAAGAGCAGCCTCCCAGCTCTGCCATTTGTTCCCTCTTTACCTTTCCCTGAGATTTCCTTGCGAACAGTCAGGACTGGGTGGGAAAACAGGGAGAGTAACCGGTTGTCTGGACCGCTAGTAAAACGCTACGATAACCCCAGGGCAATGCGCCAGAAGCATCCTTAGGTTCGGTGCCAGTGATGGCCGTGCCTGCAGCTTCCCAAAAAGAAAGCCACTGCCTGCCTGCCTGCCTGCCCCCCACCCCCCCACGCCAGAGCGCGCGCGCACCTCCCCTCCCAGCAAGAGCCTCAGATCTGCCCGGGGAGCCCCCTCCCCGCCGCGGGGTGGATTCACCTCCGGGGAGCCAGGCGCCTCTTCCTGGCCACTGCGAAGGCGAAGCCCAACGGGTAAACGCCACTCGCTAGGGGAGGGGGCTCTGAAATGGAGCCCCCGCGTCCCCTGGGGGCGCTACGTTTCTGGAAGGCGCCTGGGGGCACCTCGCGGCGCACCCCCTCCCCGGGCTGGGTGTGGAGAGAGGGGCTTCCTCGCCGGCCGACTCCGCGGGGAAAGGCGTACCTCCTCCTGCAAAAACTGCGACGGCATCGAAAGGCCCTCGACCTGCAGAGCTGAAGCTTCTACGCCCGGAACGGCAGCGAGAGGCGCGGCTTTTTAGGTTCTCGCCTGAGCCTCCTGGTCCTCCTCGGATGCTGCGGGGCTCTAGCGACGTCTGGCAGCTTGCGCTTAGCGCTCTCTGTCCATCAAGCCCTTCCCCAGGAATTTAAACTACCGGCCACGACCTGCAGTAACCCGCCGCTGGCTGGCTGCTCTCCCACGACCTTGGCAGAAGTGGGGGCCGCGAGCGCTTGCCGGGGCTGGTAGCCGGTGACGCTGCAAACGGGGCGGAGGGCGAGGCGGAGGGCGGCGATTGGCTGGCGGAACTTTGGTGCCACCGCGGAGCCTCCTCAGCATTGGCTGTCCGCAATCTGCTGTTGGACGCCGGTGCGGTGCTCCGGCTTTTGCCCGCGTTTCTGGTTTAGCCGCCGGCCGGGAAGGCAGTGCCGTGGAGCGCCGCGGGCGGGGCGAGGCTGGGCGAGGGAGGCCGGCAGACCAGCGTGGGGATGCTGCCTCGCGCGCCGGGTGGAAGCAGCTCGAAGCCTCCGCTTGGCGCCCGGAGCGGGCCGCGGGTGAAGAGCCGCGCTCTAGCCTCCCCCGAGCCCTTCCCCAGGGCTGCGTTTGTTGCAGCCACCCGGACCCTCCCGCAGTGCAGCGCCAAGGGGAAAGGGGTGGGGCGGCGCCCGAGCCAGGTGCCCCAAAGCAGCCAGACGCTCCCCCGTGTTCTGGGAGGCTTTTTACTCCGGAGCAGCGCTTCACAGGGCGAAGCTTCCGAACTCCCCTTTCCCGGAGCAAGAGCCCCTTGAGCAGGCTCCCGGCGGAGGGGGGGCGGGCGGACCGTCCTCCATTAGCCTGGCTTAGGGAACAAACGCAGCCGCGCTGGGTCAGCACGTCTTCGGCACCCCGAAAACAGTACTGTTATTTTGTTAAAAATGTGACAGGACATCTTTGTTATCCTTCATCAACTGTGATTCGCCTAATCATAATTTATAGAAAAAGCCACAAGTGGCTGGGTTCACACAACACATTAACCTAAAAGCAAACCGTGCTGTGGCTTAAGGTGAAACAGGCTATACTGATGTGCCTAGGCCAGTGCGGGAAAGTGCCAGGCCAAAGGCATGGCAGGCCGAGAGAATAATTGTGACACTCCAGAGCAGTGTTTCTCAACCTTGGCAGCTTCAACTCCCAGAATTCCCCTGCCAGCATTCTGAGGAATTGAAGAATTCTGGGAGTTGAAGTCCACCAAGGTTGAGAAACACTGCTCTAGAGAGAAGCAGCCACTGGATCATATGCAACAAGCTATGAATATCCAGCCCTTCATCTGGAAGATAGGCAAAGGCTGGCCATTATTCCGAGGCTCCGTTCCCTTCTAGCTGCAGTGCAACAAGACCTCAAGCTGGGAAGCGCTAGAATTGGACAGATGGTGTGGAGAGCCTTTATTCCCAACCAAGCCCAGAGGGTTCAAGGAAAGACCTCTTTGTCATGTGACTGTAATGACAGAAATAACATCTTTACATCCAAGCAACAATGTAAGCACAAATAAAATGGATGAACAACACATTAACCAATAGGAAACCGCGAGGGCTATGCATAAATGAGCATGATACCAAAGAAATAAAACAGGAAAACATGGAATTTTGGAACTGATGTAAAACTTGGGGGGGGGGGAAACCTATTGAAAAAGTCTTAAAAATATATCAGGAAATTTCAAATTAATTAGGTACAGATTAACAATAAAAAGCAACGCTGCATGTTACAACTGAACCTTTAGCAATAATGTCAACCCCTCCCCATTATACAAAGTAGGAAGCTACTGAGCTCTGTATTAAAGATAAATTGGCCCAAGTTAGTTTAAGAAATAGGAATGTAACTCCCACAGAGCTGTAAAAAAAAAAGTGTGGGTGCACTCAAAGTGTTCGCTTGGTTTTTCAAAAAAAACCACCACTCATATTGAGGAGAGGAGAATCTGTGCAATTACTAGAAACTATCAGTAAAAAAAAGTGTTCAAGACCTTGATCCTGTAAACAAAAAAATGCAAGTTTGAATAATACCACCTTGGAGCAACGTGGCTGAAAGTGCGGTATGAAATGCCCTCAGTGCCAGGTTCACCCATTCCAATGCCAGCCCCTTGCATTTATTTCCTTTATGGCAGTCCTCAAAACAACCGAGTCAGCACAGAACAGTAAAAGAAGATCTTCATGATTATCTTGTTTATGACAGCTCTTCTTCTGTTTTGGGTGTGGTCCTCCACAAGGTCACTTTCTTTTGGATAGTGTATATATTTTCACTATATTTTGAAACTCAAAGAATTCTGTAGATTAGAAGGCTTGGATGCAATTCTGTTTTGGAAATCTATTATCAAGGTTCTTCTTGTTTTATGCAGGTAAAGCCACTAAAATATTTTAAAAAAAAGAATTGGTGAACATTTGTGCAATATCAGACATAAGAATCCTAAAGCTCCCCTTAATTAAGCATTGGTTACAGTGTCAGCTGTACTATTAAGTTTTTCTTTTTAGGATTTTAGACCACATAGCAGCTTGTGCAGATAAGGGTTCTTCTTTACTCAAGAGGCTAAATGGCTATTAAGATTAAAATATTTGGCTTGACTTCCTTATCAGAGGCATCTGCCTGGTGGTGGGGGCTTCAATCACACAGTTATGCCTGCTATCTTGACTTTTTATCTCCCCCTCCCCATACCCATTCCTTACTCTAATCGTCTGGTCATTCAATGTTTTGGTGATTAGATTTTTGTAATTATTTAATCTTCAACCTATTATTTTTCACCTTTAGAGTCTGGCATGCATGACTCCGTTGTTTTGATTTTCTAGTAACTGCACAGATTCTCCTCTCCTCATATAATAATAATATATAATAATATAATATAATAATAACTGAGTGGTGGTGTTTTGGATTTGCACAAATACCCAAATCTGATAATATAGAGGAAATCAGATGTGGCCACCCTTAGATTCACAGGGGAGAGAAGGGTGCAGTGGAAATGGGCCTGGGCTGTATATGGAGAACAGTTGTGGGGAGGTCCATCAGCTAAACAGCCAACAAGGAGCAAACTTTTCTATAAATATGTGGAAAATTCAGACCCCAGACATAAAATAGCAATGGGATATATACAGACCTGGTTCTCATGTCCAAATAAACTGTATTGTGATTTGGATTACAGTACTGTCTCCTCTGAATGGGTTAAATTGCAATTCAGGAGGAGAGTGTTAACCACAATATCTGCCCTGAGGTCTATTTTAAATTGAATTATCTTAGTCACAATCTGGCATCACTGTCCAAACCCAGCTAATGGTTAGGAGCCATTAGTTGTCCAAGAAAAGGACTGTGAAGGAGCTTCTGCAAGGCAGAGTCACTCCTTATTTTCTATACTGAACTCCAAACACAGGAACCGGAGAAGTTTGCAAGGGAGGAAATTTTCAAGACTGAGGGTTCCTTCCTGCAGATCACAGAGCTAAATCCTGATCATTATACTGTAGGAGGCTTGTCATTCACTCAAGGGCCCTGGGTCCTGGAATCCATAAATATGCCGAAATATTTGACTGCACAGTTCTTGTGCAGTGCTGAACTCAGAATCACTCCAAATTAGTGCTACAACTATGGTAGCTGCTCTGGGCTTCAAGAATTCAAAGCTTCACCCAGAGGAAAGGTAGCATCCAGATGTTCTTAAAGGCTATGTGAAGGATAGCTAGGTTAAGTGGGGTGTCAGAAGTATGGAAGCATTTGTTCCTAATGGTTTCTTTTCATCGATAAACTTCTTTTTATAGAATAGTGGACTCTGTTTGAAAGGCTTTGAGTCTTCCTCAGTGGCCACAGCGCGGTGTCGTGAGCACAGGGTTCCAAGTACACCTTGAAGAAATGGCTTTGAAAGAGGTTGGGCAGGCAAGGCTTGGAGTGGGGCTGCCTCTTGCCCCTTCTCTTCAGAGGAAGTGGGCGGAAATTGTTTCCAGACCTTCTGACTCAGAGGTCATGTTCTCAGCTTGTTCTTTCTTTCTTTCTTTCTTTCTTTCTTTCTTTCTTTCTTTCTTTCTTTCTTTCTTTCTTTCTTTCTTTCTTTCTTTCTTTCTTTCTTTCTTTCTTTCTTTCTTTCTTTCTTTCTTTCTTTCTTTCTTTCTTTCTTTCTCTTATTTATTTATTTGTCACATTTATATCCCGCCCATCTCCCCCACAAGGACAGACCCTGGGCAGTTTCTTTAGGGTGAAGGCAGATCTATCAAGAGGAACCTGGATGGTAATGTTGGAGGGGGTATAAATAGAGAATTAAGAACTACCAAGGTTTAAGGATTGGGTACTTATTTGCTATGTGCCTACCAATGAATTATGTTTGTATAAAAAAGGTCTAGGGCAGGACTAGCCAGAATGTCATTCCAAATCCCCTTTTTCTCTCCTCCTCCATTCCACAACTGAAAATTGACATTCATTTGTCAGGAATGGCATCACCTTCCAGTGAGATCTCATTGCTCTATGTAGGGCACACATGGTATAACATGCTAGGTGTGTGCTTCTCTTGTCAAGGAGTGTACAAGCCCTCCCAGGGATGAAAAGACACTCTCAGGTGACAGAGGCTGGCTAGAATCTGCCATAGAGGGGCAGAGAAAGCAGCCTCAAGTGTGCTGGCAGCAAAGGTGGCACCATCTCTGGCCTTGTGGCCTGGCAGTTCTCATCGGACAGATAACGCCATAGCTCCAGACATCGTTCTGCTGCAGATCTTACTGGCATAATAACCAAGAAGTTGTGGTGTGTCCTCATCCCATATTTGTGTGCCTGTCTCTTTATTCTCTGGTTTGATTGCAAAATAAATAAAAAATTGACAACAATGCAAGCAAAGAGAAAGAAGTGTCTGAGGACCAGAGGACTTTAGGTGATCAGGCTGCCAACCAGAAGTGCTGGGAAAGAGCTCATGGAATCTACTCCCCAGAGGGGCATTGTTCTGGAACATTCAGAGCCTCCCTTTTAACTTTTAAGACCCCAAGTAATGTGGGGGTTGGATGCCACTCCAATGCAGCAGGTCCCACAGGGTTGCAGGAAGACAACTCACTTTCTGAAAACTTGCGGGCAATTGTTTGCTATTGTTGATGGATTTATGTCGTTAGCCATTGAATTCTAGATTCTGAGTATTAGGGTGGTTTCTATTTTACTGCTTGATTTTAATTTTTTGTAAATACTCCATATTACAAGCTATAAAGCAGGTTGTAAATGTTAAAATAAAGCAAAGATCTGCTTGAACCTTGCTTTTGTTAACCTTACAATCTTGATCTAGTTCTCTTTCTTCCTGGGTTGTGTTATTTGAGGATTCATATGACTTAATGTTCATACAAATCTGCAGAGAAAGCTGGTTGTTGAGAGAAAGCTTTTTAGCTTATCTTCTTTCTCGCGAGTTAGTTTTCTGTTTGCAATGAAATTTTCACAGGAAGGAGATGTCCATCACGCTCAAGTCTAGTTTTTTTGTATCTCTGTTAGCTTTTAGTCCTTGTGTCATCAGGAAAATCAGGGATGAAAACTGAAACCAAATTGTAGAGGGGCTAAAACATGGCAAGTAAAACTAGAACAGGAATCTTTCTCCTCCATCAGCTGCAACCCCTGTTCTACAAGCCAGGTTGCTTTGAGAGTTCACTTTAAATCTTTAAATATATGGTATTTATTTGTGGGGCGTGGTGGCTCAGTGCGTAAGATGCCAGGCTTGTCGATTGGAAGATCGCAAGTTCGGAGGTTCGAATCCTTAGCCCCGTGTGACGGAGTGAGCTCCTGCACTTGCCCCAGCTCTTGCCAACCTAGCAATTTGAAAGCATGCAAATGCAAGTAGATAAATAGGTACCACTTCAGTGGGTAGGTAACAGCGTTCCGCGCGTCATGCCGGCCACATGACCGTGGAAGCGTCTTCGGACAATGCTGGCTCTTTGGCTAACAAACGGAGATGAGCACCGGCCCCTCGACTCGGACACGACTGCACAAATGTGCGGGGGGAACCTTTACCTTTTTATTTATTTGTAAAGGTTGGATATATTGGGAAATTAGATAATTTAGATCATGTATTGGCAAAGGAACTTGTGACTTCTTTGTCAGAAGTGAACTACACTTTTTTATATATATTTTATTGAATTTTAAGTATACATAGATAAAAGTTTGGAAAGGAAAAAGAAATAGAAATACAAATCAAAGAAAGAAAAGAAAAAGTGTAGTAAAGTAAATAGAAAAGGAGAAAGATGAAACATAGAAATTAGTCAACTTCCGATTTATCTCTGGTCTTAGTAATTTAAAAATTAATCTCTTTCATGCTAGTACTATATATAACATTGTAAAACATTTCCTGTCTAATATATCAATTTATATATGTTTTAATCTTCAAAACTCCATATAAGCTTTGCCCTGAAGTGAACTACACTTTTTGATGTAGATAATATCCTTATTATGAATTTTCTTATCTAAAATCAACATCACAGAGATAGCTTATTAGAATCAGGTGAGGAGATTCACCTTTCCACATTCTCCTCACCAATTGAACTTTGTACAGTAACAAAGTCTAAGAGATAATTTTCAGCTATTTCTAAATGACCCAAGTGAGACATACCACCACTTTTGGAGCACAGCCCCCCTCATCCCCACCACCCCAGTTCTGGAAAGCAATCACTTGGGCCTTGCTTCCAACATCCTGTGCTTTGGAAACAACCAGGTGATTCTGCACAACAGTTGGTGGTGTTGGTTCTGGCAATGTGCCTTCATCCCAGATGATCTCACAAGCCACCCCCTTGGCTGGTTTCAGTAGCTCTTTCAGACCTGTCATGCTTCCTTTGACTTGAGCAAAGCTCTTCAGAAGGAACAGAGCCTGCATTGTATTAGCCAAGTTCTTTCATCACTGTGTTTTGCAAGAATCTTTCTATCCACATCAAATACCAATTGCACAAAGTTCTCTTGTACAAATTCTGATGAAAGGGTATAATAAAGTAGCTAAGAAAGTACAACAGCAATGCCAACACCAGGTATGTTCCAAACTTTTCCCATCAAGCCATAATGCTAGATAATTACAGGGAACAGACATCCTGTAACTACATTTATTTTTTTTATTAGACAAACCCTGACTAATTGTTGACCAATAGCAATTCTTCAAAAAAAGGATCAGATCTTATTATGACAATCATTGTACCCACTAATGTTCTTGCTGCTGCATTTTGGGCCAACTCTAATTTCCAAAGACTTTTGAAAGATTCACTTACTGTAGATCACCTCTGACCACACCAGTACAGTTGGCCAAAGGCATTCCCAGCTCAGTTACCCCATGAGCTCCAGGTGCAAAACTGGATCCAGAAAGCTCCCCCACCCACCCCACAACTGCAGACTGAATTCTTCAGGGAGAAAACTATCCCATCCAAAGTAGGCTGAATTCCTTTTCTGTTCACCAACAGCACCTCTGTCTTGTCTTGAATAAGAATCAGTTTATTAACTCCTACCCAACTCGTTCTTGCTGTCAGACACCAGTTCAGAATACCAACAGTTTCCCTGCTTCTGTCACCATCCTGATTTGGGACATCAACCGCTTCCTTGGCAGGAGTCAAGCATCAAAGAAATAGAGCAGCATGTCAGAAACATACTGATGACAAACTATCCTAAATCCCAGCGGTCCCAGTGTAAACGGTTAGTAGTTTGGGAGCCAAGACCAAACATTGAGGAATCCCATATGGCAGTGTCCAAGGGCTGGATATAAGGTCCTCAAATATCACCTTCCGAAACTAATCTGTGAAGAAAGACCAGAACCATTGTAAAATGGTGCCCCCTTTCAACTCAGCTGCCTAAAACTATGTTATAGTTGACGGATCAAAGAGAGAGATCCAGAAGATGTTGCAGGGATGTATTTTCCTGGCTTATTCTTAAATAACAAGGTCACCAAAGCAGTCTGTATTCCAGTCTGGGTCAAATAAATTGTCTCACCCAAGAGCCCTTGGAGCTGAGGACCATCACATGCTCAAGCACCTTGTCAAAGGATGGCAAATTGGAGATGTGTTGTAAATTATCCAGAATGGGTAACCTCTTCTCTAGAAGTAGTCACTTTAAGGCTGGCTGGCATAATTTATTCCTTCAATGAATGTTGGTTGAATGTTGCAGGCAGTTTGCCAAATACAAAAATGTGCATTAGGCAGAGATATTAAGAAGAAATCTCAGGACAAGAGTTGGAGAAATTTATTTTTATGATTATGTTATTCATGAATATTGTCTCCCCCCCCCCCCCGGCCAGGCTCAATTCTCTGACTGTGCATGCAAGCTGTGAAAAGCATGGTGAACTGTTGCTGCAATTGTTTGCCACTGAGATTTTTAAATTTTATTTTTTAAAAAATAACTTCCTTGAGCAATTATTCTGTAAGTTGGGTGATAGGTAGCACTATTGTCCCACCTATACTCATGGTCCTAGGACAGAAAACAAAAGAACAGGGGCTTGTTTGAGAAAAAGCTAATTTGAACATCTGAAACATTTTGAGTCTTGCTTTTTGAAACATTCAAACAAAACATTGTCATGCCTAACAATACAGGGGCAGGAATGGGATTGTGCCAAGTAGCTCTGCAGCATACAGTATTGCCCTCCAGAAGTGCAGCATGTAGTAAAAACATTCATGTACAAATGTATGCACATTGGTGTCCATGCAAATTACCTATAACAGAAAAGGGCAGAGTTCTGCCTCAGTTCCTTGTTTGCAGAATAGTTTCTAAAGCTATGTTTTCCTACCTCAGCAACTTTAAGATGTGTGAACTTCAGCTCCCAAAATTCCCCAGCCAGCACCTGCAAGTCCACAGATCTTAAAAGTTTCTATGATGAAGAAACACTGTTCTACACACTGTAATAAGAATTGAAGACAGTTAAGTAACTTCAGAATGATGCTATTTTGCTACCTACCTTTGAGCACCTCAAACATCAGCAGAGGAGGTTATAAATTTCCTATCTTTTAAATAAATAAATAAATAAATAAATCTATTATTTATTATTTTTAACAACTTCACTTATGTTTTTTCCCCGTTATATCCAGTCATATCCAGTTCTCGGATACTGCCTGGACAAGTTCCTGCAGTTTACTTGGCAAGGTTTTTCGGAAGTGGTTTGCCATTGCCTCCTTCCCAGAGCTGAGCGAGAGTGACTGGCCCAAGGTCCCCCAGTTGGCTTTGTGCCTAAGGAGGGTTTAGAACTCACGGTCCCCCGGTGTCTAGCCTGATGCCTTAACCACAAACTGGCTCTCTCACTTATGTTACCACTTATGTTCATCTCTCTCTTAATCAAACAACTCACTTATGTTCATCTTAATCAAAAGCTTACAAGCCGCAGACAAGGTGATGAAAATGTTAGTGGTGTGCACGAATTCATTGTACTTCAGTACAATAACAATAACAATCCAGAAATCCCAGACCATAGAAATCTAGCATATCAAGCATTTGGTGACTACTCTGTTATATGCCAAGTTATTCATATGGATTATGTAAAGGAACATTAAATCATGGGACCCTCCCCCACCGTCTATGGCTTCCTCAGCAGTTCTTCAGAATGTGTAATGGGAGGTGACAAAATTTTCCAAGTGTATTTAAATTACACAAAACTGTAAAATATATTTTTTCCAGAGGCCCTGACCCCATTCAGTGGGAGGGGAGGGGGGCGGTGATGGTGGCATCTGTCTATGTCATGGCAGAACCAATAGCACCAAATACTCTTTGTTGCTACCTAGTCAGTTTGACAAATCTGCACCCTTCAGATATTCCTGACAGGTTGGTTGGAACAGTCAGAGCTGAATTTAGCAGCAACTGTTTCATCCCAAAGGCAGAAGTCAGCATTAATGAAGCAAAATACTTTGCTGCCACCTCCTGGGCAAAATTCTTTTTTATATTGTTATTGAAAGGATATTCCTACTGAGCAAACAGAACATATTCAAACCCACCAGAAAAATACAACAAATGTTAAAATCAGCAAAAGACAAAAGGGACCCCCTCACCACTGCAGGAGTTTACCGCATACCCTGCAGCTGTGGACAAGTATACATTGGGACCACAAAACGCAGCATCCACACCAGGATAAAAGAACATGAAAGACACTGCAGACTACAGCAACCTGAAAAATCTGCAATAGCTGAACATGCTCTCAAACAAACTGGTCACCAAATCTTATTTGAAAACACAGAAATACTGGACAACACCAACAGCCACTATGTTAGACTATACAGGGAAGCCATTGAAATACATAAACACCCACACAGTTTCAATAAAAAAGAAGAAAGCCTAAAGATCAGCAGAACCTGGCTGCCAGTCCTGAAAAACACAGCTTGCAAAAGGTCAACGAACTCTACTCAACCACAGAAATATACAAACAACTCACACAATAGATGTGCTAATCCCACACACGACAGCACCACACACCCTAATCACCACAAAGAACCCTCTCCTAATCTCTTGTAAATGACCCACAGAAGACACACACCCTCTCAGCAGCTATAAACACCAGCAGGAACACACACCCTCCACTTGGGCACAGAGAGAATCTTCTAGCTGTGCTCCTGTCCTCTGAAGATGCCAGCCACAGCTACTGGCGAAACGTTAGGAACCAGAACTGCCAGAACACGGCCACAAAGCCCGGAAAACCCACAACAACCATCGGATTCTGGCCGTGAAAACCTTCGACTATACATTAAACAGAACATAGTTTCCCCAAAAAGAAGCCCTGAAGTTTTGCACATTGACAGGCAGCTATATACCCTTCAAAGAAGTTTGTAAAACTAAAGTTTCTTAGTAGGCTGAATTCCATCCCAGCAAAGAAGATTGAGAGTTATGAACCTGGCTGGTAGTTATGTGTACTGGCACTTTGCAGTAGAATGGTATGATTAGCTTCGTTTATTAAGCTTCTATCCACCTTTCAATCGGGAGCTCCAGTTTTTCCCTGCAACAGCCCTGTGCAGTGGGCCAGGCTGAGAGAGAATGTTTGGCTCAAAGTCATTCAATGAGTTTCCAGGGCTGGGAGGGGATTTGAACCTCACTCCCTGCTCCAAATCCATTGCTTTCACCCCACCCAGCCTTCAATCCATGGATGCTCAAATGTTACCATACTGCAGTCCACTACAACTTTAAGACGGGCGGACTTCAACTCCCAGAATTCCCCAGCCAGCATGTTGAAGTCCCCAGTTGAAGTCCACCCGTCTTAAAGTTGCCAAGGTTGAGAAACACTGACTACAACGATAAATTGGAATTGGTGTGACTGCCCCAGCAATACAATGAATTACGTCATCACTGTTGGAGTGGGGCTGGAAATAAATATACTACTTACTTTTCATAATTAAATTTTAATCTATATATCAAATAAGACAATGATGGAACTTTGCAATTTTAGAAAATAAAATGGAGAAAAATAAACTTAACTTACATGTATACTTTTACAGATACTCCAAAAACTGCAGCTATTTTATCGTGGGTCACCATTGCAGAGATGCCAGAAACACCCTTGTATTTCCCAAGAGAAGCCAAACCCAACTCTTACTGTTCAGTGTCAGTAGATCATCACTATCATAGTTTAATAACATAGAATAATAAAAATATTCATATTCATAGTTTGTCAAATGATCAGTAGGGGTCATTTGTCATACTTGGCAGAAATAAGAGTTTTGTCCATTTCAATTAAATTAAAAATCCCAATCTGTACAATAGATCACATTTGAATCAAAGAATATGTTTTAAAAAGCACTGACATTTTTAATGCATTGATGGATTTTAATGGACAGATTTTTTTAACATGTAAAATCAATATGTGCACATTAAAAAGTTCACTTTGGAATAACATTCTATAACATACATAACATTTTAAGGAACACAATACTGTCAGCAGGAAGCAAGTGGAAGCAGCTTCAAAACTTAGTTATACTCCAAAGTCGAAACTCACTACTGTGTCAATTTTTTAAAAAAATGTTGCAACCCCCCATTCTTAGTCACTTAGTTGTTTTAAAAGAATGCCTGAGGCACTAAACATTTGTAAACAAAGCCAATTAGAAGTTAACTGTCCCAAATGAAGTAAGCATGCATTTAATCCATTAATTGCCATGCTAAAGTGTATTAGATTGTGCAATCTATTTTCTTGTATTTCCTTCATCTGAAACATGAAAAGGTTATACTTCTTCAATATAACTGAAAGAACAGAGCAGAGAATATTGACATTCTGGGGAGCACATGAAGGCTATTAGATTTCTCTTTTTTCTGAGATTTTAGGATGCCCCCCCCCCCCCCCGCATTTTAAAATATGGGATATACGGTGTGTATTCAGATTTTCAGTCATGCACCTTAAGAGACTGAGAACAGTATTAGGGCCATCTCATAGTAAGTCACATCCCAGATACCAAATGAGACTCTTGCTGTGCAAATCAGCCCTGATAGAAATGGAGATCTGAGATTCAGAGAGAGTGTGAGTTGATCTCACTCTGCAGTTTGAGATTTGAGGCAAACCAGTTCAATCTGAGCTGGTTTGAGATTCAATTAGAAAATATCCATACACTGTAAAGGGGAAGCATCAAAAGGAGAAGCATCAAAGCACTGAGAGTTTTGTGACTGTGATGGGGACAAATCGAATGAATGAATGAATACATAAATAAACAAATAAATAAATAAGGATGTAGCAGTATTTGAGATAATAATAATGGAAATGATTAACGCAGAACATGTTGTATATATTTTTTATGTCTGTAGAATATGTGGCTGAGTTTTTAAAAAGCCAGGCCTCAAAAACTTTTTTCCTGTTTGGGCTCAGAGAGCACATGTTCACCCCCACTCAGGAATGTTATTTGCCTTCAGGTGCCGGCCAGTCTGAGAGTTCTGACCAATCAGAATTAGCTGTTAGAGCTTTGCCCATATTGGGAATCTGTTGCCTAGGTGTTTTTGGTCACATGCTGCATCCTGTCCACTCAGATGCTGATCAAGTTAAGGTTTAAAATGTAAATGCCTTTTGTCCTCTGCTAACTACTCTGCATTCTGCTCTCTGCTATCTAAATGGCTATGTTAATCAACCATGCCATGCTTTGGCTAAAGAAGAAGATTCAAGGTTTGTTCCTATGTTTTTGTTTTAAATAAAACAATGTTTTGCTACAAACTTATCTCTTGGTTTTTCCATAACTCTGATCACAAATTTTATAAAAATACAAAAGGTTATGGGCCCAGCAATTGCTTCTGGATCAGAGACAAAACTTATGGAAATAAAAATAGAAGAGCTGAATTGATTTAGTCTGCATCTGGAGAGGCTTCTTTTGTTTTTTGAAACTTGCCGGCAGTTACAGGAAGTTTCCATTGGAGGCGGAGTTTTGCCTCATGTTTGCAAGCCTCGTGGTGTTTTTTGGATTACTACAACAGGGGAGAGAAGGAGCCATGGCTGCTGCTACAGCTTCAAATTTTCAAGGTATGCTCCTGGAAAGGCTTTCTAATTCTAATTATTTAAACTGGTCTTTGAAAATGGAAAGTTTCTTGAGGAGAGAAAATTTATGGTCTGCAATTTCTGAACAAATTCCTCAGAATCCAGATCAAGCCTGGTTGAGGAAAGATGAGAAATGCAAAGCCTCCATTATTTTGGCTGTTCAGGATGATCAGCTTATTCACGTGAGAGGCAGAGAAACTTCCAAAGACTTATGGGACTATTTGTGTGATTTATATGTGAAAACTAGTCCAGGCAGCAAGGTTATTTTAACAAAAAAACTGTACAAGGCTCACTTGCCTGAGAATGGAAATTTGCCTGATCATCTCCACAAGCTTCAGAATTATTTTGTGGAACTTCAAGAGCGTGGGATGGAATTTACCCCCCTGATGAAAGCCTACATTATGCTTTCTTCGTTGAATGAGTCCTGGGACACTTTAATTTGCTCCATGGAGGGAATCCCAGAAGCTGATCTATCTCCATCGTGCGTGTCTACCCGACTGCTTGCTGAGTGGGAGAAAAGACAAGATAAAGCTGCCTCCATTTCTACAATAAAGTCTTCTCGTGGCCAGCAGAGGGAGCGGAAGAGCTCTGAATTCCAAGCTTCTGCATACTCCAGCAGGCGATGCTTTACCTGTGGATCCCCTGCTCATCTGCAAAAGGACTGTGTTCAAAAGAAGAAGACTTCAAAGAAGAAAGAAGAAACTTCTGGAAAGAAGATTCTTCATGCAACAGTTGTTGAGAACTCTGATAATAAAGATTTGTGGGTTCTTGACAGCGGAGCCAATTCTCATATATGTCACAATAAAGATTCCTTTCTGTCTTTGTCTAAAACTAACAAACAAAAAGTTTCCTTAGCAGATGGATCTGTATCCAAGATCGTGGGTGAAGGTGAGATCAATCTTCCATGTTTGGGGGAAACTGTTCAAAATGTTTTGTTTGTGCCTAATTTTCAAAGCAATCTCTTGTCTGTGGGGCAGCTAGTAGCCTCAGGTTATGTTATAACTTTTAAGAAAGAGGGTTGTGAAATTAGAAAGGCTGGCAGAGTAGTTGCAAAGTGTTTGCAGAAAGATTCTCTGTACATTGTGCAGAAGGCTGAAAAGCAGCAAATTGCTAAAGCTAAGGCTGTTTTTGAAAATAAGCCCATACACGATCAGTGCATCCATTTATTACATAGGAGATTTGCTCATGCAAATTTTAAATACATTTCTCAAATGCCTAGTTATTCTGCTGATTTAAAATTGAAGTCTTGTGATAAATATCTAGACTGTGCAGTTTGCAAGGAGAATAAGACCACAAGGGCTCCTGTGAAGAAGTTTTCTGATAGGTCCACCTCTAGGCCTCTAGAGATAATTCACTCTGATGTTATAGGCCCCTTTTCTCCTAGTCTTGGGGGAGCAAGGTACATTTTGACCTTCATAGATGATTTTTCCAGGTACACATTCATTTATTTGCTGAAACACAAAGATGAGGTCTTTGATAAATTTAAGGCTTTTGTGGCTTGGGCAAATGGAAAATTCCCAAGGCCAGTGTCTGCTTTGCAATCAGATCGCGGTGGAGAGTATCTATCCTCAAAGTTTAAAAGCTTTTTGTTAGAAAAAGGGATAGAACACATTTTAGCTAACCCTTACACTCCTGAACAGAATTCTGTTGCAGAGAGAAAAGGCAGAACGCTGCAGGAAGCAATGATGTGTTTGCTGAAGGATGCTAGTTTGCCTTTTAGGTATTGGGGAGAAGCTGTTACTACAGCGTGTTATGTGCAGAACAGGCTGTTTAGCAGTGCAATTCAGGATGTCCCTTTTCATTTGTTCTATGGTGTGAAGCCTAAAGTAAGGCACCTCAGAGTGTTTGGAAGCACAGCTTGGGTGCACATTCCCAAACAGCTGAGGCGCAAGGGGGCTTCCAGAACAAAGAAAGCAATCTTTGTAGGGTATGAACAAAGTCAGAGAAGCTACAGGTTCATACTGGATAATCAACTGATAATTAGTAAAAGTGCTTCTTTTGCTGAGCAGAATTGGGATAAAATAAACTCTAGTTCTTCAGTTGATTTATCCATGGGGGAGCAGCAAAGTCTTGCTGATGGTGATTTGCAGGAATCACCTAGTGAAGTCAATGATCAGGAAGCTGACTTGTCTGGAAAGTCAGAGGTTTCTGAGGACAATGGTGGGAAACAGAGTGTAAGTCCTGTCCTACCTCGCAGGTCTGAAAGGATTAATAAGGGAGTTCCTCCTGATCGTTATCAAGTAGATGTTGTGAAGGCTTTTCACATTCACACAGAGCCTGAGTCTCTGGAAGAAATTAAAGAAATGCCAGCTGAAATAGCTAAGTGTTGGCATGAAGCCATGCAGCAAGAGTTGGATTCCTTAAAGGAAAATAAAACTTGGAAACTAGTAAGTTTGCCTCCTAATCAGAAGGTTTTAGGTTGTAGGTGGGTGTTCAAACTGAAAAAAGATTCTGATGGCAAAATTCAGAAGTACAAAGCAAGGTTGGTAGCAAAAGGTTTTGCTCAAAGAAAAAATGTGGATTATGACAAAACTTTTGCTCCAGTGACAAAAGCTGAATCTATCAGGTTGCTTTTAAAGGTTGCTGCCATGAAGAAACTGTCTGTTTATCACTATGATATTCAAACTGCTTTTCTGTATGGTGACTTGGAGGAAAAATTGTTTATGCAACAACCTCCTGGTTATGAAAAAGAAAATCATCTTGTGTGTGAATTACAGAAATCCATCTATGGATTGAAACAGGCCGCACGTTGTTGGAATATTAAAATGGATAATATTTTGCAAAAATTTGGGTTTCAGAATAAGCAAGGTGTAATGTACTTGTGCTTGTATGTGGATGATTTGTTGCTGCTCACTTCATCTGATGAACAGAAGCATTCCTTTGAGGTTTGTATGAAAAACAATTTCACATTGAAATGTCTTGGAGCAGTTAACAATTACTTAGGATTAGAAATTGAGAGGGAAAAAGATGGCAGTTTTCTCATAAGCCAGAGTAGCAAAATTAAGAAGCTGCTGGAGGATTTTAAAATGCAGGACTGCAAGTCTGTCTCCTCCCCCATGCTTCCCGAGTTTCTAAAAGAGGAGGGGGTGAAGGGGGGTGGTGAGTTATCTGAAGGAGATAGTTTCAGATCAGCCATTGGCAGTCTTCTTTACATTGCAAACAATAGCCGTCCGGACATTTCTAACAGTGTGTCCATTTTGAGCAGGTTTGTGGAAAATCCCACATCTGCTGCAAAGTCTGGGTTAAAAAGGCTGTTTCGTTATTTGCAAGGCACCAAAGATTTTTGCTTAAGGTTGTCTGCTACAGACACAGAAGAAAAGTTAGAATGCTGGTGTGATTCAGATTGGGCTGGAGATCTCAGTGATAGGAAGTCTACTTCTGGAAGTGTAATTCAATTTGCAAATTCCACTATTGCATGGTTTTCCAGAAAGCAGACTGTAGTAGCCATCAGCACAGCTGAAGCTGAATTTTATGCTTTAGCACAACTGTGCAATGAAGTAATTTGGTTTACACAATTGTTGCAAGACATTAGAGTCATTTTAAGCCAGCCTGTAACAATTCATGAAGACAACCAAGCCTGTATCCATTTGGCTTTATCTGAAAGTTCCAGAAATCGCACAAAGCACATTGATGTGCGTTTTCATCTTGTTAAAGATTTTCTAGCCAAGAAAAAGGTTATTTTGAAATACTGCGATACTAAATTAATGTTGGCTGATATCTTAACCAAGCCTCTAGTTGCCAGTAGGCACACTGAGTTGATTACCAAGCTGGGTTTGTTTCCATATTCTTTCTAGTCATAAAAAAAGGGGAGTGTTGTATATATTTTTTATGTCTGTAGAATATGTGGCTGAGTTTTTAAAAAGCCAGGCCTCAAAAACTTTTTTCCTGTTTGGGCTCAGAGAGCACATGTTCACCCCCACTCAGGAATGTTATTTGCCTTCAGGTGCCGGCCAGTCTGAGAGTTCTGACCAATCAGAATTAGCTGTTAGAGCTTTGCCCATATTGGGAATCTGTTGCCTAGGTGTTTTTGGTCACATGCTGCATCCTGTCCACTCAGATGCTGATCAAGTTAAGGTTTAAAATGTAAATGCCTTTTGTCCTCTGCTAACTACTCTGCATTCTGCTCTCTGCTATCTAAATGGCTATGTTAATCAACCATGCCATGCTTTGGCTAAAGAAGAAGATTCAAGGTTTGTTCCTATGTTTTTGTTTTAAATAAAACAATGTTTTGCTACAAACTTATCTCTTGGTTTTTCCATAACTCTGATCACAAATTTTATAAAAATACAAAAGAACATATGGAGGAAAAGAGGACCCTGGAAGGTTTCAATTCCCACCTAGAAATGAGGAGTTCGGTAGCAACTTTTCTGACTAACAAATTTTATTAAAAGGCATAATCTTTTGTGATCTGCAGCAGTTCATTAACATGACTCTTCTCCTACAACTTCCCACCTACAAACACAGGTATATTCTAAAGGTGTTGGTAGAAAGGATTAACAAAGTCTAAACAAATATAATTGGATAAAAGGTAAGAATGACCTCTAACTGTATATGTAGAATAGCATGTATAGTTGATCAAATACTTGTAAGCTAGACTTCAAACCTACTTGACCATTGAAGATTGGAATGAGATTGAAAGGAATGATGTATCAAAGTTGGCCCCCAAGCCCAACCAGGATGTGCTGAGGATATGACCTATTTATTTATTTATTTATCAAATTTATCACCGCCCAACTCCCCCACGGGGAACTCTGGGCAGTTTACAACAAAATTAAAATCATTAACATACAATTAAATAGATTAAAATATACAGTAAATAACAATTTAAAATATACACTCCAGGACGATATACTCACGCTTTTACCACAAGAACATGAGGTGTCGTTCACAAAGCCTCTGGGCTCACAACCACAACAGGTAAAGGAAAACAAAACTTTTAAAGAAAAAACTGCCATAAGTCAAATCACAAGGTACACAAAGAGGAGAACGAGGAACTGATAGCAGTGAATAGAATAGGAACCCCGCTCCCTAGAAAAGATAGGCATCTTGAAGTCTGGCCAAGGATCTAACACAAAGCCAGGTGACAGAACTAAATCAGCCCCAACAACAGGATCCCCTGGAAACAGAGTATGGAGAGGCATAGTCAAGGCAATCAAATGCTTGTCAGTAGGAAATCATACATCAGACCCCAAATGCCAGGGATTAAATACAAGTGGGGACATGGCCAAAGTTACACCTCTGTTTCAGGTATTGTTTAGGTCAGTGGTCCCCAACCTTTCTGGCACCAGGGAACGGTCGTGGAAGAAATTTTTTCCACGGACCGGGGGGAGGGCAGGGTTTGCAGGTGGGAGCCAATTACGTGCACCAGGGGGCGGGGTTTGCAGGTGGGAGCCAATCGCACACACCGAGGGGTGGGGTTTACAGGCGGGGGCCAATCGCACGCACCGGGGGGCGGGGTAATCATGCGCACCAGGGGCAGGGTTTGCAGGAGGGAGCCCCGCGGCCCACTTCCTAACAGGCCGTGGCCCACTAGTGGGCCGCGGCCCACAGGTTGGGGACCCCTGGTTTAGGTAATACAATAAGAGGTAATTATACAATAAGAGGTAATACCAAGGCCAACACAGACTAACAGCAAAAGGAAGGAAAGCCCCTTAGAGAGGAACAGCAGTATAAAAATAAAGCAAATACTAGGAAGGATTAACTGAGACTGAAAAACCAAATACCAAAGTTAATTAAAAACAGCAATTTTAGAAGCCTCTGAATCTGATTAGATTGGAATCCTGAATTATTAAAAACAGATCTTTAGGAATCTAACATCTGTGACAGACGTTAAGTCTTGGGCCAAAAGGTGTATTCCACCAAATTGATGTTTTGATGTAATAAAGTAAGATTGTATGTGATCATTCAGTTCAACCCTCTGCTCAGTGCCAGAATCCAGGTGAAAGCATTCTCAGAAGATCTCTGTTCAGCCTTGCAGCCAGGACTTTGGCAGGTGCCTGAAGTGAAAACAATTTCTTCCCCAGGACAAAGTCACAGAGTTCTCTTTAGCAAGATTTGTGAAGATTTATTAAGGCTGCAGCTGGCCAGCCAGGGGCATATGTAGCGCTCTCAGGGCCCCAAGCAAGCCTCTCAGGTGGACTCCCCTAACCCAACCTCAGTCTTCAGTAAAAGGGTTGACTGCTGAGAATGGGAGGAGGTAACGAGCTCCTCTAACAAGTTCCTGTTATTCTTATCTTACTACATTTTAAATTCACCATTCAGTTTTAAATAGCTTGCTATCCTGTGACGGAGCCTCCTCTGCTTATTTATATTTTACTTTGACCACGTATCTCTTGATATGGGGAAAAGGAGGAAGAGACAAAGGACTCCCTCGGCAACGCAACCCTCATCAAAACCGCTGAAACAACAGAAGGTGGACAGATTCATTACAAGTAAGCGAATTTCGTCAGCAAACTATGGTTCCCCGTCTTATCTCTTGAATAGAAATGATTCCTTAGAATGGGACTTACAGGGTGAGTTAGAAAGTCAGCAAATTCCTGGAGTTTACTTCATCATTGACAGAAAATACTCCTTCCCCACAGGCTGTTGCAGCTTGCACAGCTGCAGGACAATTAAACAAGGAAGGCCTCTTGGATCCTAAAAGCTTGCAAGCCCAAAACTCATTGGAATTTATATCTAGACACAGTCTTTTGATGGCACAGATGGTTCTTTCCATTTTTGATTTACTGAATACAATCAAAACTCAAGTTGTCTCTTTAAAAGACTCCTTTGCTGATTTCATTAAGAATCATTCAAATCAAACTGAGGCCTCTGATAAAATTAAGGGCTTATACTCACGCTGCTCATTGCAGTCAAGCAGCGGAGGAAGTTTCAGCCTCTGAAGTTAACCCTTTATTAGGAGTTAAAAGGGAAGATATGAAAATGACAAATAACTGTATAGAAATAGATGAAAAGGGTAAAAAATCTGTACTGGGCAAATGTTGTTTACAACCCAATAAGATAGCCCTTCAAATACAAACTAATGGAATTAATAGAGGCAAATGGGAGACAAAAGGAGCTATATCCCAATCATTAAGCCAGTTACTACGATGTGAGAAACGTTTTGTGGATTTACAAAAGGTAGACTGACTACCAGCTAGAGGTAGCTTTAGACGGATTTTGTTGACTTTTGATTTTTCTGTGATACCTAGTATGCTTTTAAAAATAAAACCTTTTTTGAATACATTTTCAATATTTCCAATTCGAGTGTTTCATTCTGAGGAAGTTAGTCCCCTTATGGCTGTTGTGGGTCTTCCGGGCTGTGTGGCCGTGTTCTGGAAGTTGTGGTTCCTAACGTTTCGCCAGCATCTGTGGCCAGCATCTTCAGAGGGCAGGAGCACAGACAGAAGCGAAATCTCTGTTTTAAAAAACATTGCCACTCTACCTGGGCACAGAGATTTCGCTTCTGTCTGTGCTCCTGCCCTCTGAAGATGCTGGCCACAGATGCTGGCGAAACGTTAGGAACCACAATTTCCAGAACACGGCCACACAGCCCGGAAGACCCACAACAGCCATCGAACTCCGGTCGTGAAAGCGTTCGACAATACATTAGTCCCCTTATATTACAGCAAAGCCAAGAGAGTGCTAGAAATCCAACTCATAGTAGAAACACTCCCTCAGATAAACCCAAGGACACCTCATTAATGGAGATTATGCCAAGAAACAGTAATAGTAAACATTTTTTTCAACCGACAACAACTCAGCTATCTCCTGATCCTTCAGAAGGAAACCTAATTAATACACTCAGTGTTCTTTCAGATAACAGTCAAGTTGATATACTTAAGAAATTAGATGACTTAAGAGGAGCTTTAATGGCAATTTGCCATACAGCGAAGCCTCTAATAAATTTAACATTTCAAACAATGCAAGAAGAAAACTTTCACCCTGGACAACAATATGAATGCGTTGAAAAGATAGAGCAATTTAGTTGTAGGCAGAAAACTGTTAATGAGAACCAAGAATTACAAAATCCAGATGTAATACCGGTGCCTCAGGAGCCTGTAGCTCTTAATACAAGTATCAATACTACACAGAAACAAGTGGAATTGTTGTTGTTTATTCGTTCAGTCGTTTCCGACTCTTCGTGACTTCATGGACCAGTCCACGCCAGAGCTTTCTGTCGGCCGTCACCATCCCCAGCTCCCCAATGGTTGAGTCCGTCACCTCCAGAATAGCATCCATCCATCTTGCCCTTGGTCAGCCCCTCTTCCTTTTGCCTTCCACTTTCCCTAGCATCAGCTTCTTCTCCAGGGTATCCTGTCTTCTCATTATGTGGCCAAAGTACTTCAGTTTTGCCTTTAATATCATTCCCTCAAGTGAGCAGTCTGGCTTTATTTCCTGGAGTATGGACTGGTTTGATCTTCTTGCAGCTCAAGGCACTCTCAGAATTTTCCTCCAACACCACAGTTCAAAAGCATCTATCTTCCTTCGCTCAGCCTTCCTTATGGTCCAGCTCTCGCAGCCATAGGTTACTACGGGGAATACCATTGCTTTAACTATGCGGACCTTTGTTGTCAGTGTGATGTCTCTGCTCTTAACTATTTTATCAAGATTTGCCATTGCTCTCCTCCCAAGAAGTAGACGTCTTCTGATTTCCTGGCTGCAGTCAGCGTCTGCAGTAATATTTGCGCCTAGAAATACAAAGTCTGTCACTGCCTCCACTTTTTCTCCCTCTATTTGCCAGTCATCAATCAAGCTCGTTGCCATAATCTTGGTTTTTTTGAGGTTTAACTGCAACCCAGCTTTTGCACTTTCTTCTTTCACCTTCGTCATAAGGCCCCTCAACTCCTCCTCGCTTTCAGCCATCAAAGTGGTATCATCTGCATATCTGAGATTGTTAATGTTTCTTCCAGCGATTTTAACTCCAGCCTTGGATTCCTCAAGCCCAGCATGACGCGTGATGTGTTCTGCGTACAGGTTGAATAGGTAGGGTGAGAGTATACAGCCCTGCCGTACTCCTTTCCCAATCTTAAACCAGTCCGTTGTTCCGTGCTCTGTTCTTACCGTTGCTACTTGGTCGTTATACAGATTCCTCAGGAGGCAGACAAGATGACTTGGTATCCCCATACCACCAAGAACTTGCCACAATTTGTTATGACCCACACAGTCAGAGGCTTTAGAATAGTCAATAAAACAGAAATAGATTGTTGTTGTAAAGCACCCAGAGTTCCCTGGTGTAGAGGAGATGGGTGGTGCTACAAATTTAAATAATAAATAAAAAATAATGGAATGGAATGGAATGGAATGGAATGGAATGGAATAGAATAGAATAGAATAGAATAGAATAGAATAGAATAGAATAGAATAGAATAGAATAGAATAGAATAGAATAGAATATTTTCCTGAAACTCCCTGGCTTTCTCCATTATCCAGAGGATATTGGCAATTTGGTCTCTAGTTCCTCTGCCTTTTCTAAACCCAGCTAGTACATCTGGCAATTCTGGCTCCATGAATTGCTGGAGTCTACCTTGCAGGATCTTGAGCATTACCTTACTGGCATGTGAAATAAGTGCCACTGTTCGATAGTCTGAACATTCTTTAATGTTTCCCTTTTTTGGTATGGGGATATAAGTTGACTTTTTCCAATCTGATGGCCATTCTTGTGTTTTCCAAATTTGCTGGCATATGGTATGCATCACCTTGACAGCACCATCTTGCAAGATTTTAAACAGTTCAGCTGGGATACCGTCGTCTCCTGCTGCCTTGTTATTAGCAATGCTTCTTAAGGCCCATTCAACCTCACTCTTCAGGATGTCTGGCTCTAACTCACTGACCACACCATCAAAGCTATCTCCAATATTATTTATTTATTTATTTATTTGATTTATTTATTTATTTGATTTATCACTGCCCAACTCTCTCAAAGGGACTCTGGGCGGTTTACAATCCAATTATTATCCTTCCTATTACAATTATTATCCTTCCTATACAGATCTTCCATATATTCTTGCCACCTTTTCTTGATCTCTTCTGCTTCTGTTAGGTCTTTGCCATCTTAGTTTTTCATCATACCCATTTTTGCCTGGAATTTACCTCTGATGTTTCTAATTTTCTGGAAGAGGTCTCTTGTCCTTCCTATTCTATTGTCTTCTTCCACTTCCGCAGATTGCTTGTTTAAAAATAATTCCTTATCTCTTCTGGCTAACCTCTGGAATTTTGCATTTAATTGGGCATATCTCCCCCTATCACTGTTGCCTTTTGCTTTCCTTCTTTCTTGGGCTACTTCCAGTGTTTCAGCAGACAGCCATCTTGCCTTCTTGGTTTTCTTTTTCTTTGGGACGTTTTTTGCTGCCGCCTCCTGAACAATGTTGCGAACTTCTGTCCATAGTTCTTCTGGGACCCTATCTACTAAATCTAGTCCCTTAAATCTATTCTTCACCTCCACTGCATATTCCTTAGGAATATTAGTGAGCTCATATCTAACTGATCTGTGGGTCTTCCCTATTCTCTTTAGTCTGATTCTAAATTTTGCAATAAGAAGTTCGTGATCTGAACTACAGTCAGCTCCAGGTCTTGTTTTTACCGACTGTATAGATGTCTGCCACCTTTGGCTGCAAAGGATGTAGTCAATCTGATTTCGGTGTCGACCATCTGGTGAAGTCCATGTATAAAGTCGTCTTTTAGGTTGTTGGAAGAGAGTGTTTGTTATGCACAGTGAGTTGTCTTGGCAAAATTCTATCAGCCTATGTCCTGCTTCATTTTGTTCTCCCAGACCATGCTTGCCTGTAATTCCAGGTGTCGTCTGACTACCCACCTTAGCATTCCAGTCTCCTGTAATGAAAATAACATCTCTTTTTGGTGTATTATCTAGTAGGTGCTGCAGATCCTCATAGAACTGATCTACTTCTGCTTCTTCAGCATCTGTGGTTGGGGCGTATATTTGGATCACTGTGATGTTAAATGGCTTACCCTGAATTCGAATTGAGATCATTCTATCGTTTTTTGGATTGTATCCAAGCACTGCTTTAGCCACTTTATTATTAATTATGAAGGCTACTCCATTTCTTCTGTGGTCCTCTTGTCCACAGTAGTAGATCTGGTGGTCATCTGATGTGAAGTGGCCCATTCCAGTCCATTTCAGTTCACTGACACCTAAAATGTCTATATTTAATCTTGACATCTCACCAATAACCACATCCAATTTGCCCTGGCTCATAGATCTTACATTCCAGGTTCCTATGGTGTGTTGATCTTTAGAACATCGGATTCGTCGTTCACCACCTGCACCGTCGGCCGCTAGCCGTCCTTTCGGCTTTGAGCTAGCTGCGTCATCACATCTGGGGCTAGTTGAACGTATCCTCTGTTCCTCCCCAGTAGCATTTTGACCATCTTCCGACCTGGGAGTCCCATCTTCCGATGGTATACCGACATATCTTTGGTTGTACTGATCCATTTAGTTTTCATGGCAAGAATACTGGGGTGGGTTGCCATTACCTTCCCCAGGGATCGTATTTAGTCTGACCTCTCTGCCACGACCTTCCCATCTTGGGTGTCCCTTCACGGTTTAGCTCATGGTTTCATTGAGGTGCTCAAGCTCCAGCACCACGACAAGGTAACGATCTCCTTTGCTGGAGAATTAACTAAAGTGGAATTAACTAAAGCAAAACTTATTACAGTGGCCCAAATTCATGAGCAACCTTTAGAAATTTCCAACCTTGGTTCTGTAGAAGACGGGGATATGGATGGAGCCCACTTGGGTCATAAAGAGGGTTTGTCTAGAGCAAGGATATTAAATCATATGGACTGATGGTATGCGGACCAGTATAAGATATAACCCTGGAAATTAGCTCGTGGAATATAGCGGGATGGTATCGAAATAAAGGCCTCAACCATTTAGATCACTTGTTAGAAACGGACGTCCTTTTGATACAGGAAACTTGGACAGCTGATGACCTTGTACTCAATGGTTATCACTCGTACAAGCTGGAGGCAACCGCTGGCAGAGGGCCAGGGCGGATGAATGGCGGCCTGGGAATTTTTATTTCCACCACTCTGAGAGTGGGACATAGATCCTTGCAGCCACTTAATCAAATAGCAATGGCCGTACTCTTAGATCTGGGAAATATCTCCTTATTAATTATTAATGTATAAAAAGGTAAAGGTAAAGGTTCCCCCCACACAGTTGTGCAGTCGTGTCCAACTCTAGGGGCCGGTGCTCATCTCCGTTTGTTAGCCGAAGAGCCAGCGTTGTCCGAAGACACTTCCACGGTCATGTGGCCGCATGACTTGCGCAGAACGCTGTTACCTACCCACCGAAGTGGTACCTATTCATCTACTTGCATTTGCATGCTTTCGAATTGCTAGGTTGGTAAGAGCTGGAGCTAGTGCGGGAGCTCACTCCGCATGCAGGGCTAGGGATTTGAACCTCTGAACTTGTGATCTTCCGATCAACAAGCCTGGCGTCTTATCCGCTGAGCCACCACGCCCCATTTTATTTTATTTTATTTTATTTTATTTTATTTTATTTTATTTTATTATTATTTTATTTTATTTTATTATTTTATTTTATTTTATTTTATTTATTTTATTTTATTTTATTTTATTTTATTTTATTTTATTTTATTTTATTTTATTATTTTATTTTATTTTTTTATTTTATTTTATTTTATTTTATTTTATTTTATTTTATTTTATTTTATTTTATTTTATTTTATTTTATTTTATTTTATTTTATTTTATTTTATTTTTTTATTTTATTTTATTTTATTTTATTTTATTTTATTTTATTTTATTTTATTTTATTAATGTATACTTCCCGCCAATACAAAGAAGATCCGAAATTGAGGCAATGTGGTTAGATATAGAACAGTACGTTGATAATCTCCTTCTGGAATACCCTAGTGTTTTGATTCTCCTCGTGGGTGATTTTAACGCAAGGATAGGTCCTGATGACCATACTCTGTTCTCTAAATTTCACCAGTATCCGCCATCCCACGCTCCCAATACATCCGATGTCACCCTTGTACACCTCTCCAAAGATAAAAGATCCAACTACACTGGGATTTGTTTAGCCAAGTTTGCAAACAAGTTTAATCTATTAATACTAAATGGTGCTATTAAAAGTGATTATCCAGGAGAATATACATTTATGGCTGGGTCTAGGAAAAGTACCGTCGACTATATGTTAGTTCCTACTAACTTACTACATGTACATGTACATGATCTGGGTTTTTTTAATGTTGAGTTTCAAGCCAGCTTTTGCACTCTCCTCTTTCACCCTCATCAAAAGGCTCTTTAGTTCCTCTTCACTTTATGCCATTAGGGTGGTATCGTCTGCATATCTGAGGTTGTTGATATTTCTCCCAGCAATCTTAACTCCGGCTTGTGATTCATCCAGCCCGGCATTTCTCAGGATGTACTCTGCATATAAGTTAAATAAGCAGGGTGATAATATACAGCCTTGTCGTACTCCTTTCCCAATTTTGAACCAGTCGGTTGTTCCATGTCTGGTTCTAACTGTTGCTTCTTGACCCGCATACAGGTTTCTCAGGAGACAGGTAAGGTGGTCTGGTACTCCCATCTCTTTAAGACTTTGCCACAGTTTGTTGTGATCCACACAATCAAAGGCTTTAGCGTAGTCAATGAAGCAGAAGTAGATGTTTTTCTGGAACTCTCTTGCTTTTTCCATGATCCAGCGAATGTTGGCAATCCGATCTCTAGTTCCTCTGCCTCTTCGAAACCCAGCTTGCACTTCTGGTAGTTCTCGGTTCACATACTGCTGAAGCCTAGCTTGTAGGATTTTGAGCATAACCTTGCTAGCATGTGAAATGAGTGCAATTGTACGGTAGTTTGAACATTCTTTGGCATTGCCTTTCTTTGGAATTGGAACGTAAACTGACCTTTTCCAATCCTGTGGCCACTGTTGAGTTTTCCAAATTTGTTGGCATATTGAGTGCAGCACTTCCTGGCAAATAGAAGGGGAACAAATGGAAGCAGTGACAGATTTCATTTTCTTGGGCTCCAAGATCACCGCAGACGGTGACTGCAGCCATGAAATTAAAAGACGCTTGCTCCTTGGGAGGAAAGCTATGCTAATTGGAAGGACAGATGCTGAAGCTGAAGCTCAAATACTTTGGCCACCTAATACGAAGAGAGGACTCTCTAGAAAAGACCCTGATGCTGGGAAAGACTGAAGGCAAAAGGAGAAGGGGACGGCAGAGGATGAGATGGTTAGATAGCATCACCGATGTAATGAACATGAATTTGAGTAAACTCCGGGAGACAGTGGAGGACAGGAAGGCCTGGCATGCTATGGTCCATGAGGTCACGAAGAGTCGGACACGACTAAACGACTGAACAACAACAACTAACTTACTACATTCAGTGGAGTCCTTTAAGGTGCTTCCGCACCTAGAAAATGATCACCTGCCTCTATGTCTACAATTGAAGACACCTTCCACTCAGATACGGTTGGAGACATATTTTGTCCCTGGCATTGTCCTAGCAGGACAAGCAAGTTGTTGTGCCAGATGGACCTCACAACTTGATCAAAGGGTGAGAAAGACATTAGCAGAGGATGACTAACAAACAATCTGATTATTGTATTGTCGAAGGCTTTCACGGCCGGAGTTCGATGGCTGTTGTGGGTCTTCCGGGCTGTGTGGCCGTGTTCTGGAAGTTGTGTTTCCTAACGTTTCGCCAGCATCTGTGGCCAGCATCTTCAGAGGGCAGGAGCACAGACAGAAGCGAAATCTCTGTGCCCAGGTAGAGTGGCAATGTTCTATTTATGGAGCTAAGTTATAGGAGATTAGGTGGGGTTTTTTGTTGTGTTGAAATGTTAACGAGTGGCTGATGAGCATGATTAGCATGTTCATTGTGAGAAGTATTCCCATGTCCTGGTGGTTGGACTGAGTTCGTTGACCTTTTGCAGGCTGTGTTTTTCAGGACTGGTAGCCAGGTTTTGCTAATTTTTAAACTTTCTTCTTTTTTATTATAACTGTGCTGGTGTTTGTGAATTTCAGTGGCTTCTCTGTATAATCTGGTGTAGTGGGTTTTGGTGTTGTCCAGTATTTCTGTGTTTTCAAATAGGATTTTGTGTCCCGTTTGCTTGAGAGCATGTTCAGCTACTGAAGATTTTTCCGGTTGCTGTAGTCTGCAGTGTCTTTCGTGTTCTTTTATCCTGGTGTGAATGCTTCGTTTTGTGGTTCCGATGTATACTTGTCCGCAGCTGCATGGTATGTGGTATACTCCTGCAGCGGTGCAGGGGTCCCTTTTGTCTTTTGCTGATTTTAGCATTTGTTGTATTTTTCTGGTGGCTCTGAAGACTGTTTGAAAGTTGTGTTTTTCCATCAGTTTTCCCATGCGGTCAGTGACTCCTTTGATGTAGGGCAGGAATACTTTGTTTGTGGGGGGCTGTTTTTCTTCAGTTGGATGTTGTTTTCTTGGTTTGATGGCTCATTTTATTTCATTCTTGGAATAGCCATTCGCCTGTAGGACCCAATTCAGATGGTTAAGTTCATTGTTGAGAAATTGGGTTTCACAGTTTCGATTAGCACGATCCACCAAGAGATCATGCCTCTCTTTTGTCGTGGGTGGTGATTGGAATTTTTGTGTAGATACCGGTCTGTATGGGTGGGTTTTCTGTATACTTTGTGTCCTAGTTTGAGGTCCGGTTTGCGTATGACCAGAGTATCTAAAAATGGAAGTTTGCCGTCAGTTTCTTTTTCCATAGTTAATTGTATATTGGGGTGGATGCCGTTTAGGTGGTCCAGAAATTTCTCCAGTTCTTCTTCAGTATGACTCCAAATTGCGAAGGTGTCATCCACGAACCGGAACCAGACTGTTGGTGTAATGGGTGCCGATTCCAAAGCCTGTTTTTCAAAGTGTTCCATGTAAAAGTTTGCTATGACTGGGCTCAGGGGGCTTCCCATGGCAACGCCATCCATCTGTTCGTAGAACTCATTCTCCCATTGAAAGTAACTAGTTTTTAGGCAGTGTTGAAATAAAGCTGTAATGTCTTCTGGGAAGATTTGCTTGATGAGTGCCAGGGTGTCCCTTACTGGCACCTTGGTAAACAGGGAGACCACGTCAAAGCTGACCAGTTTGTCCGTGTGGTTGAGTTTTAGGGTGCTGATTTTGTTGATGAAGTGTCCTGAGTCTTTGATGTGGGGTGGAGTCTGTCCGATGTGGGTCTGTAAAAGGGTTGCCAAATGTTTGGATAATTCATATGTCGGGGAGCCAATGGCACTTACAATGGGTCTGAGTGGGATTGAGTCTTTGTGGATTTTGGGGAGTCTGTATAGTCTAGGTGAGAGAGCTTCTGTCTTGCAAATACGTTGTAGTACGTTGGGATGCAGGGAGGAGCTCTTTATCAGTGTGTTGGTTTGCTTCATGATTTTGCTGGTCGGATCCCGTCTTATTGTTCTGTATGTGGTGGGGTCTAGTAGTTCTCTGATTTTGTCTTTGTATTCATCTATGTTCATAATTACTGTGGCGTTGCCTTTGTCTGCTGGAAGGATGATGATTCTGGGTCCAAATTGAGGATCTCTATGGCGTTTCTCTCCTTCTTCATGCAGCTGCGGACAAGTGTACATCGAAACCACAAAACGAAGCATTCACACCAGGATAAAAGAACACGAAAGACACTGCAGACTACAGCAACCGGAAAAATCTTCAGTAGCTGAACATGCTCTCAAGCAAACGGGACACAAAATCCTATTTGAAAACACAGAAATACTGGACAACACCAAAAGCCACTACACCAGATTATACAGAGAAGCCATTGAAATTCACAAACACCAGCACAGTTACAATAAAAAAGAAGAAAGTTTAAAAATTAGCAAAACCTGGCTACCAGTCCTGAAAAACACAGCCTGCAAAAGGTCAACGAACTCAGTCCAACCACCAGGACATGGGAATACTTCTCACAATGAACATGCTAATCACGCTCATCAGCCACTCGTTAACATTTCAACACAACAAAAAACCCCACCTAATCTCCTATAACTTAGCTCTATAAATAGAACATTGCCACTCTACCTGGGCACAGAGATTTCGCTTCTGTCTGTGCTCCTGCCCTCTGAAGATGCTAGCCACAGATGCTGGCGAAACGTTAGGAAACACAACTTCCAGAACACGGCCACACAGCCCGGAAGACCCACAACAGCCATCAATCTGCTTATTGTTTATGTCTCCTAATACCTCATAAGACCCATTGATTTTGTACAAAAATTTAATACAAAAATTACAACCATTATTAATTTGCACTCCTAACTCTAACATCAAAAGGGTTGTCATTCCATCCAAGACATGGTTCAACAAAGAGTGTGTCAAAGCTAAGAAAGCTCTCACTGCAGCATATCAACTATATAAATCTTAGACTGAGACCAATAACAACGTAAACACCAAGGCTCTTGAATATCTTCTTGCCAGTAAAAAACAGTATAAGAGACTGGTGACGGCTAAGAAGAAGCAGGACATGAAAATCATGTGGAAACGTCTTATTGAAGCTTCTAAATTGAAGAACGCTTCCCTTTTCTGGCAATTATTATCTAATCAGACAGCTAGATCATCTACTATTCTAGACTCTCACATTTCACCAGAGGTTTGGGAATTCCATTTTCAGAAAATGTATGAGGATCCTAATAATGTGATGTTGACACATATGAACAAGGGCCTATCCGTGTGGCCTCCAGTCTTGGTAACTGAAATTAAATCTCTTATAGGACAACTTAGAAAAGGGAATGCTCCGGGGATGGATTTTATTTCAGCAGAAGTATTAAAGAACAATGCTGAATGGTGGACCCCAATTTTAGCTTCACTCTTTACGTATATTGATAATTCAGGCAGAATTCTAGAGGATTGGGGTCTGGCTATTATAGTTCCAATTTTTAAAAAAGGGAAGAAAAATGATCCTGCTAATTACAGGCCTATTAGTCTACTGAATATAATTAGCAAGCTTTATGCTAGACATCTGCAAGGAAAACTTAAAGAATGGCTGGACCAGAGAAATCCTATTGCGGACGAGCAGGCTGGCTTCAGAGAGGGCAGAGGAACAATTGAACAATGCCTGATTCTTCAACATCTGATTGAAAAATATAGTACAAACAAGATAACATCATTGTATGCCTCCTATATAGATCTAAAGGCTGCTTTTGATTCTATATCTAGGTTTTTTTATTTCTATATCTAGAATAGAATAGAATAGAATTTTGATTCTATATCTAGGCCTAAACTGTGGGAGAAGTTGGAAGCTGCCTCAATAGATAGCAGGCTTCTCTATTTAATTTGTGCCCTATATTCGGACATGGCCTTGAAGGTCAGATGTAATAGATTTGGGTCCCTTTCCAAACCGATCAAAGTACAAAAGGGGGTGAACCAGGGCTGTATTTTGGCCCCACTACTTTTTAACTTTTATATTAATGATATGGTAAGATGCCTAAATCACCCGGACTTTCACCCTCCCAAATTAGGGGACCGAAATATTGCCCTGCTGCTTTATGCAGACGATGCTGTCATACTTTCTAGGACGCCTATAGGTCTCAACAGAGCTTTGACAACCTTGGCCCAACATTGTTTTAATAATCAGCTTGAAATAAATTATCAAAAAACAAAGATAATGACCTTTGCCAAAAGGCTGAAACTTCGCACATGAAATATAAATGGGCACAGAATAGAGCAAGTTACTAGCTTTAAATACCTAGGGGTAGTCATGCATGCCACTGGATCTAGGAAACCTCACTTTCATTATGCAGCCGATATTGGACATAAATCAGCAAATGCCATTTTAAAGTTCTTCCGGAACAAAGGAGGGCACTATATACCAGCGGCTCTTAAACTCTTCCAGGCGAAGACATTAGCCCAGCTACTTTATGGGTCCTGTGTTGGTGCTTTGGCTTTAAGTATTACTTCCCTGGAAAGAGTGCAATCAAAATTCATAAGAGCAGTATTCCAAATGCCCAAGTGTGTTTCAAATGCTTACCTTCAATTAGAAGCCGGCATGATAAAAGTTGAGGCAAGAGTGCGACTAGCTTCCCTGAACCTCTGGCTAAAAGCGCGGGAGCGCGGTGGCTCAGCAGGTTAAACCGCTGAGCCGTTAGTCTGCCGACCGCAAGGTTGGCAGTTCGAAACCGCGGGGCGGGGTGAGCTCCCGCCACTAGCTCCAGCTTCTGCCCACCCAGCGGATCGAAAGCATATGCGAGTAGATAAATGGGTACCACTTCGTGGGTCAATTTGCCGGCGTCCAGCGGAGGGTCGTCCTCGTTCCGAAGAAGACCTAGGGAATCCCGGTGATGATGGCGGAGGACGACGGATCCGGAAAGAACAGCCTCCTGGACGTCAGCAGCTGGCGCGGAAGCGAGGCATGCTGGGGCATGTAGTCCAGTGCCTGCAAGCTGAAGAGCCGGTTCCCTGTCCTCCTCCCTATCGCGCGGTAAATTTAAATTTATATGATGTATGATGTATAATGTATAATTGAAATGTACTGATGTTGTAAGCCGCCTAGAGTCCTCCAGTAGGGAGGGGATAGGCGGGGTATAAATAGGATAAAATAAAATAAATAAATAATAAAACTCAAGCATTTCCCTCAAGGTTTAGTACCACTCATTTTCCAAGATTACTTTCAATCCTCCTGGTTAAAGGATATTGAAAGTAGTCTTGTAAACCTAGGATTTTCTATGGATGCAATTCTTAGGATGGATTACAAACAGGCAAAATTGGTCTTGGAGCAAAGGATAAAAGACATAGAACGACAAACAGACTTAGAGAAGGCCCCTTATTTCCTAGCTTCAGAGTATAATAAATATATTATACCGCTAACTATCTTACACAACTCGAAATTCCTAGCCATCGGAAAGCTTTTTCCCTAGCTCAAAGCCATGCACTCCCTTCTGCAGTCTTGGATGGCAGATACAAAAAAATCCCTTTAGCTGCAAGGTGCTGCGCTTGTAACATAGGAGAGATGTTCACTTCACCATTGATGCCCTGCAATACAATTTTGAAAACCTTCACCAGGAACTCACAGCCACCCTTCCTGACCCAATCCTGGATAGAGTTATTCAGCTTGGCAATAAAGTACAGCTGGCCCAGCATCACAAGACAAAGGAGAGGCAAACTAAGAAATTTGACATTCTTCTTTCTCGCAGCAAGCAGAAACAAGGAACTGGAGAAACCGCTGGGAGGAACAACAACAACAGGACCACAGAGGACAAAAAGAACATGTGGGTGAAAAATCTCTCAGACAGAGAACTCACCCAAACAGAGAGAGATGTCCTAGCCAAAGGTCTTAATTTTGCCATCACTCCCAAGCAAGTTCCGGTTGTGGAACTCATTACAGCCACAGAATCTGCCATCCACAACAACCACCTACCTTTTGAGGAAGCAGAACAACTCCGGCTTAAAATATCTGCAGCTCTGTCCAGTGCTCAACCTCCTCCCCCCAACCTTACCGTCCAAGAGAGGAGAGCCCTGACAGCCCTCAGCAAAGATGAAACCATCACCATTTTACCTGCTGACAAAGGAAGATGTACAGTGGTTCTAAACACTGCAGACTACCACAATAAAATTACCTCACTTTTGGAGGATCACCATACATATGAAAAACTGAAAAGAGACCCCACCAACAATTACAAGAAAAAGGCAATAGACAGTTTGAAACAATTGGAACATGATGGCTCCATCGATAGGATTACCTACCACCGTCTGTATCCTGGAGAAGCCATCCCCTGCATCTACGGACTTCCTAAGATCCACAAGGAAGGAACACCCCTCCGACCCATAGTCAGCAGCATCAATTCGGTAACATACAACATTGCCAAACACCTCTCTACCATACTAGCACCTCTAGTTGGACACTCTGAACACCACATCCATAATTCGGAAGAATTTGTTTCCAAAGCAAAGATCCTGAAACTGGATACAGATGAAACTATGGTCTCCTTTGATGTGTCCTCCCTTTTCACCAGCATCCCCACCACTCATGCTCTATCCGCTGTCAGGAAGAGACTAGAAGAGGACAGCACCCTGGAAAGGAGAAGCCATCTCAACCCAAACCAGATCTGCCATCTTCTGGACCTGTGTCTTAACACCACTTATTTCACATACAGAGGTGACTTTTACAGACAAAAACACGGCTGTGCCATGGGTTCTCCTGTGTCACCCATTGTGGCCAATTTATACATGGAAGAAGTGGAGAAGAAAGCACTCAACACATTCCAGGGAACGGTGCCCACCCACTGGTTTAGGTATGTGGATGACACCTGGGTCAAAATCAAGGCCCAGGAAGTACAGGCCTTCACGGACCATATAAACACTATAGATGCCAACATTAGCTTCACCAGAGAAGACACCAAGGACAACAGACTGGCATTCCTAGACTGTGAAGTCCTCATTGGGACCGGTGGCAAGCTAGAAATAGGGATCTACAGGAAACCCACACACACAGATCAATACCTGATGTTTGACTCCCACCATCCACTGCAGCACAAACTAGGAGTCATCAGGACATTGTCACACAGAGCAGAAACCATCCCCACCTCCATGGATTCCAAAAAGAATGAAAAGCAGCATCTGAGAACAGCTCTGCAGGCCTGTGGATATCCAAATTGGGCCTTCACTAAATCTAAGTCTACCAGACCTAAAACAGCGACAGATAGGGCTGAGACTCAGAGTAAACGGAAGAACCTGGTCATTCCTTACATGGCTGGCGTGTCTGAAAAGATAAAACGGATATTTGGCAAACACCACATACCTGTATATTTCAAACCCACCAACACACTGAGACAGAGGCTTGTACACCCCAAAGATCAAACTCCAAAACACAAGGAAAGCAATGTAGTGTATGCAATCCAGTGCAGTGAGGAGTGCTCTGAACTCTACATTGGAGAAACCAAACAACCTTTGTACAGGAGGATGGCCCAACACAGGAGAAGTAACACCACAGGACCAGAGTCAGCAGTTTATCTTCATCTAAAGGAAAAAGGACACTCATTTGAGGACATTAATGTTCACATTTTAGACAGAGAAGATAGGTGGTTTGAGAGAGGGGTCAAGGAATCCATTCATGCCAACTTGGAAAATCCTTCCTTGAATAGAGGTGGGGGCCTCAGGCATAACCTTTCCCCTATCTTCCTTCCTGCTTTGTCTTCTGTGCCTAGGAAGATTAAGACCATTTCACAAGCTCAACAGCAGCAGGGTAATCTTAACGATCCTCCTTTAGATGATAAAGGGACTTAGAAACAAACATCTCAAAATAACCATGACCTAGCCCCAGGTGCAAGGTCACACAGCCAGCCTAGAAACATATTTAAGGATTCCCTTACTAACTTTACCCAGACTGAAGAAGCTCCTTGGATAAGGAGTGAAACGTTTCCACTAAGAAAATAGAAATCCAGTTGACATGATTCAAGCTACAGACAATTCCACCTGGATGACTGAGAACCTTCATAGACAGTTTGAAACAATTGGAACATGATGGCTCCATCGATAGGATTACCTACCACCGTCTGTATCCTGGAGAAGCCATCCCCTGCATCTACGGACTTCCTAAGATCCACAAGGAAGGAACACCCCTCCGACCCATAGTCAGCAGCATTAATTCGGTAACATACAACATTGCCAAACACCTCTCTACCATACTAGCACCTCTAGTTGGACACTCTGAACACCACATCCATAATTCGGAAGAATTTGTTTCCAAAGCAAAGATCCTGAAACTGGATACAGATGAAACTATGGTCTCCTTCGATGTGTCCTCCCTTTTCACCAGCATCCCCACCACTCATGCTCTATCCGCGGTCAGGAAGAGACTAGAAGAGGACAGCACCCTTGAAAGGAGAAACCATCTCAACCCTAACCAGATCTGCCATCTTCTGGACCTGTGTCTTAACACCACTTATTTCTCATACAGAGGTGACTTTTACAGACAAAAACACGGCTGTGCCATGGGTTCTCCTGTGTCACCCATTGTGGCCAATTTATACATGGAAGAAGTGGAGAAGAAAGCACTCAACACATTCCAGGGAACGGTGCCCACCCACTGGTTTAGGTATGTGGATGACACCTGGGTCAAAATCAAGGCCCAGGAAGTACAGGCCTTCACGGACCATATAAACACTATAGATGCCAACATTAGGTTCACCAGAGAAGACACCAAGGACAACAGACTGGCATTCCTAGACTGTGAAGTCCTCATTGGGACCGGGGGCAAGCTAGAAATAGGGATCTACAGGAAACCCACACACACAGATCAATATCTGATGTTTGACTCCCACCATCCACTGCAGCACAAACTAGGAGTCATCAGGACATTGTCACACAGAGCAGAAACCATCCCCACCTCCATGGATTCCAAAAAGAATGAAAATCAGCATCTGAGAACAGCTCTGCAGGCCTGTGGATATCCAAATTGGGCCTTCTCTAAATCTAAATCTACCAGACCTAAAACAGCCACAGATAGGGCTGAGTCTCAAGAGTAAACGGAAGAACCTGGTCATTCCTTACATGGCTGGCGTGTCTGAAAAGATAAAACGGGTATTTGGCAAACACCACATACCTGTATATTTCAAACCCACCAACACACTGAGACAGAGGCTTGTACACCCCAAAGATCAAACTCCAAAACACAAGAAAAGCAATGTAGTTTATGCAATCCAGTGCAGTGAGGAGTGCTCTGAACTCTACATTGGAGAAACCAAACAACCTATGTACAGGAGGATGGCCCAACACAGGAGAAGTAACACCACAGGACCAGAGTCAGCAGTTTATCTTCATCATCATCATTTCTTCAAGGAAAAAGGACACTCATTTGAGGACATTAATGTTCACATTTTAGACAGAGAAGATAGGTGGTTTGAGAGAGGGGTCAAGGAATCCATTTATGCCAACTTGGAAAATCCTTCCTTGAATAGAGGTGGGGGCCTCAGGCACAATCTTTCCCCTATCTTCCTCCCTGCTTTGTCTTCTGTGCCTAGGAAGATTAAGACCATTTCGCAAGCTCAACAGCAGCATGGTAATCTTAACGATCCTTCTTTAGATGATAAAGGGACTTAGAAATAACATCTCAAAAAAATAACCATGACCTAGCCCCAGGTGTAAGGTCACACAGCAACATATTTAAGGATTCGCTTACTAACTTTGCTCAGACTGAAGAAGCTCCTTGGATAAGGAGCGAAACGTTTCCACTGAGAAAATAGAAATCCAGTTGACATGATTCAAGCTACAGGTAGGAGAGATAGAAACTACAGACCATGTGCTCCTTCATTGCCCTTTTTATAAAGAGCTTAGGAATAAATTAATAATACCTCTGATCAATAAATATCCTAGGTGGCAAGATATAGTCTCTATGCAAATGCTACTTATAGATGAATATCTAACTGTTACGGCGCAAGTAGCCAGATTCTGTGCAGCTGCCATGAAGATATGCCAGACTATGTTTTGAAAATGTAGTATGGTATTCCTTGTAATAATTTTAAGTGGTATATATATATTATATATGATATATGATATTTTATTTTTGTATCACTCATTTTAATATTTATATTTTTATAATTATGTACAACTGAGAGAATATTAGTCATGATAATGTAAATGGATAAGACTGTTTTTAAATTTGATAAGGAGCTCATTTACATTGTGATCTAAATGCATTTTAATATTTAATTGGGACTTGTTAAGTTAGATAAAACTATTTCAAATCAGACGGTTTATATTTTAAAGCCCAATGTGTTTACCATGCAGAATTCTAACTTGTACTGGTCAGTGACCGTAATAAATTGAACTTGAACTTGAACTTGAACTTGAGTAAAAGGGCCAGTGGCTACATTCAAGGGAAAGGGAAAAAGAATATATGCACATAAGCATTACGTGCAGAATTGCTTATCTTTCCCTGTCACTTGTCTTGGCATTGAAACTTGCTGAAGGGTGCTGTGAACATGGCAGATGGATTCTTCTATAAGGCGGTGAGAGAGGGGGTGGCATTTGGTTTGCCTCCTTCTCCATATTCCCAAAGAAGTATCATGTTGGAGTCATTCCAGCCCTTTTGGTTTTGATTGGCTTTCTCAGTTGCCCATGAGCCAGTCCTGATACGTTTTGAGACCAGCTTTCTAGATCTCCGTCCAGTTCAGGGAATCTACCCATATCCATGAACTTCATTCATCATCCATCAGTCAAGCATAGCATTTTTACTCTTTGGTTCTTGCTGTGAAGAACACAGGAAACACCACAGGTCTTTCTTATGCACTCACTCAGCACACATCCTTCTTCTCCAACAGAATATGATTTCCTTTGTTCTACAGCATGAAGTAAAGCCCAAGTATATTATGAGTGGAGGGAAAATGGCACCACCAGTAGCATACAGAACAGACTTGAAATGCCCCCTAGGATTAGAGATATGGAAGTCTGGAAGAAATAAAAAAGGAGGGAAAAAACCAGAATTTTCCCAGTTTCATCCTAAAGCATTTTTCTGTCCCTTTTCTTTCTTTCTTTCTTTCTTTCTTTTTAAATGTGGAAATTGGAGGAAAAAGATAATAAAATATTTCCTAATCATACATAAAATGGTTGGGATCTAAAATTGCCCAATGTCTGGAAATATACTAGAATAAATTAACAGCTTGTCCTGACACAGGCAAATATTCCATTTTAGAAGTCCATGTAAAATGATAAAAATAAAGGATCAGATTCAGAAAATGAGATTGATTCAATTTTTTTCTGCAGCAAATTGTATATTGTCATGCTAAGGTTTTCTTCCTTTCCCCCACCCCCGAAAACTAGTGTTGTCTTTCTCTGTTTAATGCATTGGATGACAAAGGGACCCCCAAAACCCTCTCAGGGGTCCTCAAAATTAAAATTATTTGCCAGCCTATGTTGAAAAAAATACAATATAAAAATCCCATCAAACAATTGTGAGGAGGGGTAGCGACAGCAAACGTGTGAATTTAAATTTTTAATATGGTAAATATCAATAAATATAACCCATACAAAGAAAATCTGTTTTGGGGTCCTCCATAATTTTTAAAGGTGGGAAGGGGTCCTGAGAGAAAAACGTTTAAGAAACACTGGAATAATGGATTTCAGCTATATGAAGGCAGATTCTGGATTTAATATTTGGAAGAATTGCTGAACAGTAAGAGCAGTTTGACCGTGGGATCACTCGGCATGTGATGGGCTCCTCTTCAAAGGATCAGGTAAAGCAAAGGTTAAACAACTGTCCATCTAGGATACTTGCATTTAATTTGGATTCCTGCTCAGAACAGGGGGTTGGAGTGGATGGCCTTCCAAGTCTAGAATTCTGGGTCATCCAGAAAACCAGCATCTCCTCATCCTCCCTTCTTCCCCTTTTGGCCTTTATGAAAACCATAGAGGACCTTCAGATAGATAGACAGACAGACAGAGCTGTTCAATGATTATTCAACTATACCCTTTGTATAGAGCCAACCACAAAATCCATCCCCCCATCAATCATTTTGGTTTGACATTGGCTACTTCATAATCCTGTATGTTGCCTTTTGAATAATCATCATGAGTGCAATAATAAAGCCTTGACTACAGAACTAGCAAATGTTGCCTGTTCATAGAGAAAAATGGCTGTTTTGGAGCTAGGGGTTCTTAAGAGCCCAGCTAAGTCTAGTTGCAAGAAGCAAGTGTAAAGTTTGTTTTATGGATCCCAAATGCTCTCTTGGTGCAGCTCTATTTAAAACTGAGCGCCTGTAATGTTTGGGGATGTGCCAGGTGTCACTCAGCACTGTCTCAACCCAAAGTGTCCAATGAACATCCTGCCTCTAATTTCCCGGAGAATTTAGCCGCAAGAACCAATATTTTAACAGCCAGATTCTCTCTCTGTGCAGGTTTTCACGACTGTTATCTGCAGAGAGAAAGAGATCCACCCCTGGGTGTAGCTGGACTCACTGAAGAATAGAAGGTAACAGCTGCTCCCAACAATGGCCTCCACTCTCTATTGGTCACCCAGTGGCCGAATATAAAAGAGGCCTCTGAGCAAAGTGCCAAGCAGATGAATGCTTCTGGCTGCTTTAAACACTGGGGTCTTCTAAAAGAAACCTTTGCTTGATACAGCATCATGAGCTCTTCCCACCTAAGCAACAGAGCTGAGAGCCATTTCCAGGCACAAGAAGAGCATGAACTGGAAACTCTGGGGAAGAAAGCATGGGACAACCCTGTTTACAACGGATCCCCTTCCTCCTCCCTGAAAATCAGGGCAATCTACAATCCAAAATCCATTTTGGAAAATCCCTATGAGAATGTTGAAAAAGTGACTGGCTCCCTATCCTACCCAAAGGACAGAAAGGCAACCGAGGAAGCAAAGAAGAAGGAAGCACCCTTCCCAGGATGCTGCTACTATGTCTTCAAATGCATCCGAGGTAACTGGGGTGGTGGGTGGGTGGGTGGGTGGGTGGGATTAAGTACAGAGAAGACCAGCCATGTGTGATAGCTCCATCAACAGGCAGGGGAAAGGATACAACTTCTGGGCAGGGACTACTGAGGGAATATTGGGCAGTAAACCTGGCCCTGCTAGTCCTTCTCTGTGTGGGTCAACCATGTTGTGTTATCCACAGAATAAAAAACCACAACGATGACAGGAAGGAAAACTTGAATTATTAGCAAGCCTTGGTAGGACTCACAGAATTTGCTGTCCTCTTTTGATAGTTGGAAAGGACCGCCTCAGAGACCATCCCTTGAAATTAGTTGGGGATATCAATGGCAACATTGTTTGCCTGAGCTTCAAAAGATGGACAGGAGCATATGCCCTTGAATTCAGAGGGCTAATTGTAGGTAAATATGCCTAGCTGCAAATCAGCTTAGTTCCAAATGTGAGTATCATGCGTAGAAGAATTGGAGGAGAAGTTATCAAGCATGCTTGACGTACTTAGTTAATGAAGCAATCTTTGTAAAATGTTGTGATAACTTAAGGAAGTGAACGTTCGGATATGGTTGCTTTGAAAACATGGGAAGGGAGTCAGATTGTTTGGATTTATTTTTATGGAGAATTTCAATCCTTTTCTGGAGCTGACATATTTGGAGTCACGATCACTGTTTCTGTGAACGAATTATCTGATTTGCACCTTTGCTTCTATGTAGTGATATGACTTTTCTCTGGCCTTTTTCCCCGAAGAACCTACTCTATGCTTGTTGCCTTGTAGTGTGTATTGTAGTGTGTTGTACGCTGCTGCCATCCTTGAGCTCCTTGAAAGAAAGACAGTGAAATCTCTAGAGCTCTTGAGGGTGCCACTATTTTCACTCAATGTTGCATTCACTGCCAGCAAAAAGCTATCAAGACACTTTGTGGTTGGTAGACTGTCTCAAAATATCCTCCCAGGCACATTCCCTCCATCAGGCCAAATGAGTCAGCCAGAGGACGCTAACTAGACTGGAGCTGTTTCCATTCCCTTTCTCTGAGCCCACTTGCTCCGAATTCTTCTGGAGTGCCCTATACTCAAGGTAGAGTCTGACCAATGCGGAATGGAATGGAACGGTTTGGAAATTATACCAGATCAATGTAGTCAAAAAAGTTTATCAATGTATTTGTATTTAGTTATAAAGTTTATATACTGCTTGTTTATATTTTAAAAGTGCCTTACTATTTTTTTTACCAAAACAATAACTTTTACACAAGTATTATGGCATACTCTGGATTCTCTTCAGATCATATAAATCTTTCGCCTTTTACACAAGTATTATGGCAAACCATTGCACACTGGTTTGTTTTTCCCAAGTGAAGAATTTTGCAATTCTCACTTAAATTTCATTCTGCTATTTTCAGCCCTTTTCTCTAACCTCTCAAGATTATTTTGAATCTTGTTTCTGGTTTTTGGGATATTAACTATCCTAATTACACCCAATTTTGTGTGATCCGCAAATTTGATAAGCATTCCTTCCACCCTCTCTCTTCAAAGTCCTTAATGAAAATGCTAGCCAAAACCAAACTCTGCAGTAGCCACTTAAGATTTTTTCCAGGGTTACAATATTCTGGGAATAGCAAACATGTTTAGCTGTGAGTTATCCTGTGTCACAGAATAAAGTGCAATTAAATATTGCCAAATGAAGTAATAAATGCAACAATAGATTAGCAGCATTGTGAGTGCAAATACATTTTGTCATACAAGAGTTGCTATGGAGATGATTTGGGAGTCTAGGATAGTTAATTTCTTTATTTCCATGAAAAAAACTCAGAACTGAGATGGTTCTTGTTTTGGAAGGTCTGAACACGGTTCTACAAAGATGACTTAGGAGACCAGCTTTCAGCAAGTGATAGAAGGAAGGTGAAGAGAGCTACACTTTAGAGATGTAAAGAATAGTTTATATTCTTTCTGAACACAACAGAGTCTATCCACCTACATCCCAAATCACCCAATGATTTTACAATTGGGCAGAGTTAGAAAGATTTCTCAAGCAGTTTTGGGATGCCAGGGGCAGAAAGGACAGAAAGTTACCATGTTCTTCTTCTTCAAGGGCCAAAATAACAAGAGCAGAGGCAGCCGGGCCCCCTCTCTTAGAATCCTGGATTGGGAAAGGGCCCCTGAGGCCGACCCACTGCTTAGCGCAGGAATCCAAATCAAAGCATCCTGGAGAGGGGCTGTTCAGCTGCTGCAGTGAAGGGGAGCCCACCGCTTCGCTGGTAATTGGATCCCCTGTTCTGATTTGGGGTGGGGGGGGCTTTATGTCTTCCTGTAACTTGAACCCGCCTTTACTCCACATTGAGTACTCTGGAATGAAGGAGGACAGGTCGGGATCTTTTTCTGTATGACATCTTTTCAGGTATTTTGAAGACACTATCTTCCCTTCCCTTCCCTTCCCTCCCCTCCCCTAATATCTTGAGCGAACTCTGATTGAAATATACAGTAGTTTCCTCAGGAATTGCTTGCATTTCTCTTAAAGGCAGGGAGTCTTTCAAATAAACCCTATCTTTCTCACCATATGTAAAACCAGGAGCCCATATGATTTATGCTGGGGGGCTCAGGGCCAACTGGACATCCTTGTGGTCTGGAATTTGTTGATTAGCTTTCTATCCTGGCGTTCTTTCAGGCGCTCGAGGCCAAGTCCACAGGGCTCCCTCTGCCTATTTCCCCACAACCACCACCCAGTGAAATAATTACATCAGCAACAGCTAGTGTGGGGAGGGGGGACTTTTATCAGGGGACTTTTATCATGTGTGCAGGTTTAACTTTTATTTCTACCCCCACCCCCCCATCATTTCTCCCCTCCACGCCCCACCATTTGTATTTGGCCCTGGGAGTGAAGTGAAGTCTCCCCTCTCTGCATGTTGTCTTCCCCAGTTTCTAATTCTTAAACAACCAAGCAGACAAGATTTCCAATGACACGTCCAGTCCCAGAGTAACGATTGTGCTGTGGGCCCTCTCTGGGACTTCCTAGCTAGGCCACTTCCCAGCCGGTGTCCAGCCCTTGTGGACTCTGCACTCTGCTTGAACCATCTGGTGAGGGGAAAAGCCTGCTGGCCTCCTTCGTGATACTTAACCTTCATGACTGACAGCTTGTTCACCATACAGATAACAACTCCACAGTGGTCTGCAGAACTGCCTGGTTCATGCCAAAATCAGTTGTGAGCCCTATCCTCTGGAACAATGATTACTATCTCTGCAGGAAAAAAAATAGAGAAATTCAGAATTTTGCAGAAGCAATGTCTCTCTCTGGAGGTGGCCATGCTGGCAGGCACAAACATCTTGTGAGAGTGAGTCCACAGCTGTTAGGCCTGCAAGGCAGTCCAGATAAGAAGCACAACCAGGAGTACTAGCTCTACCTTTATTGTAAGGTTACATTAATAGAATCTTGCAAGACTGATAGTATTTTCCCCTCCTTACCTTTTACTCTGGAAAACTAGGGAGCATCCCTTCTGAAAGGTTTCCCACGCTCTCCTTCCTTCTGTGGGCTGATACACCTTTTGCATGATGGTTGTGTAGTCTGCAACTCTCCCTCCTGTTTCCCAAGGTCATTCCCACATACCATTACAACAGCAGCCTGGCAGCAGGACTTACCTTGTGTTTAATGTGTTTTCTCTAGCCTGAACGTTGAAATCAGGGGTGATGCATGTAAAAATAAGAGGGGCTTGGTCATGTGGGGGGCAGCCACCATCTTGACTTTTTTTATTCCTCCATGGAACCCCAGTTGAAATTCACACATATATATCCTCTTGACTAAGAGTTGGCATGATTCTACAGCCAGGAAGGACAACTCTTTCCAAAAAGGAATCTGGATTTTGAGACTGCAACCTTATAATTTAAGATATGTGGACTTCAGCTCCCTTCCAACCCTTACATTCTATGATTCTGTATGTTCATGTAGATCAAAAAAATGAGCAGAAAGAAAGAAGCATGGAACCAATCACAAAATGGCAAAAATCAAGAATTATTTTTAAACAAGTTGCCCCATTAAATTGCTACTTATTTTAATCAACTGTGCACATTTTCCATTAAAAGCTGAGTTTGGAAGCAGTGCTAGCACTTAAAAAAGAGAGTAACTTTTGAACCAGGAGCAGGAACCCCAAAGAGCTTTTAGCTGTTCCTGGCACCAATTGCCTGTGTTCTTCCATCTCAAGAGCTTTCGATCGAGGGTGTGGAGGAACATCTATCACAGAGCTGTGGTTCTGAGTGTCCTTGAGGCTGAAAGGAACAGAAATCCCTTTGGATATTGATGTGAGAACATCTACTCCACTTTCAAGTGGGAATTCACACCGACTTTGGATGAAGGTTTAGGCGAGAAGAGCAATAACATCAAGCCATTAGTGAGGCAAGCTATTAAGCCTTAATGGTGTTCATTAGCAGTGAGCAATGAAAGAAAAGTGAAGTGAACAATGTTTCAAAGGAACCACCTTTTCTTGAACTCAAAAGAAAATTCAGGCTACATCACTAAAATAAAAGAAATTGATTTGGATCTAAGCTGAAGGTAAAGGATCAAACAAGTGAAATGGGGCACGGTTCTCTTTAATATTTATACCTTTCCACCCCTAAATATCCTTCTGAGTACATACCTTCTCACCTGCCCCCCCCTCCCTTTTACCTGCATCCATGGCTGCAGAAAACAGCCAGAGCCAATTCCTAATTTATCATATGCAGCAGCCATTCCTGGAGAATGGTGGGGTGGCATTGTTTCTGAACAAACATATTTAAACTATTGAAACCCTATGTATACAATCAGGTATTGAAATCAGATTGCATACATTTCCCAGTTTTACAGCCTTTTTTTCCCCAGCCAATCTCCCAAGTTTTTCTTAAAGTTAGTAATATTCACTGTAAATGCATGAATAAGGAAATAGTAGTTGGGGTGTGGATGAAGAAACACGATTGGAAGGAATAAGGATATATCTTGAGCAAATGAGGGAGTTAATTGGCAGAGTTTTAAAATATCTCACCAAGTGGGTTAAAAACTTATTTACTTTTGAAAGTGTAAAATCCACAGCATTCAGAGGTAGATGGCTAAGCTCCAGAGACATGGCCAGGTCCTGAAAGTCTGAGGGCAACTCTTGGAATTGTCACCCAACTCCTAATTTTATTTTGTATTCCCTTGACAGAATTCTAGTATCTCATGGTATGTTAACCATTTGTGTTTGCCTATTATTTCTTGTCTACAAAATGCTTCTTGTGCTGAGAGCCACAAAGGTGTTTTTGGGCACAACCTGGATTTTTATCTATTCCATATTCTCAATGTGGCGCATCTAACATAGTGATTTTTAAAATCTACATTAACCTTGACTTTACCATACCACAAATATCCAAGCCACCCAAATCTCAGGTCATGTCCTTATAATTCTAAAAGTCTTCTGTTTCTCAGTAACACCCATTCTTTCATCCAGACCAAACAGCAAGCAGCAAAATACAATTTGAAATCAAGTAAACGCAATCCTCCTCTTTCCTTTGCATCTTGTAACACCTTATATTTAACTCTTGTTTTTCCCCTTGCCATCCAAATTTAGATATATCCTTTTGCCCCTGTTTAAATGATGCATCAGTTGTCAAAACCGCTGCTGTCTGAAATAAAAACATCATTGTAGGCAAAACATTCATTTTTATCACAGAAATTCTCCCCGACAATGACAATTGTAATTTCAAGCACAGATAAGTTTTCAAAAAGCTGAGTTTGATGCCCTCAGTTTTCTTATGCAAATGTGATCCCCTCTGTCAAATTTAATCCTACATATTAATCCTACGTATATTTCCATGGAAATAGGACTTTGAGAAGATATACCTAGGAAAATTGACAAATCTGTCCGTTTCAGTATCTCTCAATTGCTTATTTTCCCTGTTTTCAAGGTAGTCCATCTCATGTTTGCATCAATTTGAAAATTAAATAATCATAATCATAATCTATATTTTTATGTGCATTTTCCCCAACATATGTACCTTTGGCAAGAAGAGATCATTCATATAATATTTTTAATATTACTTTTACTAATTATATAGTTTTGTACACATCTTTTTAAAAATATATACATTATGAACACAATTTTAGAGAATTACATTGCAAAATCCAGAGAACTACACATTTTGAAGTACAGTTTAATTTTTTTTATATTGATCTTAAAAGTTGAAGCTAATATACTTTGAAATATGAACTCAAAAAAAAAAATCTTCCATCCTTAGAATTCCAACATTCCCACAACCTAAACCATAGGAGTCAAACCTGCCACCCACAGCTCCATTTTCTGTGAGCAGACACATTCATTTCAGCACGAACAGGCTGACATGCTGGAGCAATTGAAGTTGGAATAAATCCACACATTGCTCATTTTTTTCCTTATCTTTCTTTTACAGGGCTTTGGGGCACAACCTTGACTGAAAATACCACTGAGAACCGAGAGCTTTACGTAAAGACCACACTGCGTGAACTTCTGGTCTATATTGTATTCTTGGTGGACATCTGTTTGTGTGAGTAGTGTGGTTGCTGCTCTTGAGCGTTGACACCATTTTTCCCTGTTTTCTATTGTTCTCCTGGTTGTCCTTTTTAAAACACTTCTCTTTCACCTCTTTCTGAGCCCATGTGGGATCATAAAAAAAAAATTAGACGAATTCTTTGATAACAGTTCTTTTAGTGCTTATTAGCATCATAGCTAATGGAAACTGCAGATTTATAATTTGTCCTAGCACTTTGCACCCTCAGAAGAAGTCAGTGGTAGACCACTTCCATAATGGTGCCAAGAAAACAACATGGAAATAAGGTTAAAACTAACTGAACTTAGCAAGTTGTGAAATGCAGCTACTAGAATTGTACTGTAAGTGACCTGGTGAAGCATGTTGTGTGAACACAACTGTGAGTTCCCAGATTGTAGGACATTGGAGGCAATGACACGTTAGAGATGACAACAAGAGGGGTGGTGGAGGAAAACCTGTGAGCACCTGTCCTCTTGTCCCTTAGCAGCTGAGTTTGTGCAGAAGCATTTCCTCAACCTACTAAATTCTACTGAAGAAGGAGGTAAGGTTAATAAGACCTTATTTGCTTGTGACAAACCCATGCTGGCTTTTGCTGTTTGTTGCATTCTTGTTCAAATGCTCACAAATATGCTGTATTTGTATGCCTTGCAAAGGATAACCATCAAGCTGACAGGTCTGGAGTTTCCCAGGTCCTCCTCCATCCTTTTTTTGAAGATGAGGACAACAGTTCGTCTCCTCCAGTCTTTTGGGGCTTCTCCAGTCTTCCAGGGGCTCTCAGCGAAAATAGCTAGTGATTCTGCAATCACCTCTGCTGGTTCCTTCAGTTTGTTGTTGTTCAGTCATTTAGTCGTGTCCAACTCTTCGTGACCTCATGGACCATAGCACGCCAGGCCTTCCTGTCCTCCACTGTCTCCCAGAGTTTACTCAAATTCATGTTCATTACATTGGTGGTGATATCTAACCATCTCATCCTCTGCCGTCCCCTTCTCCTTTTGCCCTCAGTCTTTCCCAGCATCAGGGTCTTTTATTTATTTATTTATTTATTTATTTATTTAGTTTATCTTATCTTATTTATACCCCGCCTATCCCCTCCCTACTGGAGGACTCTAGGCGGCTTACAACATCAGTACATATCAGTTATACATCATATATCATACAAATTTACCGCGCGATAGGGAGGAGGACAGGGAACCGGCTCTTCAGCTGCAGGCATCGGACTACATGCCCCAGCATGCCTCGCTTCTGCGCCGGCTGCTGACGTCCAGGAAGCTGTTCTTTCCGGATCCGTCGTCCTCCGCCGTCATCACCGGGATTCTCCAGGTCTTCTTTGGATCGAGGACGACCCTCCGCTGGACGCCGGCAAATTGACCCACGAAGTGGTACCCATTTATCTACTCGCATATGCTTTCGATCTGCTGGGTGGGCAGAAGCTGGAGCTAGTGGCGGGAGCTCACCCCGCCCCGCGGTTTCGAACTGCCAACCTTGTGGTCGGCAGACTAACGGCTCAGCGGTTTAACCTGCTGAGCCACCGCGCTCCTTTTCCAGTGAGTCCTCTCTTCGCATTAGGTGGCCAAAGGATTTGAGCTTCAGCTTCAGTATCTGTCCTTCCAATGAGCAGTCAGGGTTGATTTCCTTTAGGATTGACTGATTTGACCTCCTTGCAGTCCAAGGGACTCTTAAGAGTCTTCTCCAGCACCACAGTTTGAAAGCATCAATTCTTCGGCGCTCAGCCTTCCTTATGGTCCAACTCTCACAGCCATACATTACTACTGGGAAAACTCTAGGTTATAATCCATTGAGACTTGAATTCTTTTAAATTAGCTAAGTATTTATTTTTTTACCTCCTTTTTGTCCATCCTGATCTGCACCTCCTTTATTCTGCTAGTGAAACAATGATGGGCACAAGGGGCTCGGTTTCCCTTTTGAAAGAAGACAGATGTAAAATACAAGTTGACTCTCTGCCTTCTCACCGTCATCCATTAACAATTCACTCTTTCTTCTCACATTAGAACCAGAGCCTTGTTGCCTTTGTTTTAGTTTCTGACATACCCCAAAAAAGCCTTTTTTGCTGTTTGGGGCATTTCTCTTAAGCCTCAGTGCATTCTGTGCCTTTCTGACACAATTCCCACAGTTTCTGGCAATTGGCTTGTATCCTCCTGTAGTTATACACCTCTCATTCCATTTCCTGTGCATGTCCTTTTTTTTCCTTTTCAACTTTTCGAAAGCTAACTATTCTGTGCCTACACTTAGTTTCTCTTTAATCATTCTTTCAACTCTTCCCTAGAACAGATGTTAGGTTAAGTGGTGAGCAATTTCCTCTCAGTCACTTTCTAAAATTGGGGTCCTAATAGTTATTTTGAAGTTCTTGTAGTTAGCATGCTGGTGAACAACCTATCTCTCTGTGCGTTAAGCGAACTATGTGGTTGTTAAGTGAATCACACGGTTCCCCATTGATTTTGCTTGCCAGAAGCCGGCTGGAAAGGTTGAAAATGGCGATCACATGACCACAGGATGCTGCAACAGTCATAAATGTGAACCAGTTGCCAAGCGTCCAAATCATGATCGCATGACCGCAGTGACGCTGCAATGGTCGTACATGTGAGTTCTGGTCATAAGTTGGTTTTTTCAGCACTGTCGTAAGTCCGAACCATCACTAAACAAATGGTTGTTGAGCAAGGACTACCTGTATTTCCTCACTACTGGAAGTCCCCCTCTACCCTTAAGCATATTCTTGCTGCCAGAAGGTCTTTGTTTGGTCTTCAAGGATGGGTCCCTTCAAAGAGACCTTTCCCCTCTTCCTTAGTATTCTGTCTTCCTACTCTGAGATCTTCATTTTGCAGGCCTGTTGAGGCAACGCAGTCAGAGAGGGGTGCAACTATCTCAACCCCAAAAGTCATCTATCACCGAACTCTATTTTTCCCACCATCTCTAGTTCAGCCAACACGGCCTTAAGGAGTCAAACTTACTTGTTTTCTGTCTATTTGCACTTTTATAGTTTTTTCTTTTTTCTTTAGTTCTATTTTCTTGCTTTTCTGTATTTTCTATTTTGTATTTTAGCTATACTCTGAAAATTAATAAAGTTTAAACCAAAAAAAACCTTACTCCCTGAAAGCCAAAGTCTCACTGCATCCTCAGGACTTCTATCCAGCAGTCCTACATATGATAGTTGGTCTAAGGCAGCGTTTCTCAAACTTGGCAACTCTAAGATGTGTCGACTTCATGCTGGATGGGGAATTCTGGGAGTTGAAGTCCACACATCTTAATGTTGCTAAGGTTGAAAAAACACTGGTCTAAGGTACTGGATACCTCCCAGATCTTTTCCAACTATCTCACTGCATATACAGTATGTAGTTAATTGTTAGGATATACAGTATTTAAATGGACCACCAAGTTTCTTAATATATCAGAAGAAGAGAGGACTGGATGTCCTACCCTCCTTACTAAGCAGACTAATACCTGGGCTGCAAAAATCTAGATGCCTCCAGATGACTGCAAAGCCATACTGAAAATCTTAATTCTTCACTGCCATCTAGTGGCCTTCCAGATTTTTGAAAACCAGATACTGCTTGCCCTACTGCCAAATCCAGATGGATGCTTTTGGCTGTAACCTGGTCTAAGTTTGACCTGACACATGGATGCTTAACTGATTGACAAACCTGCTTCACTGCAATTTATAAAGAAGTGTTGTCACTGGTCAATGACACTGTGACATGCCATCCTTCGGGGCTTGCTTGTGCTTGGAGAACTAGGTTCCCTTGAAAGATGGACCCTTTTTATAGCTCTGGCTGGCTTTGCTCAACCTCCTGGCTGCAGCTAATGATATTGGGAAGGTGCGTGGAGAAGTTAAGGGGGGGTGTTAGCAACAGCACCTCAAAATGGCGATATGTTTTGAGTGATGATAGGAATTTGGAGGCAATCGCAGGAAAGGTGTGAGTTTGCTGAGTCCCTCCAAGATGCAAGCTCTGTCTCTCTCAGGCTTCTCAATATAGGCTTCCCTAAAGCTGCACTCTAGTTTCTTGTTTTTTTTATCTGACCGGGCTTTGCAAAACTAAAGTCTAAGGCTGGGCTTTGCTGGAACCTATTTGTTAGGCTGTCCTGTGGGAGGCTCTGAGAGTCAAGCTTATTTATTGATTGATCACATTTATATCCTGCCCATCTCCCTCACAAGGAGGGACCCTTATACTGTTTCTTTCTTCTAGAAAGTTCTGTTAGTCTGTGGGGGTTTTTTCTTTTTTAAGTGATTTAAATCCACTCCACAATTTTAATTTTCAGATAAAGTTGGTTACACCTGTTGCCAGCCTACCTAGATCATGGGAACAAGAGCTGTGGTTTTTACAGAATTTCCTCCCCTGGGAGTAAGTGATAGGCTTCCTAAGGAATCACCACCCTGGGACTTTGTTCAATAATAATAAGGATGCCCGCCTTTCCCTCGCAGAGATGCTTGACTTGAGACTGCTTTATAAAGGAGTCTGAGAGGTTCATCTGGCACCTGTTGCTCTCAGGCCATGGAACACCTTCTCTGAGGAGCTGCACTTGGCCCCACCTTCTCAGAAAATCTGTAAACATGCCTCTCTTTTGCCAGACCTTTTTCCATCTCTTCATGAGCTACTCAACAGGGCCAAGGATTTTCTCATAGTTCATGAAAGATGCCCCACATGAAGCATGGACAGTCATGGTATTCAAAACGTTGTGGATATGAGTAATCAGCCCTTTGCAGGAGCAGCAAACACGGGATGGCAGATGGCAAGGCCTTTCAGTGATGAGACAGTGGTGGGCTTTTGGGCTCTCATTGGCCTGGAACATGAAGAGGCCTCTGGGTGGGGAGACAGGCCTGGGCCCAGTTGTGCCCCTTTGCCTCATGGACAGACGGCTCTTGCAATGGAAAGAAGGGCCAATTTGCATTTCTAGGAACCTCAAACTGCCTCTTTCATGCCTCCTAGGTTAAACTTTTCACAGTGCTCTGAATGTTCCCCTTTAAATCTCAGTGCAGGAAGAGTGGGAAAGGAGATAACGCAGAGGCTTGTTTCTGTTGTACTTTCTGGAGAGATTTAATGCAGCTCTTTACCAAATGTTGTTGTGTGGCGACAACAATGGCTATTTGCTTTCGATAAATTCACCATTATCTCAACTGAGCACCTGTGATCTCTCTTCACAGAAGGTTGTATTTCATGCCTAGGGCAGTGGCGCTTGAATATGAGCAACAGGGGAAAGCTCAAATCATTCTTCTCATAGAGAAGTGATGTTCTGTTCTGTGCAAAGCAGGAGCTCTGGGCATTTGTTTGAGTAAGAGGCTCATCAGGTTTTTCTGATAACTCAGCTATTGATTCTAGCTTGGTAGCTGCTTGAGTCTCTCAGTAGTTATGCACGAACATGATAAGTTTTGATCCCAATCACAACTGATCACACCTTGGGTAGCAAGCAAAAGATGGCCCATTACTGAATGGATGAGACATTTATCCCAGAAGCCAGGTTTGTGTGGACCATTGACTTATTGAAAGAATCATTGTTACCTCTTTTGTTCTACTGCACCATTTATTTCTAAATGACATTTCTTCACCCTTTCAAGAGTCACATGGTGAATGTGATGTCACAACCATCAATCCTGATATCACTGAAACAAACAAAGCTCTCTCATTGCCCTTACTATGAATGATGGGGCACACGGTGTATGCGTTCCTGTTGCCCAGGCAACCAAAGTGAACCTTCTGCCTTAGCTGTGTTATGTTCACCCTTGCATTGCTATTACACAGGAGATATGCCAAAATCCAGCTACAGTCATATGCAGCTGCACAGCCAGATGAAAAATATTATATATTTATATATAGTGTGTGCAGCGTTGACCATATTTTTCTTCTTCTCTATCAACATTATGCAGCTGGGGCAAGGGAAAGGAATATTGATTGGTTTGCCTCACTGGAATATTTCCTTTTAGTTTAAATTTGTGGATACTGTATATTCAGCAAAAAAAACCTGATTTCTTCAATTTTCAACTCCTGATTTTTGCAACAAATAGAAAGATATGGCCTGATAGGGCTGTGCAGTATTTTGGATTCAAAGGAAGGTACAGCTGGTCCAGAATGCAGCCATGCGAGCAGTTTTAGGGGCCCCAAAGACGGTCCATATAACACCCTTGCTGCGCGAGCTGCATTGGGTGCCAGTTTGCTTCTGGGTCCAATTCAAGGTGTTGGTTATCATCTTTAAAGCCCTACATGGCATAGGCCCAGGTTACCTGAGGGACCACCTCACCCCCATTACACCAACCCGTCCCACCCAGTCAGGCAGAGGGGGCATGTTATGGACCCTGTCTACGAGAGATTATCAATTGGCAGGGTCCAGGAAGAGGGCCTTCTCTGCCACAGTCCCCACCCTCCGGAATAAGTTACCCCCGGAGGTAAGGCAGGCCCCCACTCTCCCGGCCTTCCGAAAGGGGCTCAAGACTTGGCTATGCCACCTCGCTTGGGGTGGGAGGGGGGATAGTCTGTCATGGGGGTGGTTGGCACCTTGATGTGGCCCTGAGGAATTTTATCACCATCATGGATTTTACATCTCATATTTTATATTTTAGTGTATTTTGTATATTTGTATATTTATACTTTATAATGTATCTTTTTAATGATATTTTATTCTTTTATTGTTTTAATTCACTTGTAAACCGCCCAGAGTCATTTGTAACGAGATGGGCGGTGAAGAAATGCGATAAATAAATAAATAAATAAAATAAAAGGTGCTTCAGGACACACGTGGGGGAATGAAATTAGCATCTGTGTTCAGCACTATCATGCAGCTGCACGTTTTCTCGTGGTTGCCATCCTCTGCTTCCAGAGCTGTTGCATAATCTCATGCAAGTTATGTCTGCTTTAAGGAGTTGCAGTGGAGTGCTATGTTTGAGTCTTGTGTGCTCCCAGGCACCTTTTGGCTTTCAAATTTGCAATATTACATGGCTCTATCAGATAGAGTTCAAAGTGAGGAAAGCAGGCTCAGCCATTAGACAGCACAATTGCCTGAGCTCCAAATTTACCTGCTAAAAAAGAAGGGATAGATGTAATATACAAATTTTGAAAGATCGTGGGTGTCAGTTTGGTATATTAACTGCCTAGGCCTAAGAACAACCAAAAGTGGTAAACCTATTCTTTGACACTAGCAGTTACATTTTCTTATTAATAGCATAAAAAGGCACAAGATCTGCAATTCTAGGAAAAAGCATGCTCGAAAAAGCACATTTGTGCAGATGTAACACTGAAATATGCAAATGTTGTGCTATGTTAGCTGATGAAAAAACGGCTGATGAAACCTTATGAAAGTAAAGTGATCTCCAAGTCCTTTTCCTAAAATTGTTGTACTAAGTTTTTATAATGTAAGGATGCTAGAAAAACAAGTAGCTATGTTATACAGGCGCATGCACTGATTAGAATCACATAGTCAATCAAGAATCACATCTTTATGTGATATGTGATACGTGCTTTACCAGCAAGTTCGAACCAATCCCTCTGCAGCGCCATCAATCCAGCTTAAAGGTGTGTCACTAGAAAATGTCGATCGCTTTTCTTATCTCGGAGCCATCTATCTACAAA